>CM064552.1:39340023-39543124 GCA_032716605.1 Paralithodes platypus | reverse complement strand
GAGAGCCGAAACAAGGTCTGCATCAAGGGAGAGCCGAAACAAAGGTCTGCATCAAGGGAGAGCCGAAACAAAGGTCTGCATCAAGGGAGAGCCGAAACAAAGGTCTGCATCAAGGGAGAGCCGGAACAAAGGTTCTGCATCAAGGAGAGGCCGAACAAGTAGGTTTCGGCTCAAGGGAGAGCCGAAACAAAGGTCTGCATCAAGGGAGAGCCGAAACAAAGGTCTGCATCAAGGGAGAGCCGAAACAAAGGTCTGCATCAAGGGAGAGCCGAAACAGCTGTAAACATCGATAGTAAACAGAAATGCAATAACAATGTAGGTTTCTGATGGCTAGAATATATGTTTAAGGGGAGGTTTTTAGTTGATTCCCTAGACTTCCAGCAAACTTAAAATTTCTTTTCTTCTTCCCCCTCTTGACCCCCCCCTTTCAAAACGATAATGATGTGTACATGTGTTTTCGTAGAAAAATGTGCCCCGGCCGAAGGCCGGTTCCCCCCTTAAACTTACAGGCTCGCTAAGTCGCTCGCCAGGAAAAAATCGACACCTACAATGGCAACGAATGGGTCCCCTAAAATTGGCAGAAATGGGGCGAAGGATCTTAAAATCGCCAAACTAATGGGGCGAACGTCTTAAAATCTCAAAAGCAATGGGGCTAGACATGAGAGAGAAAGGGGTCAAGAAAAAAGTCCCTCAAGTGGAATATCTCCCCTAAATTGGGTTTGACGTAGTTATAGCTGGTAAATCTGCTCAATATCGATGTCTACGGCTCCAACTTCCTTATAGAACGAAACAAGTGATCCATTAACTAAAATTTCACTCCCAACACCAAACATCTCCCAATGAAATTAACGAAAACATGTGGCCTTCACACCCGGGAATTCGGAACCTGGGGTCAAACCCACATAACAGATCTTAAACACTCTAACCCATCCACCGAAAACCATCAAGACAGTTTAAAGAGGTGAGGTAAGCCACTTGAGGGATTCGTTTTTCTTGACCCCTTTCTCCCTCATGTTTAGCCAGCCCCATTGCTTTATGAGATTTTAAGACGTTGCGCCCCCATTAGTTTGGCTATTTTTTAAAACGAACTTGTCATCCCCATTTATGTCACTTTTAAGACCTTTAGTGCCATATTAGGGTGTCGATTTTTTTCCTGGGCGAGCGAAGTAGCGAGCCAGTAATTTAAGAGGAATTGGCCTTCGGCCGGGACATTTTTCAACCGAAAGATGTACAAATTTATCTTGAAAGGGGGTCAAGGGGGTGTAATTTCAAGCTTGATGGAAGTCTAGGAAACACACTAAATACCTCCCCTTAAACACTCTAACCATCACACCACCAAGACAGTTTAAGGGGAGGTATTTAGTTTGTTCCCTAGTCCTCCATCAAGCTTAAAATTACACCCCTTTTGAGTCTCCTTTCAAGATTAATTTTGTAGAACATTTTTCCCGGTAGAAAAATGTCCCGGCCAAAGGCCGTTTCCTCTTAAGTTACAGGCTCGCTATCGCTCGCCAGGATAAAATCGACACCTGAATGGCACGAAAGGTCTTAAAATGGTGTGCAAAAAAAGGTTGGTTCTTAAAATCGCCCAAACTAACGGGGCGAACGGTTTAATAATGCAAAAGCAATGAGGCTAAACATGAGGGAGAAAGGGGTCAAGAAAAAAACAAAAAAAACTCAAGGGAGATCTCCCCTTAAAGCTGATGGGGAAACAAATCAAGCTTGGAGAGTTTGGGATTCTGGGAGCTTCAATTGACCCCTTGCGAGTTTCAGGCAATAAGGAAGTTGGAGCCGTAGACGTCGATGGTAAATAGCAATGGTCATGACGTACGGTAGGTTGTTAATGGCTCAAGAGTAGGTTGAATTGGGTGTTATGTATTGATGAGTGTACTACAACCGTATTTTAAGGGGAGGTTTTTAGTTGATTCCCTAGACTTCCATCAAACTTAAAATTACTCCCCCTAGACCCCCTTTCAAGATAAATTTGTACATTTTTCGGTAGAAATATGTCCCGGCCGAAGGCCGATTGGCTTCTTAAATTATCAGGCTCGCTAATCGCTCGCCAGGAAAAATCGACACCTAAATGGCACGAATGGGTCTTAAAATTGACAGAAATGGGGCGAGGGTTCTTAAAATCGCCAAACTAATGGGGCGAACGTCTTACAATCTCAAAAGCAATGGGGCTAAACATGAGGGAGAAAGAGGTCCAGAAAAAAAAAAAATCCTCCAGGTGGAAATCTCCCCTTAACAGGTATATATATATATATAAAATTCTGCTGAAAATCAAAATATCGACGGCTCCAACTTCCTTACAGAACGAAACTCGCCAGTGGTCCATTACCTGCCAAGAAGAAGAAGAGGTAGCGAGACCGTAAAAGAGGCTATACCGGTAACAGTGTCGGATATAGGGTGGTACCATAGTCGGTAGTAGTAGCCCACCCACCCACCCACTCTTAATAGGGGAGATTTCTATATTGGAGGAATTCTTTTCTGGACCCCTTTCTCCCTCATGTTTAGCCCCCATTGCTTTTGAGATTTTCAGATGTTCGCCCCATTAGTTTGGCGATTTTAAGAACTTTTGCCCCATTTTATGACCTTTCGTCCCATTTAGGTGTCAACTATTTCCTGGCGAGCGATAGCGAGCCTGTAATTTAAGAGGAACCGGCTTTCAGCCGGGATATTTTTCTACCGAAAAATGTAAAAATTTATCTTGAAAGGGGATCATGGGGGTGTAATTTCAAGCTTGATGGAAGCCTAGGAAACACACTAAAAACCTCCCCTTAAATTGTGGACATGGAATATATAATCAAGGGTAAGGTTAATTAGAGGTGAGGGGAGATGTAAGGGGAATTAGGGTAGATATGAGGGGAGGAGAGGGAGGAAGTAAGGTAGATATGAAGGGAGGAAGTAAGGGGAGGGATGGTAGATATGAAGGGAGGAAGTAAGGTAGATATAAAGGGAGGAAGTAAGGGGAGGGATGGTAGATATGAAGGGAGGAAGTAAGGTAGATATGAAGGGAGGAAGTAAGGTAGATATGAAGGGAGGAAGTAAGGTAGATATGAAGGGAGGAAGTAAGGTAATTATGAAGGGAGGAAGTAAGGTAGATATGAAGGGAGGAAGTAAGGTAGATATGAAGGGAGGAAGTAAGGTAGATATGAAGGGAGGAAGTAAGGTAGATATGAAGGGAGGAAGTAAGGTAGATCATGAAGGGAGGAATAAGGGTAGATATGAAGGGAAGGAAAGGTAAGGTAGATATGAAGGGAGAGGGAAGTAAGGTAGATATGAAGGGAGGAAGTAAAGGTATATATGAAGGGGAGGAAGTAAGGTAGATATGAAGGGAGGAAGAAAGGTAGATATGAAGAGAGGAACTAAGGTAGATATGAATGGGGGAAGTAAGGTAGATATGAAGGGAGGAAGTAAGGTAGATATGAAGTGAGGAAAAGTAAGGTAGAATATGAAGAGAGGAAGTAAGGTAGATATGAAGGGAGGAAGTAAGGAAGATATGAAGGGAGGAAGTAAGGTAGATATGAAGGGAGGAAGTAAGGTAGATATGAAGGGAGGAAGTAAGGTAGATATGAAGGGAGGGAAGTAAGGTAGATATGAAGGGAGGAAGTAAGGTTAGATATGAAGGGAGGAAGTAGGTAGATATGAAGGGAGGAAGTAAAGGGTAGATATGAAGGGAGGAAGTAAGGTAGATATGAAGGGAGGAAGTAAGGTAGAATATGAGGGGAGGAAGTAAGGTAGAGATATTAAGGGAGGAAGTAAGGTATAGACTATGAAGGGAAGGAAGTAAGGTAGAATAATGAGGGGAAGGAATAAGGTAGATATGAAGGGAGGAAGTAAGGTAGATATGAAGGGAGGAAGTAAGGTGGTAGATATGAAGGAGGAATAAAGTTAGATATGAATGGAGGAAGTAAAGGTAGATATGAAGAGGGACGAAGTAAGGTAGATATGAAGGGAGGAAGTAAGGTAGATATGAAGTGAGGAAGTTAAAGTATATATGATGGGAGGAAGTAAGGGTAGATATGAAGGGAGGAAGTAAGCCTAGATATATGAGGGAGGAAGTACAGCTAGATATGAAGGGAGGAAGTAAGGTAGATAATGAAGGGAGGAAGTAAGGGGAGGATGGTAGATATGAAGGGAGGAAGTAAGGTAGATATGAAGGGAGGACGTAAGGTAGATATGTAAGGAGGAAGTAAGGTAGATATGAAGGGAGGAAGTAAGGTAGTATATGAAGGGAGGAAGTAAGGTAGATATGAAAGGGAGGAAGTTAAGTAGATATGAAGGGAGGAAGTAAAGGTAATATGAAGGGACGAAGTAAGGTTAGATATGAGGGGATGAAGTAAGGTAGAATATGATTTGGAGGGAAGTAAGCTAGATATGAAGGGAGGAAGTAAGGTAGATATGAAGGGAGGAAGTAAGGTAGATATGAAGGGAGGAAGTAAGGTAGATATGAGGGGAGGAAGTAAGGTAGAATGAGGGAGGAAGTAAATGTAGATATGAAGGGAGGAAGTAAGGTAGATATGAAGGGAGGAAGTAAGGTAGATATGAAGGGAGGAAGTAAGGTAGATATGAAGGGAGGAAGTAAGGTAGATATGAGGGGAGGAAGTAAGTTAGATATGAAGGGAGGAAGTAAGGTAGATATGAAGGGAGGAAGTAAAGTAGATATGAAGGGAGGAAGTAAGGTAGATATGAAGGGAGGAAGTAAGGTAGATATGAAGGGAGGAAGTAAGGTAGATATGAAGGGAGGAAGTAAGGTAGATATGAGGGGAGGAAGTAAGGTAGATATGAAGGGAGGAAGTAATGTAGATATGAAGGGAGGAAGTAAGGTAGATATGAAGGGAGGAAGTAAGGTAGATATGAAGGGAGGAAGTAAGGTATATATGAGGGGAGGAAGTAAGGTAGATATGAAGGGAGGAAGTAAGCTAGATATGAAGGGAGGAAGTAAGCTAGATATGAAGGGAGGAAGTAAGGTAGATATGAAGGGAGGAAGTAAGGGGAGGGATGGTAGATATGAAGGGAGGAAGTAAGGTAGATATGAAGGGAGGAAGTAAGGTAGATATGAAGGGAGGAAGTAAGGTAGATATGAAGGGAGGAAGTAAGGTAGATATGAAGGGAGGAAGTAAGGTAGATATGAAGGGAGGAAGTAAGGTAGATATGAAGGGAGGAAGTAAGGTAGATATGAAGGGAGGAAGTAAGGTAGATATGAGGGGAGGAAGTAAGGTAGATATGAAGGGAGGAAGTAAGCTAGATATGAAGGGACGAAGTAAGGTAGATATGAGGGGAGGAAGTAAGGTAGATATGAAGGGAGGAAGTAAGGTAGATATGAAGGGAGGAAGTAAGGTAGATATGAAGGGAGGAAGTAAGGTAGATATGAAGGGAGGAAGTAAGGTAGATATGAAGGGAGGAAGTAAGGTAGATATGAAGGGAGGAAGTAAGGTAGATATGAAGGGAGGAAGTAAGGTAGATATGAAGGGAGGAAGTAAGGTAGATATGAAGGGAGGAAGTAAGGTAGATATGAAGGGAGGAAGTAAGGTAGATATGAAGGGAGGAAGTAAGGTAGATATGAGGGGAGGAAGTAAGGTAGATATGAAGGGAGGAAGTAAGGTAGATATGAAGGGAGGAAGTAAGGTAGATATGAAGGGAGGAAGTAAGGTAGATATTAAGGGAGGTAGATATGAAAGGAGGAAGTAAGGTAGATATGAGGGGAGGAAGTAAGGTAGATATGAAGGGAGGAAGAAAGGTAGATATGAAGGGAGGAAGTAAGGTAGATATGAAGGGAGGAAGTAAGGTAGATATGAAGGGAGGAAGTAAGGTAGATATGAAGGGAGGAAGTAAGGTAGATATGAAAGAGGGAAGTAAGGTAGATATGAGGGGAGGAAGTAAGGTAGATATGAAGGGAGGAAGTAAGGTAGATATGAAGGGAGGAAGTAAGGT
The DNA here is from genome assembly GCA_032716605.1 of Paralithodes platypus. NCBI lineage: Eukaryota > Metazoa > Arthropoda > Malacostraca > Decapoda > Lithodidae > Paralithodes > Paralithodes platypus. The sequence goes on along the minus strand of CM064552.1, from coordinate 39,537,190 downwards.
AGATATGAAGAGAGGAAGTAAGGTAGATATGAAGGGAGGAAGTAAGGTAGATATGAAGGGAGGAAGTAAGGTAGATATGAAGGGAGGAAGTAAGGTAGATATGAGGGGAGGAAGTAAGGTAGATATGAAGGGAGGAAGTAAGGTAGATATGAAGGGAGGAAGTAAGGTAGATATGAAGGGAGGAAGTAAGGTAGATATGAAGGGAGGAAGTAAGGTAGATATGAAGGGAGGAAGTAAGGTAGATATGAGGGGAGGAGGGGGAGGGAATGGTAGAAGTGAGGAGGGAGTAAGGGTAGATGTGAGGGGGGAAGTAAGAAGAGGGATGGTAGAAGAGAGGAGGAAGTAAGGTAGATATGAGGGGAGGAGAGGTGGGGGGGGGAGTATGGGGAGGAAATGGGGGAAGTAAGGGGAGGAAAGGGGGGAAATATGGGGAGGGATTGGTAGAAGTGAGGGGAGAAGTAAGGTAATGTGAGGGGAGGAGAGGGAGGAAGTAAGGTGAATTAGGGTAATGTGAGGGGAAATTAGACTCGATCACTTTCCATTTCTCTCCTTAATTTAACACAATCTCTCTCTCCCTCTCTCCCCCCCAAGTGTTGTATTATTCCTACCCCCCTGCCCCAGAACACGGCCCAAGCCTCCACACCGCACCTTACCGGAAATACACACACACACACACACACACACACACACACACACACACACACACACACACACACACACCACCTTCAACAACTCCCATTAAAATGTTTGCCAGGTTAAGGGGAGATGGTTAACTTTTTGGGCGATTTTTGCATGTATTCATTATTTGGCTAGTTTCCTCCCTAGACCTCCATCAAAATAAAAAAAACATCCATTAGAACCCCTTTTTAGATTAATTTGTACATTTTTCGGTAGAAAAAAATTCCGGCCGAAGGCCGATTCTTCCAACATTACAGGCTCACTATCGTTCGCCAGGGAAAAAATCGACACCTAAATAGCACAAAAAGTCTAAATATTGACGAAGAAATGAGGCGAAAGGTCTTAAAATTGACTAACTAATGGGGCAAACATCTTAACATCTGAAAACTAATGGGGCTAAACATGAGGGTGAAAGCCAGTGGTCCTGAAAACCGGCCCATGTCCCCTTTAAATCAGCGAAAGTCTAATAATTCCACCTGATTGGCTGATAATAACGTGTACCGTAATATATTCCACCTGATTGGCTGATAATAACGTGTACCGTAATATATTCCACCTGATTGGCTGATAATAACGTGTACCGTAATATATTCCTGGGGTTTGTGTTTGCAAGTGAAAGATGGTATTCGGACACACCAATCAGCTCCAAGTAATTCACCACTTGCGAGTTTCAGGCTATAAGGAAGTTGGAGCTGTAGACATCGATATTTAGCAGAATTTACAGCTAAAATACGGTCGTAGTACATATATAAATACATAAAACCCAATTGACCATACTCTTTAGCCATCAGAAACGTACATTATTATTGCTTTTCTATTTAATATCGATGTCTACAGCTCCAACTTCCTTATAGCCTGAAACTCGCAAGTGGTCAATTCACTAGCTCAGAGTGACCCAAGTGTAAATCGCTACGTTAAGTGGCTGTTTGTTTGTTTTTTGTTTTTTATTAGTTTAGTGTTTTAGTTTAGGTGTCGATTATTTCCTGGCGAGCAATAGCGAGCCTGAAATGTTAAGAGGAAACGGCCTTCGCCTTCGGCCGGGACATTTTCTACCTAAAAATGTACACATTTATCTTGAAGGGGGGGGGGGGGTCTAGGGGGTGTTTTTCTAAGCTTGATGGAGGTCTAGCGAAAAAACTAAGAAATAAAGAAATACCGGTAAAGGAATTAATATACAAACAAATTGTCTCCCCTTAAATCAGTTTTCTGTGAGTGCCCCCCCCCCCCCGCTATTTACAAGGCTGCAAACAATTGGAGGGGTTTCTTTTTAATTTAGCTACTGGGGTGCTCTTTACTGGGGTTGAAAACAAGTGAACGCGTTTTCTGTTATTTCATTTAATGTCGGGGGCACTAGGCTATTCTCCACACTAGAGACCCCATGGTAACAGAAACCGGCCACCCTCAGCCATATTGGGGCCACTAGCGTCATTAGCCTGGGGTTCTCAAGAAAGGGCTCCAGTCCTGTAAATATACTTGACTTGCAGTGTACTGGCTTAATAATCCAGTAGGGTTTCAAATATAAAATACACTGCGATATTTGATCATTATGGGCAGATGGTCGGTTCGCTAGACACCCTTCTCCCTCATGCTTAGCCCCTTCAGTTGTCACATTTTAAGACGTTCGGCACATTAGTTTTTTTTAGACCACTTTGCCCCTTTTTTCAATATTAAGACTTCATGTCATTTAGGTGTCGATTTTTTTCCAGGCGAGCAATAGTGAGCTTGTAATTTAGAAGAAGACATTTTTTTTTTACCGAAAAATAAACAAATACATCTTGAAGAGGAACCTAGGTTTTTTTTTATGATCGATAGAGGTCTTGGGAGGAAACTAGAAGAATTATCCGGTAACAAATGCATTCAGTACCAGAGACGTCGTTTTTATCATTTCTGGCAACTATTATACGATTGTTCTCAGTTTAGGAAGGACCTCTGGCAATAATAAGGCTGCAAACTATCTCAACCAACCCCTTTTAACCACCCCAGATCCTTCCTAAGCTGCATAATATTGTGTAAATATCGCTAGAATAAAATATAACACACGTCGCTGGTATTTGAAAGGTTAAGGGGAGGTTTTTAGTTTGTTCCCTATATTTCCATCCATCAAGCTTACGATTACACCCCCTAGACCCCCTTTCAAGATAAATTTGTACATTTTTCGATAGAAAAATGTCCCGGCCGAAGGCCGGTTCCTCTTACATTACAGGCTCGCTATCGCTCGCCAGGAAAAAATCTACACCTAATTGGCACGAAAGGTCTTAAAATTGACAGAAATGGGGCGAAATTTCTTAAGATCGTCAAACTAATGGGGCGAAAGTCTTAAAATCTCAAAAGCAATGGGGCTAAACATGAGGGAGAAAGGGATCCAGAAAACAATCCCTCAAGTGGATATCTCCCCTTAAGACACCAAAATGGCATCTAAAAACAAAGGTGGCCACTCTCTCTCTAACCCCAGGATTCCCCCCCCCCCCCCATTCGCCCCCCAAACAAACACACACACACACACACTCAACACAATGGCCGGATTTGTGCTTTACAGTTCCGGGCGCGGTTTGTAACACATTAAAAACAGCGGAAAGCATTTTAAGCGGTTTCATTTCATCTTGGGGTGGGGAGGGGGCACTGAACTACACTTAACACGTTCACCACAACTAGGCTACTTTGAGAGAGAGAGAGAGAGAGAGAGAGAGAGAGAGAGAGAGAGAGAGAGAGAGAGAGAGAGAGAGAGAGAGAGAGAGAGAGAGAGAGAGAGAGAGAGAGAGAGAGAGAGAGAGAGAGAGAGAGAGAGAGAGAGAGAGAGAGAGAGAGAGAGAGAGAGAGAGAAGTACCGGTACTGTAGTTAGTTAGTTAAAATAGGACTTCAGAGGCTATCAACCCTTCTGGATTATTAAGCCAGCACGCTGTAAGTTAACAATATCGTCAGGAGTAGAGCCCCTTTTCGAGAACCCGAGTCCCTTAAGAGAAGTATTTTTTAAGCAGTTATATTATACCTTGCGAGGCTAGTTTAGTCGGAGTTTCATAATAAGTTTCGGTCTGATTTACAGTGACACGGAATCATCAAGGTTCCATAGGGACTGGGCCCATACGGGATTGGGTCCATACGCGATTGGAACCTAACCTAACCTAAGTGGGCCCAATCCCGTATGAGCCCAATCCCGTGGTCACCAATCATCAATAATACAATATTGGGTTATTTTTCTAGAATAATATTATGGTAAAAACCTATAAATCACTAATATCCGGCCCCTGTACCCCTAGAATATCCGGCCCCTGTACCCCTAGAATATCCGGCCCCTGTACCCCTAGAATATCCGGCCCCTGTACCCCTAGAATATACGGCCCCTGTACCCCTAGAATATACGGCCCCTGTACCCCTAGAATATACGGCCCCTGTACCCCTAGAATATACGGCCCCTGTACCCCTAGAATATCCGGCCCCTGTACCCCTAGAATATACGGCCCCTGCACCCCTAGAATATACGGCCCCTGTACCCCTAGAATATCCGGCCCCTGTACCCCTAGAATATCCGGCCCCTGTACCCCTAGAATATACGGCCCCTGTACCCCTAGAATATACGGCCCCTGTACCCCTAGAATATACGGCCCCTGTACCCCTAGAATATACGGCCCCTGCACCTAGAATATACGGCCCCTGTACCCCTAGAATATACGGCCCCTGCACCCCTAGAATATACGGCCCCTGTACCCCTAGAATATACGGCCCCTGTACCCCTAGAATATACGGCCCCTGTACCCCTAGAATATACGGCCCCTGTACCCCTAGAATATTATTACACACAAATAAAAATGAAATCCAAACACGTGGAGAGGTCTTTGAAGCTCAGGCAAAATTAGGGCTTAAGGGGAGATCTCCACTTGAGGGATGTTTTTCTTGATCCCTTTCTCCCTCATATTTAGCCCCATTGCTTTTTATATTATAAAACGTTTGCCCCATTAGTTTAGCGATTTTAAGAACTTTCACCCCATATTAAGACCTTTCGTGCCATTCAGGTGTCAATTTTATTCTGGCGAGCGATAGCGAGCCTGTAATTTAAGAGGAACCGGCCTTCGGCCGGGAAATTTTTCTACCGAAAAATGTACAAATATATCTTGAAAGGGACTCAAGGGGGTGTAATTTTATGCTTGATGGAGGTCTAGGGAACAAACTAAATACCTCCCCTTAAGAGTTTAACAAGTGAACCCTATTAGGTGCAGGGCGGGCCAATTTGGATCCCCCCTGATTTACTCCATTAGCTTGGATATTTTAAGACGTTTCACCTCATTAGTTTGGTGATTATATGATGCTTCAACCCAATAAGGTATCGATTTTTCCTGGGCGAGCGACAGCGAGCCTGCAATTTGGGAGAAACCGGCCTTTGGCCGAGAAATTTTTCTACCGAAAAATGTACATATTTAGCTTGAAGGGGGTCTGGGGAACGTTTTTTAGTTTGAAGGGGGTTTGAAGAGGCGTTTTTTAGTTTGAAGGGGGTTTGAAGAGGCGGTTTTTTTAGTTTGAAGGGTGTTTAAAGAGGCGTTGTTTAGTTTGAAGGGTGTTTGAAGAGGCGATTTTTAGTTTGAAGAGGCGTTTTTTAGTTTGAAGGGTGTTTGAAGAGGCGTTTTTTTAGTTTGAAGGGTGTTTGAAGAGGCGTTTTTTAGTTTGAAGGGTGTTTGAAGAGGCGTTTTTTAGTTTGAAGGGTGTTTGAAGAGGCGTTTTTTAGTTTGAAGGGGGTTTATGTGCAGCTTAAGAAGGCTCTGTCGTAGTAAAAAGGGTTAAGTGAGATAGTTCGAAGCCGGTTAATTGCTGGAGGACCTTTATAAACTGAGTAAAATCGTCTAATAGTAGCCACAATAAAGTTAAAAGGACGGCTGCGGTACAGAAGGGGTTAATATGGATTAAAAACACATTGTCCACGGTGACCGGTCAACTCAACCAGTAGCTCTCAACCAGTACCAAATCAACCAATACGGTTAGGTTAGATTAGTACTACTGTATATTTTGGCACTGGTTTGGATGGTCTGAGTTAATTTGGCACTGGTTGAGAACTACTGGTTGAAATGGTCTACTGGTTGAGATGACCTGGAACCATTGTCCACACCTTTAATAGTACACCGGCGCTCCGTACATGGCCTTCCCTTAAGGGGAGATATCGACTTGAGTTTTTTTTTTCTGGACCCCTTTCTCCCTCGTGTTTAGCCCCATTGCTTTTGAGATTTTAAGACAGTCGCCCCATTAGTTTGGCGATTTTAAGAACTTTCGCCCCATTTCCGTCAATTTTAAGACCTTTCGTGCAATTTAGGTGTCGATTTTATCCTGGCGAGCGATAGCGAACCTGTAATTTAAGAGGAACCGGCTTTCAGCCGGGACATTTTTCTACCGAAAAATTTACAAATTTATCTTGAAAGGGGCTCAAGGGGGTGTATTCTTAAGCTTCATGGATATCTAGAGACCAAACTAAAAACCTCCCCTTAAATTATCCTCAATTTAAATTCACACTCTAGCAAAATGTTACATACATACATACTGTACGGTCGCGCTAATAAGTCATGTCCCAGCTGTCATTACGTTTGGCTTGCTCTGTGCTGTATTAATGACTGTCAGATGTTGAATAGGGTGGGTAAGTGTAGGAACATGTTTGTATATTCCACTCGATATGAAGAAATGAAGCTTAGATATTGCTGATACCAATTATTGATCAAAACATACTTGGTGCCGAGACATGACTTATTAGCGCGACTGTACATAGATGAGAGTTGAAGGTCGGTTACAGCACCTTATTAAACTTAACAACATCGTCAAATAATGGTAAATCTACAGTTATACTACCCCTCCCCCACTACCCCCCTTCAAAATACGCATTTTAGCGTATTTTTGGATGGTTCAGCAGACGCGGAAACTGAACAAAACACGGAATTTGTTTGTATTAAGGGGAGGTATTTAATTTGTTCCCTAGACCTCCATCAAGCTTAAAATTACACCTCCTTGAGTCCCTTTCAAGATATATTTGTACCGAAAAATGTCCCGGCCGAAGGCCGGTGCCTCTTAAATTACAGGCTCGCTATCGCTCGCCAGGATAAAACGGACACCTGAATGGCACGAAAGGTCTTAATATGGGGTGAAAGTTCTTAAAATCGCTAAACTAATGGGGCAAACGTTTTATAATATCAAAAGCAATGGGGCTAAACATGAGGGAGAAAGGGGTCAAGAAAAAAATCCCTCAAGTGGAGATCTCCCCTTCGATGTACCGTACTGTGTCTATTTCAAGTCAAATATACATTTCCGCGCATCATCAAACCATACTATGTCTACTACTAATAATATTAACCTATTAGAAGAGACTGGATGACTCCGTTGTCGACGCCTGCCCGGGATGTAACACAGCACCCCATACCATTAAACACATCATAGAAGACTGCATTTCACACAACCACTTACGCCAACAACACAATCTACACTCAATGAGAGCTCTGTGGGAAAGCCCGATCGTGGCCATGGCCTTCCTCAGGGACTCGGGGCTGTTCGGCCAGGCAGCTTAGGGAACAACAACAACAACAACAACCTATTAGTACCCACAGAATAGTAGCACAATAGGGGTAGTATAACTGTAGATGTATCCAAAATGTCATTACACACTACAGATGACACACAGACCAAGAGAAAACAACTAAGCCTCACCTTGGGGTCAGGAAATATAGATGACACTGTCAGACACACCCACGAGAACAACATTTCATGGCACACTACAGATGACACACAAACCAAGAAAACATAGCCTCTCATCACTTGGCTTCAGTGACTCCTGTCTCCGTCAATAGTGTAAGTGAAGCCTCAGTGAAGCCTCATTCGCGTGAAAGCAGGCAGCACACCACTCTCAACACACACGAGCACTCACTACAACCCCGGGCTCTCTCCTAAAAATATAATATGTGTTATAATGTTTTACTGGGACGCGAGGCAACCCGTGCTGTCACTGCTGGTGTTACTAGATATCTACTGGACATTTCGGTGGGTAAGACATTTCGCCATGTGTTATTACTACCATCTAAAAATACTAATACACTTATATTAAACACAATCCATATATAACCGAACCAACTCTATAGTAATACACATCAACTAGTCGCATAAAAGGTAAATTCAAATCTCACCAGGAATCAAAGTAAGTATGAATGTCGAGGTGAACGAGGTACCGAAAAGTCCAGAATCACTTTCATAACATCCTCTGTACGATACTTTCTCCCGCATCACCTCTTACGTCTGACATCTTGCTATCTCTCAGGATATCCTTGGATATTTATCTAATTACATTTGTCATTACAAACTAACAATAGGAACCATATTCCAATGATTATTCCTATGTTCTCTTTATACATACAGTAGATAGGTAGTACACTAGATCGAGTTATCGCGTAAACTCACTCTCACTCTCACACACTCCTCACTGTCATACACACACACACGCGCGCGCCACACATACACATAAACTCACACACACACACACACTCACTATCTCTCTCTGATAACAATCTATGCACATAAACTCACACTCACTCATTCTCACACACACACACACACACACACACACACACACACACACACTATCTCTCTCCCTGATAAGAATCTATACAAGACATTTCGCCTCATTGTTCCAACTCCAAACAAAACACAATCAGAATCCAATCTATAATAACAAGCAACCAAAATCCACCTAACTCTCAGCACACTCTATTAAGGGCAGATATCTACGGGAGGGATTTTTTTCTGGAATCCTTTCTCCCTCATGTTTAGCCCCATTGTTTTTCTAATTTTAAGACGTTTGCCCCATTATTTTGACGATTTTAAGAACTTCCAACCCATTTCTGTCAATTTTAAGACATTTCGTGCCATTTAGGTGTCGATTTTATCCTGGCGAGCGATAGCGAGCCTGTAATTTAAGAGGAACCGGCTTTCAGCCGGGACATTTTTCTACCGAAAAATGTACAAATTTATCTTGAAAGGGGCTCAAGGGGGTGTAATCTTAAGCTTGAAGGATATCTAGGGACCAAAGTAAATACCTCCCCTTAACCCTCTCAGTATTCTAGGGCGCATTACTTTTCTATTTCTTGTCTGTTATTAGTGTGCATTTGATATACATTAGGAATGGTATATGGAAGTCAGAGGGTTCCTTGGACCAGTCTTTACCCTTTCACCCACCTCCCACTCATCAGTCCAAAGCTGCGTAACATCGTCTAATGATAGCCAAAATACACTGTTAAAACACGCCATAATCCAAGAGGTTAAGGGGAGGTTTTTAGTTGATTCCCTAGACTTCCATCAAGCTTAAGATTACTCCCCCTTGACCCCCTTTCAAGATAAACTTGTACATTTTTCGGTAGAAAAATTTCCCGGCCGAAGGCCGGTTCCCCTTAAATTACAGGCTCGCTATCGCTCGCCAGGAAAAAATCGACACCTAAATGGCACGAATGGTCTTAAAATTGAGAGAAATGGGGCGAGGGTTCTTAAAATCGCCAAACTAATGGGGCAAGCGTCTTTAAATCTCACAAGCAATGGGGCTAAACATGAGGGAGAAAGAGGTTCAGAAAAAAATCCTCCAGGTGGAAATCTCCCCTTAAAACAAGAACGTGGTTGCCTTCTCTCCCGAAAATATTTTGCTGTTTCTGTAACCCACCCGAGAGAAAACAAACTTGCTCTCTCGTAAATCCCCCAAATTAGCTCACCGGAAACTTAGGAACCAAAAATCCAATAATATCGTAATCCTCCCACAGCCCGGCCGAAAAAGGGATCTGCCACTTAAGGGCCCATCAGCCGCCTGGAGATTTCCGTGTTCACGTTCTCATAAACCCTCTTTTCTATGTGTAATTACCTCCATCAACGAAGTTGGAGGAGGTTATGCGTTTGTCTAAGTTTGTCTTTCTGTCTATCTATTTGTCCGTTTGTCTGTAAACAAGCTATCTCAAAAACTTATGAACCGATTTTCACAAAATGTGGTGGGCGGAAAGGATATGAGCCACGTAAGAAGTGATTTAATTTAGGAGGGTATTGGTAAAGTGCATACCTCCTTCAGCGTAAGCAGCTCGTAAAGTTAAGAGCCAATTTTCATGAAATTTGGTAGACAGATAGGATATTATGCACCAAGGAAGATGTGATTCAAATTAGGAGGCGATCAGTACAGCACATACCTTCGCCAGCGATCAGTACAGCACATACCTTCGCCAGCGATCAGTACAGCACATACCTTCGCCAGCGATCAGTACAGCACATACCTTCGCCAGCGATCAGTACAGCACATACCTTCGCCAGCGATCAGTACAGCACATACCTTCGCCAGCGATCAGTACAGCACATACCTTCGCCAGCGATCAGTACAGCACATACCTTCGCCAGCGATCAGTACAGCACATACCTTCGCCAGCGATCAGTACAGCACATACCTTCGCCAGCGATCATTACAGCACATACCTTCGCCAGCGACCAGTACAGCACATACCTTCGCCAGCGATCAGTACAGCACATACCTTCGCCAGCGATCAGTACAGCACATACCTTCGCCAGCGATCAGTACAGCACATACCTTCGCCAGCGATCAGTACAGCACATACCTTCGCCAGCGATCGGTCTGGCGCATACCTTCGCCAGCGATCGGTCTGGCGCATACCTTCGCCAGCGATCAGTACAGCACATACCTTCGCCAGCGATCAGTACAGCACATACCTTCGCCAGCGATCAGTACAGCACATACCTTCGCCAGCGATCAGTACAGCACATACCTTCGCCAGCGATCAGTACAGCACATACCTTCGCCAGCGATCAGTACAGCACATACCTTCGCCAGCGATCAGTACAGCACATACCTTCGCCAGCGATCAGTACAGCACATACCTTCGCCAGCGATCAGTACAGCACATACCTTCGCCAGCGATCATTACAGCACATACCTTCGCCAGCATTCAGTACAGCACATACCTTCGCCAGCGTAGGCGACTCAAAAAGTAATAAACCGATTTAATCAAAATTTGGTGGGCACATGGGATATGCGGCAAGGAAGAAGTTATTCAATTTAGGAGGCAATCGGTAGAGCGCAAACCTCCAGCAGCGTAGGCGGAGGTATGCGCTCTACCAAGTGCCTCTCTAGTTTCAAATGGGGTAACATGAATAAGAAGTTACACGCACAAAAATAAACAATAAACAAATGGTTTCGCTATATACTTTCCTCCGCCAACTGATATGTTTTCGCATCCATTTGTCTGCCTGTTTGTATGTCTGTAGGCTAAACAAGATATCTCACAAAATTATGAACCGATTTTCAAGAAATTCGGTGTCCAGATAGGATATGCGCCAAGGAAGAAGCGATTCAATTTAAGAGGCAATCAGGATCATATCTTGGAACCCAGATCCAGAATCAATTCGAGGCCTATGATATTTATGGTAAAAAACCAGCCACCGCAGATGGAGGCATGGGCTCTACCGAGTTGTCTATGAATATATTGTTCAAGTGGTCTAAAATAGTGCCTAGACTTATTCCAATAGTACATGTATAAACTATGGTCATGCTTAAAATTGTTTTAACTGTTCAGTATTGTACAATCGGGGGTAGTAAGTGTTGTCATAGATTCCAGTGGTTATCGCTCAAAAAGTGTTATTGGTATCTTTATAGTTACTGGGAGAAGTGCTTATCCCTCAGAGTATTAGTCAGTGTCCGAAACTTTGTGAAGTATCTGACAACACTCATCAACCTCAACCGTACAATACCGGTACTATATTATTTTCAAGTGGGATAACAGCGGCCGGACCTTTGGGGAAAGTTCAACATAAACCTACTCCATTTTTCTGATAATTATTATAATTATGGAATACGAAAAAACTTTATAAATTTTTCGGAAGGAATCGGGTACACAGGACTTTATTCTAAATATAAAGAACGGTAATTATACTAAAATCAAACTTTAGTTGTATCTTTTCAAACGGTGTTAAATATCACTGAGACAGACTTGATCCACTATTAAGGGGGGTGACCTGTTTTTGTTCTGTCCTTTTCTATCTTTCTCTGGCTTGTATCCACTTGGCTTCATTCAGCCTACTGTTTTAAGACGTTTATCCCCATCCAGGTGTCAATTTTCTACTGGTGAGCGGTAGCGAGCCAGCATATTTGTTATTTTTGTTTGACAGCAGGCTAAATTTGTACATTTTCGATAGAAAAATTTCTCCGGCGAAGCCGGATTTCTTCATATAATGCTGGCTCGCTATCGCTCGCCAGGAAGAAATCGACACCTAGATGGGGATAAACGTCTTAAAATAGTTGGCTGAATGGGGCCGAATGGATACAAGCCAGAGAAAGAGAGAAAAGGACAGAAATAACAAAAAGCAGGTCACCCCCCTTAAATATATAATGATCTCATGTATTCAACTACCAGTAATGCACATGTAGGTTGTTATTTAGTGGTGTGTGGTGTATAAGATGTGAGTGAGGTGGAAGATAAGAGGGGGTGTAGCGTTTGTCTGGCGTACACAGGGCCACAATACACAGTCAACACCAGGGGGCTCTTCATGGACTCGACTCAACACACACACACACACACACACACACCTCACTCAAAAGGACAATTATTTACTTTGCATTGGAGTTGGCGAAAAGTTCTTAAAATCGACAAACTAATGGGGCGAACGTCTTAAAATTTCAAAAGCAATAGGACTAAACATGAGGGAGAAAGGGGTCCTAAAAAAAATCCCTCAAGTGGAAATTTCCCCTTAACAACTAACATGGCCGCCAGAGGGATTATTGAGGTTGTCCACTGCACACGGATTATTATTGGCCAAGGCTATGTCTAGATATCATATAATGAAAAGAATGACGCTATGATACTAAAAGGGTTAATATATACAGGATATATACGGCACTATAGTCAACCAACCGATCATTCTTCCATTTACCTGAGTACAGAACATCCAAAAAACAAGCTTGGTTCCAAAATCAAGTATAAGGACAATATATACTGTAAATACAGTATATATATATTATATATATATATATATATATATATATATATATATATATATATATATGTATACTGTATGTACAGTATGTATGTATGTATGTAATTATATACTCAGGCACATACCCCATAGCTGGGGGTAGCCGACTCGAGACAGAGCCCGAACAGAAACATTTGAAGTTCCGATTCTTAGGGTCCGGGATCACTTTCGCGTTCCCTCGCCCCTTACTCTGCCTCGTCAAGTAGGTGAAGTCTACAAGGAGAGGAGGATTCCTACCCCCTGTCCCCAGAAGGAAAAGTAGGACAGTAAAAGAGACAGCCAGAAACGGCTAAGGATGGGTAGAGGATGCCAAACCTCACTATGGATAGGACCAGCCATCACCCAATGATAATAATAATAATGATTATAATAATAATTATTATTAAGATTTTGTATTATTATAATTTTTATTATTATTATTATATAGAATGAAATAGAAAATAAAAATAAAAATAGGAAAAATGGGGATTGGGCCTGAGCATATAGATAGATAGATAGATAGATTATAGGAGTAGCTATGATAGCAGTAAGTGATAATAAAAACAATTACAACAATACAAAAATTGAAATAAGCACAAAACAACTCCACGAGCCTAACAAGTACAACACAGAAACATCCACAAAGACCACAACACCACGGTTAAGAAGTGGATGTAAGGGGGGTGGGGGGGGGGGGGAGGTGGGGAGGGGTGGGGGTGGTGTGGCAACAAGAACAGAGGGGGAGAGAGTATTCAGGTGGGGGTGGAGAGAGAGAGAGAGAGAGAGAGAGAGAGAGAGAGAGAGAAGAGAGAGAGAGAGAGAGAGAGAGAGAGAGAGAGAGAGAGAGAGAGAGAGAGAGAGAGAGAGAGAGAGAGAGGTTGGTTCAGGGACAACAGTAAAAGGGGTATATTATATATAAGAGGGGGGTGGTGGCAACAAGAACAGAGAGAGAGAGAGAGATAAAAGAGAGAGAGAGAGAAGAGAGAGAGAGAGAAGAGAGAGAGAGAGAAGAGAGAGAGAGAGAGAGAGAGAGAGAGAGAGAGAGAGAGAGAGAGAGAGAGAGAGAGGGGGGGGGGGGGGGGTTAAGGGACAACAGTAAAGCGGGTATCACACAAGGACTTTTATCGTCACATTTCGATAGTCAACAATTTTCCGGCATCATTTCAGGTTCCGGAAACTAGACTGTAGATTGGTTAAGTTAGAGGACAGGATTTGCTTAAAGATTTCCGCAAAAGTCATCAAACCAGCAACAATTATAATGTTAAACTTTCAAAATAAACAAACCAAAACGTAGACGAACACAGTAAAAAGACAAAACAACTAATCAAAATCGCTGTGTTGAGATATAAGGCTCCTGTGTGATACCAAAGGAAGGCAACTATACAGTATATAGGCACTTGGGTAAAGGGGAGGGGTGGGGTTAGGTTGTCTCGTATGGGTGGAAAGGGGAAAGAGTGGGGGTAGAAGGGGGAGAAGTCTCAGGCACGGGTGGAGGAAGGGTAAGAGTAAGGGTAGAAGGAGAGGAGGGGTCAGGCACGGGTGGAAGGGTGGGGGTAGAAGGGTGAGAGTCTCAGGCAGGGGTGGAGGAAGGGTAAGAGTAGGGGTAGAAGGAGAGGAGGGGTCAGGCACGGGTGGAAGGGTGGGGGTAGAAGGGGGAGAAGTCTCAGGCACGGGTGGAGGAAGGGTAAGAGTAGGGGTAGGTAAGGAGAGGAGTGGTCAGGCAAGGGTAAGAAGGGGGAGAAGTCTCAGGCACGGGTGGAGGAAGGGAAAGAGTAGGGGGGGGAGGAGAGGGGGGGTCGGGCAGGGGGGGAAGGGTGGGGGTAGAAGGGGGAGAAGTCTCAGGCACGGTGGAGGAAGGGTAGGGGTAGAAGGAGAGGTGGGGTCAGGCACGGGTGGAAGGTTGGGGGTAGAAGGGGGAGAAGTCTCAGGCACGGGTGGAGGAAGGGTAAGAGTAGGGGTAGAAGGAGAGGAGGGGTGAGGCACGGGTGGAAGGGTGGGGGTAGAAGTCTCAGGCACGGGTGGAGGAAGGGTAAGAGTAGTGGTAGGAGGAGAGGAGGGGTCAGGCACGGGTGGAAGGGTGGGGGTAGAAGGGGGAGAAGTCTCAGGCACGGGTGGAGGAAGGGTAAGAGTAGGGGTAGGAGGAGAGGAGGGGTCAGGCACGGGTGGAAGGGTGGGGGTAGAAGTCTCAGGAAGGGGGAGAAGTCTCAGGGGAGAAGGCACGGGTGGAGGAAGGGTAAGAGTAGGGGTAGGAGGAGAGGAGGGGTCAGGCACGGGTGGAAGGGTGCGGGTAGAAGTCTCAGGCACGGGTGGAAGAGTGGGGGTAGAAGGGGGAGAAGTCTCAGGCACGGGTGGAGGAAGGGTAAGAGTAGGGGTAGAAGGAGAGGAGGGGTCAGACACGGGTGGAAGGGTGGGGGAGAAGTCTCAGGCACGGGTGGAGGAAGGGTAAGAGTAGGGGTAGGAGGAGAGGAGGGGTCAGACACGGGTGGAAGGGTGGGGGAGAAGTCTCAGGCACGGGTGGAGGAAGGGTAAGAGTAGGGGTAGGAGGAGAGGAGGGGTCAGGCACGGGTGGAAGGGTGGGGGTAGAAGGGGGAGAAGTCTCAGGCACGGGTGGAGGAAGTGTAATAGGTGGTAGGAGGAGAGGAGGGGTCAGGCACGGGGGGAAGGGTGGGGGTAGAAGGGGGAGAAGTCTCAGGCACGGGTGGAGGAAGGGTAAGAGTAGGGGTAGGAGGAGAGGAGGGGTCAGGCACGGGTGGAAGGGTGGGGGTAGAAGGGGGAGAAGTCTCAGGCACGGGTGGAGGAAGGGTAAGAGTAGGGGTAGAAGGAGAGGAGGGGTCAGGCACGGGTGGAAGGGTGGGGGTAGAAGTCTCAGGCACGGGTGGAGGAAGGGTAAGAGTAGTGGTAGGAGGAGAGGAGGGGTCAGGCACGGGTGGAAGGGTGGGGGTAGAAGGGGGAGAAGTCTCAGGCACGGGTGGAGGAAGGGTAAGAGTAGGGGTAGGAGGAGAGGAGGGGTCAGACACGGGTGGAAGGGTGGGGTTAGAAGGAAGAGAAGTCTCAGGCACGGGTGGAGGAAGGGTAAGAGTAGGGGTAGAAGGAGAGGAGGGGTCAGGCACGGGTGGAAGGGTGGGGGTAGAAGTCTCAGGCACGGGTGGAGGAAGGGTAAGAGTAGGGGTAGGAGGAGAGGAGGGGTCAGGCACGGGTGGAAGGGTGGGGGTAGAAGTCTCAGGCACGGGTGGAGGAAGGGTAAGAGTAGGGGTAGGAGGAGAGGAGGGGTCAGGCACGGGTGGAAGAGTGGGGGGGGGGGGGGGGAGAAGTTTCAGGCACTGGTGGAGGAAGGGTGGGAGGAAGAGAGGTGGTATGGGAGGACAGACATTGGGTGTGGGGTGGAATTAAAATCTCAGACACTGAAGATGGAGGTCCTTAGGAACGGAGAGAGAGTGAGTGTGTGTGTGTGTGTGTGTCTGTGAGTGTGTGTGTGTGTGTGTGTGAGTAGGGGGAGGGGGGGGGGGGTGGTTCCGACCATGACCTTCTTAATCCCTCATGTAGTAAACAGAGGCGGCCGTGCTCAGACACGGGAGGTGGCGAGAGATGATGGGCTGCTGGTCCCAGGCATGGGGGGGGGAGGGGGATGTCTGGCACAGGAGGGGGCGAGTCAGTGGGAGCACAGAGGGGGGAGGGGGGGGGGGGGGGGGGTAAGACTGGCGGGATCGATGGTCGGCAACAAGCGTGACTAATTTGCCGCGGGAATGTTGTAAAGCTCCACTGCCCCCGCTCACGGCCAGGCACGGGGGGAGGAGGAGGAGGAGGTTTCTTTTATGTGGAAGAAGACAAAAGCCAAGTCTGCCTGTAGCTAGTAATGAAGAAGTTTAAGTTGTAGGAAGGAGGAAAGATGGACTAAGGAAGACACCCACGCACATGCAAAAAGTATCTATGAATAGACACAGTTATGGACGTACAGTTGAGAAAAGATGAACCTGGGTCAATGACTGTGGAGAGCTGGCTGGCTGTATTTAACCCACATAACAGGCTAATGCATAGTATTAATTAATATATAGCGTCTTAACTATTTCAAATACCATACTTACGAACGGGTAAACTAAAAGGCGCTCTTACAAATTGTATACAGATTATAATACACCTTTGAGATAAATAAATCCCGTCACTCTGTCCCAGGTTCATGTCTGGACAACTGTACAGCACCATACATACCAATAAACAGAGTAGGAAGCTCACAAATCATCAGTTGAGCACACTAAGCATGGGAAGTTGACTTAAGGGGAGGAAGTAAGTTTTTCTGGACCCCCTTCTCCCTAATGTTTTGAGATTATAAGACGTGCCCATTAGTTTGGCAATTTTAACACCTTTCGCCCCATTTCGTTGCCAATTTTAAGAACTTTCGTGCCATTTATGTGTCGATTATTTCCTGGCGAGCGAAAGCGAGCCTGCAATTTTAAGTGGAACTGGCCTTCGGCCACGACATTTTTCTACCGAAAATGTACAAATTTATCTTGAAGGGGGGTCTTCGGGGTGTTTTTCTAAGCTTCATGGAGGTCTAGGGAGGAAACTAAAAAAATATATATGAATAAATGAATTAATAGACCAAACAAACGGTCTGCCTCCCCTTAACAAGAGCTGTAGTATGGCCCTTAAAAAGAATTATCATAAAACAAAGAATAATCATAAAACAAAGAATAATCATAAAACAAAGAATAATCATAAAACAAAGAATAATCATAAAACAAAGAATAATCATAAAACAAAGAATTATCATAAAACAAAGAATAATAATAAAACAACGAATAATCATAAAACAAAGAATAATCATAAAACAAAGAATAATCATAAAACAAAGAATAATCATAAAACAAAGAATAATCATAAAACAAAGAATAATCATAAAACAAAGAATTATCATAAAACAAAGAATGATCATAAAACAAAGAATAATCATAAAACAAAGAATAATCATAAAATAAAGAATTATCATAAAACAAAGAATAATCATAAAACAAAGAATAATCATAAAACAAAGAGATCTCGCGTATACTGAGTGATGAGGGAGGGTTGCATTGATGAGGGAGGGTTGAATTGATGAGGGAGGGTTGAATTGTGTGCTTTTGAAAAACAAATGTGGGATAATCGTATGGAAAATTGTTACATGTAGAGAGCTGAGAAGAAATTGAGTTTTGGAAGCATTGAAAACCAAAAAAAGGTTACCATAGCCCCGCATGGAGATAAATGACAGATCAGGAGATACTGTACGAAAGCATAATTATGGCCCCATCGCACGAGTTTAGTGATTGCTTGGAAGGTCATTGGGGAGAGCTTATTGAATACAGTCGTGCGGGGTAGGGGAGCATGGACGGAGGTAGGGGAGCATGGACGGTGGTAGGGGAGCTTGGACGGTGGTAGGGGAGCTTGGACGGTGGTAGGGGAGCATGGACGGAGGTAGGGGAGCATGGACGGATGTAGGGGAGCATGGACGGTGGTAGGGGAGCTTGGACGGTGGTAGGGGAGCATGGACGGAGGTAGGGGAGCATGGACGGAGGTAGGGGAGCATGGACGGAGGTAGGGGAGCATGGACGGAGGTAGGGGAGCATGGACGGTGGTAGGGGAGCATGGACGGAGGTAGGGGAGCATGGACGGTGGTAGGGGAGCTTGGACGGTGGTAGGGGAGCATGGACGGAGGTAGGGGAGCATGGACGGAGGTAGGGGAGCATGGACGGAGGTAGGGGAGCATGGACGGTGGTAGGGGAGCATGGACGGATGTAGGGGAGCATGGACGGTGGTAGGGGAGCTTGGACGGTGGGTAGGGGAGCATGGAGGGGGGTAGGGGAGCATGGACGGTGGTAGGGGAGCATGGACGTGGGTAGGGAGCATGGACGGTGGTAGGGGAAGCATGGACGGAGGGTAGGGGAGCATGGAACGGAGGTAGGGGAGCATGGACGGTGGTAGGGGAGCATGGACGGAGGTAGGGGAGCATGGACGGTGGTAGGGGAGCATGGACGGAGGTAGGGGAGCATGGACGGTGGTAGGGGAGCTTGGACGGTGGTAGGGGAGCATGGACGGTGGTAGGGGAGCATGGACGGTGGTAGGGGAGCATGGACGGTGGTAGGGGAGCTTGGACGGGGGTAGGGGAGCATGGACGGAGGTAGGGGAGCATGGACGGTGGTAGGGGAGCATGGACGGTGGTAGGGGAGCATGGACGGAGGTAGGGGAGCATGGACGGAGGTAGGGGAGCATGGACGGTGGTAGGGGAGCATGGACGGTGGTAGGGGAGCATGGACGGTGGTAGGGGAGCATGGACGGTGGTAGGGGAGCATGGACGGTGGTAGGGGAGCTTGGACGGTGGTAGGGGAGCATGGACGGGAGTAGGAGAGCATGGACGCTGGTAGGGGAGCATGGACGGTGGTAGGGGAGCATGGACGTTGGTAGGGGAGCATGGACGGTGGTAGGGGAGCATGGACAGGGGTAGGGGAGCATGGACGGTGGTAGGGGAGCATGGGACGGGGGTAGGTAGGGAGCATGGAGGGGGGTAGAGGAGCATGGACGGTGGTAGGGGAGCATGGACGGGGGTAGGGGAGCATGGACGGGGGTAGGGGAGCATGGACGGGGGTAGGGGAGCATGGACGGGGGTAGGGGAGCATGGACGGAGGTAGGGGAGCATGGACGGGGGTAGGGGAGCATGGACGGGGGTAGGGGAGCATGGACGGTGGTAGGGGAGCATGGACGGTGGTAGGGGAGCATGGACGGGGGAAGAGGAGCGTAGGCGGGGGTAGGGGGAGCATGGGCGCGGACAGGGGTGCAGGGACGGGGGTAGGGGAGCATGGACCGAGGTAGGGGAGAAGGGGGGGGGGTAGGGGAGCAGGAAGGGGGGTAGGGGAGCGTGGACAGGGGTAGGGGAGCATGGACGGAGGTAGGGGAGCATGGACGGGGGTAGGGGAGCATGGACGGGGGTAGGGGAGCGTGGGACAGGGGTAGGGGAGCATGGACGGAGGTAGGGGAGCATGGACGGGGGTAGGGGAGCGTGGACAGGGGTAGGGGAGCGTGGACAGGGGTAGGGGAGCGTGGACGGGGGGTAGGGCTCTCTCTCTCTCTCTCATTCGTTGTAGGTTCTTGATCGTAGTGTGTGTGTGTGTGTGTGTGTAATTACGCTGCTCCCTGCTAATATTTACATTGTACTACGGTACTTGATATTTAACCCAATCAGTACCATTGCCGTCATTTCAAATCTATTTTGGCTACTATTATAAGATTTTAGTCAGTTTAAAAAGAGCCTCCAGCAATAAACAGGCTTAGAACTTATCGGTCAACCCATTTTACTACCACAGATTATTCTTAAACTGCACAAAATAGTTAACCTAGGATGAAATAATACAAAAAAAAGTCTGACTAACTTTCATCAAATTCCATTCATTTGCGAGATATTTTGAGAACAAACAGGAAAACAAACACACAGTGGTGAGAAAAAAAAACTTAAGTTCTACAGAAACAGGTTAATAATAATAATAATAAATCAAAGTAGACTGGCTGTACAGTCGGCCTAATAAGTGATGTTTCGGCACCCAAGTATATTTTGATCAATAATTGGTAACAGCAATATCTAAACATGATTTCTTCATTTCGAATGCGATATTTTTGTTTTTCTTTTTTCTATATTCCAACTTACTTCCTCTCGGGCATAGGCTGAGAGCCTTAACAAAGCCCGTGAGGTCTTGTTCCAGTCAAACATGTCCCTACATTAATTTTTACCCCCCTATTTAACATCTGACAGACATTAATACAGTACAGAGCGAGCCAAACGTAATGCCAGCTGAGGCATAACTTATTAGCGCTACCTTACAGCAGACGTCATTACAACGTGAGCTTATCAAAGAGTAAAGCCAGCGTTAAGGGGAGGCAGACCGTTTTTCTGGACCCCCTTCTCCCTAATGTTTAGCCCCACTAGTTTTGAGATTATAAGACGTTCGGCCCATTAGATTGGCGATTTTAACACCTTTCGCCTCATTTCGTTGTCAATTTTAAAACCTTTCGTGCCATTTAGGTGTCGATTATTTCCTGGCGAGCGATAGCGAGCCTGCAATTTCAAGATGAACCGGCCTTTGGCCGGAACATTTTTCTACCGAAAAATTTCCAAATTTATCTTGATGGGGGTCTAGGGGGTGTTTTTCTAAGCTTGATGGAGGTCTAGGGAGGAAACTAAAAAAAAATATATATATGAATAAATTAATTAATAGACCAAACAAAACGGCCAGCCTCCCCTCTCTCCTCCCCCCCCCCCCCCCCCCACCCCTCTCCGTCATGTAAACAGTGTGGTAATGTGCCCAGAGTATGAGGTGGGTGTTTGTCCATGGAGTGTTCCGTGAGCCTGATAGCCACACACGGGGGGGGGGGGGGGGGGGGGGGGGGGCACACACCTTATCACTAACTTGCTGTTAAAGGGGCAAACCTGATTTTTTTTATCTTGCTCTCCTCTTTCTCCCTTTCTCTGGCTTGTATCCATTCGGACCCATTCAGCCAACTGTTTTAAGACGTTTATCTTATCTTAAAATTTACAATTTTAGCTTGCTGTCAAAACAAAAATATACATATGCTGGCTCACTGCCGCTCGCCAGGAAAAATATTGACACCTGGATGGGGGTAAACGTCTTAAAACAGTAGGCTGAATGGGGCCGATTGGATACAAGCCAAAGAGAGAGGGAGAGAAAGAGAAAACAAAAAAGCGAGGTGGGCTCCCTTAAGGGAAGATTTCCACTTGAGGGATTTTTTTCTGGATCCCTTTCTCCCTCGTGTTAAGTCCCGTTGCTTTTGAGATTTTAAGATGTTAGCCCCATTAGTTTCTCGATTTTAAGAACTTTTGCCCCATTTCCGTCAATTTTAAGATCTTTTGTGCCATTTAGGTATCGATTTTTTCCTGGCGAGCGATAGCGAGCCTGTAATTTAAGAGGAACCGGCCTTCGCCCGGGACATTTTTCTACCGAAAAATGTACAAATTTATCTTGAAAGGGGGTCTAGAGGATGTAATTTTAAACTTGGTGGAGGTCTAAGGAACAAGCTAAACACCTCCCCTTCAAGGCCCACCATAAACTAGGTATATAAGGTACTGTAGCTGGGTGAGAGATAACGGAAGTAATGATAACACAAACACGATGTTAACCCTTTCATGCTCGTATGACGCAGAGGTTGCCAGATTAGCAATAAGAAATAGAGTTCTCTCACTCTTATAATTACCTCTCCAAATTTAGTTTTCTGCCCACAGCTAACTCAAAGACAACTGCAGAGGTTGAAGTAACTAAACTAAAGGTTTCTAAATACCCCTGATGGTAACAAAGGCTGTAAAGTATCCCCAATAAGCTCAACAAGCTAACTCAAAGACAACTGCAGATTGAAGTGTTTAAATACCCCTGATGGTAACAAGGCTTTAAAGTATCCCCAATAGTACAGCTAACTCAAAGACAACTGCAGAGGTTGAAGTAACTAAACTAGAGGTTTCTAAATCCCCCTGATGGTAACAAAGGCTGTAAAGTATCCCCAATAAGCTCAAAATTGCGTCATACGTCGGAGAGTGTTAACCCTTTGAGTACCAGCGCCGTGTGTTATATTTTAGTCTAGCTATATTTATTCAGCTTAGGAAGAATCTGTGGTTGTTAGAAGGGTTGATTGATATACTTTGAAACTATATTATTGCTAGAGGTCCTTCCTAAGCTGAGTACATTCGTCTTGTAGTTGCCAGAATATGATGAAATGGACGTCCCTGGTACTCAACGGATTAAGGGGAGATTTCCACTAGCGGGATTTTTTTCTTGACTCCTTTCTCCCTCATGTTTAGCCCCATTGCTTTTCTAATTTTAAGACGTTCGCCCCATTATTTTGACGATTTTAAGAACTTTCGACCCATTTCTGTCAATTTTAAGACCTTTCGTGTCATTTAGGTGTCAATTTTATCCTGGCGAGCGATAGCGAGCCTGTTATTTAAGAGGAACCGGCTTTCAGCCGGGATGTTTTTCTACCGAAAAATGTACAAATTTATCATGAAAGGGGCTCAAGGGGGTGTAATTTTAAGCTTGATGGATATCTAGAGACCAAACTAAAAACCTCCCCTTAATATGTTTTAAATGTATATACTGCATCATACATACGGAAAGCCGGTATCACACGAGCACTTTTTCCCTCAACATTTATCCTCAACACTGGTCTGGCAGCTTATGAGGTCAACATTATCATTATTTGGGTCACCTAAATGCATCTACCATCAGTCTAGTGTCTGATACCAGTGCAAAATATTCCAGAAATGTTGCCAGAAATTTTTTGATCATTGATTGAATGTTGACTATAAAAGCTCTCGTGTGATACCGGCTTTAACATTGATCATATATTTCTGCTTAAATATATAATTGATCTATTCACTTGAGAAATAGGAAGTTTTTCTACCGAAAAATGTACAATTCTATCTCGAATGGGAGTGTAGAGGATGCTATTTTAAGGGCAAATTTCCACTTGAGGGATTTTTTTCTGAACCCCTTTCTCCCTCATGTTTAGCCCTATTGCTTTTGAGACTTTAAGACGTTTGCCCCTTTAGTTTGGCGATTTTACGAACTTTCGCCCCATTTCTGTCAATTTTAAGAACTTTCATGCCATTTAGGTGTCGATGTTTTCCTAGCGAGCTTGTACTTTAAGAGGAACCGGCCTTTGGCCGGGAAATTTTTCTATCGAAAAATGTACAAATTTATCTTGAAAGAGGGTCTAGACTCTAGAGGGTGTATTTTTAAGCTTGATGAAGGTCTAGGGAACAAACTGAATACCTCCCCTTAAGCTTGATGGAGGTCTAGGGAACAAACTGAATACCTCCCCTTAAGCTTGATGGAGGTCTAGGGAACCAACTGAATACCTCCCCTTAAGCTTGATGGAGGTCTAGGGAACCAACTGAATACCTCCCCTTAAGCTTGATGGAGGTCTAGGGAACCAACTGAATACCTCCCCTTAAGCTTGATGGAGGTCTAGGGAACCAACTGAATACCTCCCCTTAAGCTTGATGGAGGTCTAGGGAACCAACTGAATACCTCCCCTTAAGCTTGATGGAGGTCTAGGGAACCAACTGAATACCTCCCCTTAAGCTTGATGGAGGTCTAGCAAGGACACTCTAATAAACAGAAAATAGGTAAAGAAAATTATGCCCAACTTGATTCAATTTACGTTTTTCCTTACGTCCGATATTTTACAGTGTGCATAGGATTGACTTTACCAGTTCCAGGTTCTCAGCTTAGGTAGGAGCTCTTCAGGGGAGATTTTCACTTGAGGGATTTTTTTCTTTACTCCTTTCTCCCTCATGTTTAGCCCCATTGTTTTTTTAGATTTTAAGACGTTCGCCCCATTAGTTTGGCGATTTTAAGAACTTTCACCCCATTTATGTCACTTTTAAGACCTTTCGTGCCATTTAGGTGTCGATTTTTCCTGGCGAGCGATAGCGAGCCTGTAATTTAAGAGGAACCGGCCTTCAGCCGGGACATTTTTCTACCGAAAAATGTACAAATTTATCTTGAAAGGGGGTCAAAGGGGGTGTAATTTCAAGCTTGATGGAAGTCTAGGAAACACACTAAAAACCTCCCATTAAGGAGAATCAAAGTGATAAAATCCATCATATATATAATTTCCCGGGACCACTTTTACATCCATAGGTTCTTTACTAAGCTGACCAAAACAGCTTATTGGTAGCCAGAATAATAATATCTATATATACTGTATATCCATTATTAAGGGGAGGATGGGCCGGTTTTCTGGACCACTGGCTGGCTTTCTCCCTTCCTCATGTTAAGCCCCATTCGTTTTCAGATTTTAAGATGTTTGCCCCATTAGTTAGTCGATTTTAAGACTTTTCGCCCCATTTCTTCGTCAATATTTAGACCTTTCGTGCTATTTAGGTGTCGATTGTTTCCCTGGCGAACGATAGTGAGCCTGTAATGTTGGAAGAACCGGCCTTCGGCCGGAAATTTTTTCTAAAGAAAAATGTACAAATTAATCTAGAAGGGGGGTCTAATGGATGTTTATTCTAAATTTGATGGAGGTCTAAGGAGGAAACTAGAAAAATAATGAATACATGCAAAAATCGACCAAAAAGTGAACCATCCCCCTTAACCCTGTAATTGAGACAGATCCTTCTTAAGGGGGATGGTTGGCTTTTCTGGCTCCCCTTCTCCATCATGGTTAGGTTGAGGAAGTGAACGGTGGCCGTCCACAACCGCAGCTATGGAACGGCCGGAAAGAAAATTAGAGACAAAGGCACAGATGGAGGGATAGAAACTGAAGGAGGGTAGTTTGGAAATAAGGGATTTGTGCCAGACTCTATCGAAGGCCTTCGATATGTCTAGCACAACAGAAGAAGTCTCACCGAAGTCCCGAATGGAGGGTGACCAAGAGTTAGTAAGATAAGAAAGAAGATCTCCAGTAGAACGGCCCTTAAGGAAGCCATACTGGTGGTCTGAGAGTAGGTTATGGGAAGATATAATTATGCGCAAGAAATTTTGAGGTAAGAATACTTGTAGTTTCAAAAACTTTAGATATGCAAGAAATGAGACCAATTGGGCGATAGTTGGAGGGTTGAGAGCGGTCACGCTTCTTCGGGACAGGTTGAATGAGAGCGAACTTCTAGCAAGAAGGGAAGACGTTAGAGGAGAGACAGTGACGGAAGAGTTTGCCTAGGCAGGGAGTCAGCACAGAAGCACAGTTCTTGAGTACAACAGGAGGAACACCATCCGGACCGTACGCCTTCTTAGTGTTAAGCCCAGAGAGGGTGGAGAGTACATCCTTAGAAGAGATTATGATGTTACTGATTGAGATGACAATGGGTGAGATCTATTGGTTGAAATAGTTTACTGATTGAGATGGCAATGGGTGAGATCTATTGGTTGAAATAGTTTACTGGTTGATATGGCAATGGGTGAGGCTGTAAGGAAGTTGGAGCTATAAGCATCGATATTTGACAGAATGACTAGCTTAAGGAGAGGTATTTAGTTTGTTCCCTAGACCTCCATCAAGCTTAAAATTACACCCCCTGGAGTCCCTTTCAAGATAAATTTGTACATTTTTCGGTAGAAAAATTTACCGGCCGAAGGCCGGTTCCTCTTAAATTACAGGCTAGCTATCGCTCGCCAGGATAAAATCGACACCTGAATTGCACGAAAGGTCTTAATATGGGGTTAAAGTTCTTAAAATCGCTAAACTAATGGGGCAAACGTTTTATATCAAAAGCAATGGGGCTAAACATGAGGGAGAAAGGGGTCAAGAAAAAAATCCCTCAAGTGGAGATCTCCCCTTAAATAGGGTTGTAGTGCATCTATAAATACATACCATCAAATTCACTACGCTTTCTAACCATCAGAAACCTAAACTATTATTGCATTTTTGTTTAGTATCTATATTTACATCACTAACTTCCTTACAGCCTGAAACTCGCAAGGGGTGAATTGGTCGAAATAGTTCACTGGTTGCCTTATCCGGCCAAAACAGAACATTATAATCGCCTGTGACTGTACACTTATTAGTCAAAATAGGTCTGGGTATTATATTCTCCTGGGTGACCTAGATGTGTGTGAATGTTGTGTTTTGTCTGTGTGTGTTCGTTGTTTTGTGTTGTCCTGTTCTTGCTCTGTCTTGAGTCGGCCACCCCCAAGAAAAAAAACAAAAAAAAACAAAAAAACAAAAAATATATATATATATATATATATATATATATATATATATATATATATATATATATATAATAAAATAGAGGAAAATAAAAAATAGGAAAAGTGGGGATTGGGCCTGAGCATATAGATAGATAGCTAGATAGATAGAGGTCAATTATAGCAACCATTACAGGAAGCCGGAGTGGGCTGCATGGTATCTTCGGTAATATCTAGATTATAATCTAGACTGAAAAAGGTCTAATATTTCAATGGATATTTCAGAGTGCTGTAATTCATGTATAATTAATTGAATTAGAAATGTCAAAACATTAAATTGACCATCATTTATGCAGGTTTTACTAGAGCAAAGGAGAAGCATTAGACATATTATACAACTTCACACAATATTAATAATGGCGAATGTTTGTTTGAGTTTGATTAACTTGTCCCGTATATTATGTTTTCTTAAATATATTAATAAGTTCTTAAGGGGAGGTATTTAGTTTGTTATTAAGGGGAGGTATTTAGTTTGTTATTAAGGGGAGGTATTTAGTTTGTTATTAAGGGGAGGTATTTAGTTTGTTATTAAGGGGAGGTATTTTGTTTGTTATTAAGGAGAGGTATTTAGTTTGTTCCCTACGTTTTCATCAAGCTTAAAATTACACCCCCTTTCAAGATAAATTTGTACATTTTTCGGTAGAAAAATTTCCCGGCCGGAGGCCGGTTGCTCTTAAATTACAGGCTCGCTATCGCTCGCCAGGAAAAATCGACACCTTAATGGCACGAAAGGTCTTAAAATTGACAGAAATGGGGCAAAATGTCTTAAAATGTCCAAACTACTAGGGCGAACGTCTTAAAATCTCAGAAGCAATGGGGCTAAACATGAGGGAGAAAGGAGTCTAGAAAAAAATCCCTCAAGTGGAAATCTCCCCTTAAGTCATGTTTTTCAGCTTAAACTAATATCAGCATCTTGGTATACCAAACACCGGTACTTTAACCCCTTGAAGCTCGGAAGCATTTTAGCAGTTTGTTTTGGCTATCATTAGACGATTGTATGCATCTTAGGAAGGATTTGTTGGCATTAAAAGGGTAAATCCTCTCAATCAACCCTTTGACTTCCATATACCGTTACTAATCTGAATAAAATCATCTAATAGTAGCCAGAAAACAGAACAGAAACGCGTATTGGAGCTTGAAAGGGTTAATATACTAAATAATGGTGCTATAAGGGTCAAATCCCAGGGTACAATACAACAAAATGATCTAATTGATAACACATCAACATTTTACATTAACCGTCTTGGTGGTGTAATGGTTAAGGTGTCTAAAAATATGTGTGTGATAACCCAGGTTCGAATCCTGGTGGATCACATATATGCTTTCATTAATTTCATTGGAGGTATTTGGTGTTGTGGTGAAATTAATATAAATATAATATATACCTGTACTTAAAATTACTTTAATCAAACCATATTTTTTGTTTTATAAATATACTCCAACTCTACTTCCGGGCTTAAGGGGAGGCAGACCGTTTTTCTGGACCACTTTCTCCCTCATGTTTAGCCCCAATAGTTTTGAGATTATAAGACGTTGGTTCCATTAGTTTGGGGATTTAATGACTTTTCACCCCATTTCTTTATCAATATTAGGACCCTTCGTGCCCTTTAGGTGTCGATTTATTCCTGGCGAGCGATAACGAGCCTGTAATTTTAAGAGGAATCGGCCTTTGGCCGTGATATTTTTCTACCGGAAAATGTACAAATTTATCTTGAAGGGGGGTCTAGGGGGTGTTTTCTAAGCTTGATGGAGGTCTAGGGAGGAAATTAACAAAAATAATAATAATAATAAATGAAATAATAGACCATACAAACGGTCAGTCTCCCCTTAAGCCTGCAGATTCAATCACTCAACATGAGGAAGTCAGGAGGTCCATTAGGCGAGTGAGATAACGAGACAAACGAGTGTTGCAACCACCTCTTTCGTTCGTAGTCTTACTTTCATCGACTAAGTACGATGCCTGGTTGTCTCCTCCTGGCCTATTGCCGTTTTGACATTTCGAAGCCACATCACCACTGTCTTGCCGTCTCGTCTCGCAATCAATATCTCGCAATCAATATGTCTCGCAATCAATCTCTCTCTCTCTCTCTCTCTCTCTCTCTCTCTCTCTCTCTCTCTCTCTCTCTCTCTCTCATGCTACTTACTGAGCTTCTCACTAATCGGAATTTCATTTCATCTCTGGACTTTAAGGGGAGATCTCCACTAGAGGGATTTTTTTCTTGACCCCTTTCTCCCTCATGTTTAGCCCCATTGCTTTTGATATTATAAAACGTTCGCCCCGTTAGTTTGGCGATTTTAAGAACTTTCACCCCATTTTAAGACCTTTCGTGCCATTCAGGTGTCGATTTTATCCTGGCGAGCGATAGTGAGCCTGTAACTTAAGAGGAAACGTCCTTCGGCCGGGACATTTTCTACCGAAAAATGTACAAATTAATCTTGAAAGGGACTCAAGGGGGTCTAATTTTAAGCTTGCTGGAGGTCTAGGGAACAAACTACATACCTCCCCTTAATATGACCAATCCAGTAGCAAGACCGCTCTACCATATGACCCCTACCCACACCTACCCTATAGGCCTATTCATGTAATTTACCGGTGTTATTAATACGTATGTTTATACGTCAGCCAAGTTGGACGGAGGATATGTTTTCACCTCTGTTTGTTTGTCTGTAAACAAGATATCTCACAAAGTTATGAACAAAGTTATGAAGAGGACACGGGCCGACTGCAGGAAGACATGAATGTAGTGTTCCAGTGGACCAGGGAAAACAACATGCAATTCAATGAGGACAAATTCCAATTAATACGGTACGGAGATAATAATGGTGTTAAAGAAATTACAAATTACTTAACAGAATCTAACCACATAATAGAACGGAAAGACAGTGTGAAAGACCTTGGGGTATTAATTTATGAAAATATGGGTTTCAAAGTACATAACCAGGTCAAAGTGGCGGCTGCGAAACGTCTAACGGGTTGGATTCTGCGTACTTTTAAAACACGCGGTGAATTGCCTATGATAACGCTCCTCAAATCTCTAGTGCTACCGCGGCTTGAATACTGTAGCGTATTAACATCCCATACAAAGCAGGTGAAATAAATGACGTAGAGAGTGTACAAAGAAATTTCACTTCGCATATAAGTTCGATAAAACAGCTACACTATTGGGAGCGTTTAAGAGCACTGAATCTGTACTCACTGGAACGTAGAAGAGAACGTTACCTAATAATATACACGTGGAAAATCGCAGAGGGTTTAGTACCAAACCTACATACTCCGATAGTCATGAAATTCAGTGATAAGAGAGGCTGGGAATGCGAAATCCCCCGGATGAATAACAGGGGTGCTATGGGCTCTCTGCGAGAGGGCTGGTTATCACACAGAGGCCCACGTCTCTTCAACAAACTCCCACGGCGAGTAAGAGACACGAGGGACATCTCGTTAGACAACTTCAAGAGAGCCCTAGATGTCGAACTGCAAAAAGTGCCAGATGAGCCCATCCTCGCAAGGGAGCGAGCTGTCGCTTCAAACAGTCTACTGCACCAAATCACCACCCATAACGAGGGGCGTCGCGCTCCTTGGTGCCGCTAGAAGAGCGGCGAACACATCAAAAGGTATCAATGTTCGCGAAATTAGGTGGGCAGATAGGATATAAGGAAAAAAGTTATTCAATTTAGGAAGCGATCCGTCAATTGTCACGATATTTGGTGGGCAGATACGATATGCGCCAAGGAAGAAGCGATTCAATTTAGGAGGTAATTCGGATCATATCAAAAGCCAGGGTAGGCAGAGTTATGTGCTCTACCAAGTGCCCCTCTAGTTTATGTTGCTATTACCAGTAGTTATTTACACCTACCTGAAAGGGTTAGGGGGGGGGGGGGGGGTAACTTGCCGTGACTATAGAGAAAAGGATAAACTTGAGGTTGTGGAGGTGTGCCCCGAACTATTGTATGAAGCTGGACGATCAAGGTTAATAAGTGTTGTCAGATATTTCACAAAGTTTCGGACACTGACTAATACTCTGAGGAATAAGCTCTTTTCCCAGTAACTCTAAAGATACCAATAACACTTGTTGAGCGAAAATCACTGGAATCTATGACAATACTTAATACCCCCGATTGTACATGGTTATTCAAGCCTTGTAGACAAGATTATTATAAACTCTTGTTGATAGTACACTATTAACCTCTTCTATAACGGCAACGACTTCTTTACTTTATTCTGGCTAGAGTTAGACGATTATATTCAATATGAAAAGGGCCTCCAGCAACTACCAGGCTTCGAACTATCGTACTTAATAATTTTAGTACCACAGATCCTTCTTAACCCATCCCGCCCGGGCAGCATTTTATAAAGACACCGCAGCAGATGGGCAGGAGCCCGGGTGTCCCCTTGTAATCCATAAGCTTGAAAGCCTATTAAGCGTGTTTTGAAAGCCGTGCGTCCGACGTATGTAAACACAGCTGGTCGGAGGCGACACGCGCACCTCCTAAAGCAAGCAGACGTCGGAGCTTTGTTGTGTGGTCTGCTGAGACAGATTTAGTGATGAAAATTGTGTCATATTGCTAACATCGCCTCGAAACTCTCTCCACGGAAATCGTCATCACAACTGAACCAGTTGACTTAGAGAGCTCTACTCAACGCCAGTCTACAGATTGGAAACCGCAGTACGTTTAGAGATGCGTGGGAATTTTCTAGCAGTTAAAATAACAAAGATACGGTAGCCTAGGCGTAGACGTTTTTCGGCCATATCACCCGGATCTCAACGTCCTTAGGATAGCGAGCCCGTGCGGTAAGGGTTAAACTGCACAAAATCGTCTAATAAGGCAAGCAGTAACTTAAAAAGACGTCCCGGCACAAAAGTTATGGGGTTAAAGCCAACCTATTTCCTTTTCCACATATAACATTACCGATTATACGTTATTAGTGGTGTACTACGGTACTGTACTTCCCGCAAGTTACACACTATATCATACACGCAACTATGGCCTAACCTTGGTGGTATTACATTATTGGAAACAAATTACAATCTACGATTAATTATTTATCTATGTAAAATTGTCCTACTCATCGAGACAGGGAAAGAGGCGAGGGAACGCGAAAGTGGTACCGGACCATGATAATTAGACCCCTTAAATGTTGTTTCTGTTCGGGCTCTGTCTCGAGTCGGCCACCCCAAGCAATTGGGTATGTGCCTGAGTATATACATACATACATACATACATGTCGATATTGCCCTATTCGACGTAATACTTCTTTTTACCAATATACCCATATTATGTTAAAGAAGACAATCATACACTTTACTTATGAGTTATGTACAGTCGCGCTAATAAGTGATGTCTCGGCACCAAGTATGTTTTGATCAATAATTGGTATCAGAAATATCTAAGCTTCATTTCTTCATATCGAGTGAAATATACTAACATGTTCCTAGACTTACCCACCCTATTCAACATCTGACAGACATTAATACAGCACAGAACAATCCAAACGTAATGACAGCTGGGTATTGACTTATTAGCGCGACCGTACACCCTTCTTGATTCTGATATTATATTTATAAAAGCAAATTACACTTTTGACTTCCATATTCTTGTAAGTAATGCATTGTTAGATATACCGTAGATACAAAATCAAGAACAATTGTTTTTAAAGCATATCTTTGTACAGTATAATGGTCACTCTAAAACATTATTTGTATGTATCTATGCCAAAATAAATATCAATAAATACACAACATTTGCCAATTAACTTCTTATGTACTAGTAATCTACAGTATAGCCTTTTATAAATATGAAAGATGAGAGAGAGAGAGAGAGAGAGAGAGAGAGAGAGAGAGAGAGAGAGAGAGAGAGAGAGAGAGAGAGAGAGAGAGAGAGAGAGAGAGAGAGAGAGAGAGAGAGAGAGAGAGAGAGAGAGAGAGAGAGAGAGAGAGAGAGAGAGAGAGAGAGAGAGAATATAGAAGAGAACGGACAAGAAGACATACACGCAGATAAACAAAAATAGAGTACCGATAACCCCTTCTTACGCTATACTAAAATGTTATCCAGCAAACAGGTACGACAAGAACAACAACAAGAACAACAACATACCACTCTACACATTGCTAGGGGTACTTACGACTGGAGGGACCCAAGTGGCTTCAAGCATAGCGTACCTAGGAGGAGATAAAATATGGGGTTACTTAATATTCCATGTGTAAACAATGCTATCAGGGACAGACATTAACACACACACACACACAATCTCTCTCACTCTCTTTCAATCTACACACACACACACAATCTCTCTCACTATCTTTCAATCTACACACACACACACACACACACACACACAATCTCTCTCACACTCTTTCAATCTACACACACACTCACTGATACACACACACACACAAACAACAATCTCT
The DNA here is from genome assembly GCA_032716605.1 of Paralithodes platypus. Lineage (NCBI taxonomy): Eukaryota > Metazoa > Arthropoda > Malacostraca > Decapoda > Lithodidae > Paralithodes > Paralithodes platypus. Next base: position 39,504,383 of record CM064552.1, on the reverse strand, counting down.
CTCTCTCTCTCTCAATGTACACACACACACACTCGATCGTCAACACGTATAGCCATAACAAATATACCATGCATCAATGTTAAAAAAATTATTACTTACAAACCGTGGATCCTAATATAGATAAACAATACACTAGGCATAATATTGTACACACACAATAATATAACTGTTATATATATATATATATAACAAACAGTACATCAGCTGATGTCAAAGGGCATCGCAACTTCCATAGTAAGAACTTAAGAAGGTGAAGGACGCTCGGAATATTATTATTAATGATATCTATATATTAGTTACTTATAAATTCATTGTTATTAAATTTTCGGCTACGCTCTCGCAGCCATCATCGGAAAACACCAAATCACCCAATAATAAAACACATACTTATATACATTTAAAAAGAATGTATAACATTCGACTTAATCTATAATTGAGTCAATAAATTATAGTATTACATAATGAATACCCGGTACTAATTTATATATTACACAAGACACTACCAAGGAAGGACCTATTTACTATTTCAATTAATCCCTTTAGCTACCGGTACGGTACCATATAATCCATCCTAAATTTCATAAAATCGTCTAAATGTAGCTGAAATCAAATAAAAAGGACGCCACCGGTACTGAAAGGGTTAATACAGAATCGCATATGTCGTCAACACAGAATAGCATAAATTGTGACCCAAACAAAATTGACATAAACAAACCTATTAATCCGTCAAACAAATCTGGCTGATTAATTTGTGTTTGTGACAATATATATATATATAAATGGGTGACTAAAGGGGGCAGCACAGGAGTTTTAGGCGAGTTTTGGGAGAGTTTCCGGAGTTTTAGGAGAATTTCAACAGTTTTAGTAGAGGTTCAGGAGTTTTAGAAGTTTCAACAGTTTTAAGAGAGCTTCAACAGTTTTAAGAGAGGTTCAGGAGTTTCAACAGTTTTAAGAGAGCTTCAACAGTTTTAAGAGAGGTTCAGGAGTTTCAACAGTTTTAAGAGAGGTTCAGGAGTTTCAACAGTTTTAAGAGAGGTTCAGGAGTTTCAACTGTTTTAAGAGAGGTTCAGGAGTTTTAGTAGAGGTTCAGGAGTTTTAGAAGTGTCAACAGTTTTAAGAGAGGTTCAGGAGTTTCAACAGTTTTAAGAGAGGTTCAGGAGTTTCAACAGTTTTAAGAGAGGTTCAGGAGTTTCAACAGTTTTAAGAGAGGTTCAGGAGTTCAACAGTTTTAAGAGGTTCAGGAGTTTCAACAGTTTTAAGAGAGGTTCAGGAGTTTCAACAGTTTTAAGAGAGGTTCAGGAGTTTCAACAGTTTTAAGAGAGGTTCAGGAGTTTCAACAGTTAAGAGAGGTAAGGAGTTTCTGTTTTAAGAGAGGTTCAGGAGTTTTAGTAGAGGTTCAGGAGTTTTAGAAGTGTCAACAGTTTTAAGAGAGGTTCAGGAGTTTCAACAGTTTTAAGAGGTTCAGGAGTTTCAACAGTTTTTAAGAGAGGTTCAGGAGTTTCACAGTTTTAAGAGAGGTCAGGAGTTTCAACAGTTTTAGAGAGGTTCAGGAGTTTAAGTTTTAAGAGAGGTTCAGGAGTTTCAACAGTTTTAAGAGAGGTTCAGGAGTTTCAACTGTTTTAAGAGAGGTTCAGGAGTTTTAGTAGAGGTTCAGGAGTTTTAGAAGTGTCAACAGTTTTAAGAGAGGTTCAGGAGTTTCAACAGTTTTAAGAGAGGTTCAGGAGTTTCAACAGTTTTAAGAGAGGTTCAGGAGTTTCAACAGTTTTAAGAGAGGGTTCAGGGTCAACAGTTTTAAGAGAGGTTCAGGAGTTTCAACTGTTTTAAGAGAGGTTCAGGAGTTTTAGTAGAGGTTCAGGAGTTTTAGAAGTGTCAACAGTTTTAAGAGAGGTTCAGGAGTTTCAACAGTTTAAGAGAGGTTCAGGAGTTTCAACAGTTTTAAGAGAGGTTCAGGAGTTTCAACAGTTTTAAGAGAGGTTCAGGAGTTTCAACAGTTTTAAGAGAGGTTCAGGAGTTTCAACAGTTTTAAGAGAGGTTCAGGAGGTTAACAGTTTTAAGAGAGGTTCAGAAGTTTCAACAGTTTTAAGAGAGCTTCAACAGTTTTAAGAGAGGTTCAGGAGTTTCAACTGTTTTAAGAGAGGTTCAGGAGTTTTAGTAGAGGTTCAGGAGTTTTAGAAGTGTCAACAGTTTTAAGAGAGGTTCAGGAGTTTTAGGAGAGTTTCAAGAGTTTCAGGAGTTTTAGGAGAGTTTCAACAGCGTTTTAGGAGAGGTTCAGGAGTTTTAGGAGAGTTTCAACAGTTTTAGGAGAGGTTCAGGAGTTTCAGGAGTTTTAGGAGAGTTTCAGGAGTTTTAGGAGAGTTTCAACAGAGTTTTAGGAGAGGTTCAGGAGTTTTAAGAGTTTCCGGAGTTTTAGGAGTAGTTCAGGAGCTTTAGGAGAGTTTCAGCAGCGTTTTAGGGGAGGTTCAGGAGAGTTTCAGCAGCGTTTTAGGGGAGGTTCAGGAGAGTTTCAGAAGAGGTTCAGGAAAGATTCAGCAGAGTTTTAGGAGAGTTTCAAGAGAGCTTTAGGTAAGTTTCAGGAGACGTATAGAAGAGTTTCAAGAGAGGCTTAGGAGAGTTTGAGCGTCACCTGTCGATGGCCAGTAGTTTTTCGGTAATATTTCTGGGGGTTTTGGCACGGGTATAAAATTATTTCCTGAAGATCTTTAGGGAGCCTGCAATTTAGGAGGAACTGGCCTTCGGCCGGGGGTATTTTTCTATCGAAAAATGTACAAATTTATCTCAAAAGTTCTTAGTTTTTTTTAAGCTTGATGGAGGTCTAGGGAGGAAAGTAAAAGCAAATTATAATAATATAATAAAACAAATATATATTATTAATACTACTACTACTACTACTACTAATAATAATAATAATAATTATAATAATAATAGTAACCACTTAACCACTGCAATAAATGTGACTTTCTTCCGTTTGCTTACTGTTCCTTGTGTTCTCATTATTCATTGTAATTCAAATATTCAAATTGCTGACCCAATTTAATCCCTCCACTTCACCAACACACACACACACACTCTCTCTCTCTCTCACACTAGTTTTTCTGTTTATATTTGACTGCCCCCCCCCCCTCTCTCTCTCTCTCTCTCCCTCTTCTCGTGCTCACTCTCGCTCTCTCTCTCTCTCTCGTTTTATCTTTATATATTACTGCCCCCCCCCCCCTCTCTCTCTCTCTCTCTCACACACACACACACTATACTTTTCACTTTATATCCCCTTGCAGTCATCTAAATTGCCTTTCTACTGCACATCACATCTTAATATAATACGAAGTGACAATTATTATGTTCCTTCCAACAACCAACTATACTCCTAAAATCGATTAATGAAATTTACAAACACATGTGGCAGTCCGTGGATTCGAATCCAGGATGCTCACACCGAAAATCAACACCATATGCATCGCACCACGAAGACAGTTAAAGAATGGTGGACACTGCCTACGATTTATTATGCAACTTCGAATCCTGCATATCAATCTAAGCATGTACACACATCCCAACTGCAACTAATGAGAATCAAGCAACAACAGACCTCTTAATCCTCACTAAAGTCTGTTCTTTTCCAGCTGACGGTAAATTGAATCCCTTAGTAAACTGATTTCTTGATACTTAACCCTATCAGTGTGGGCAATTTCCCGCTATAATAGGACTAATTTAGGCACTCCTGATTGCTTAAGAAAGTACCTGAATTAAATTAAATGTTTGCAACAACAAAAATAGAAGAAAAGAGTTTTCAAATGACACCAGAACAAGCTCTCTATCTAGCGGGGTTCACCAGCAGCGTTACTACAGACATCGGCAATATTCGCTAATAATGTGTGTGTGTGTGTGTGTGTGTGTGTGTGTGTGTGTGTGTGTGTGTGTGTGTGTGTGTGTGTGTGTTTGTGTGTGTGTGTGTGTGTGTGTGTGTGTGTGTGTGTATGTGTGTGTGTGTGTGTGTGTGTGTGTGTGTGTGTTGCTGGCAGCAGGTGTAATCATTTACCTGTACCCTCCCCTTTAACTACTTTACATACACGGCCACATATTATCACACCCTAACACTTACATAGCTTCTATTATCTTGTTGCCAGGGATTTTATTAAGTTTTATAAATCTTGTAATTTATTTTATCTTACATACATACTTTACATACACGGCCACATATTATCACACCCTAACGCTGTCAATATATACCTTCGCTTGTCTTGTTGCCAGGGATTTTATTAGGTTTTATAAATTGTTTTTTTGTTTTGTTTTTTAACAGTCAATATATACCTTCGCTTGGGCGATTTTTGCATGCATTCATTATTTGTCTAGTTTCCTCCCTAGACCTCATCAAATTAAAAAAAAAACATCCATTAGATCTCCCTTTTAGATTAATTTGTAAATTTTTTGGTAGAAAAACTTCCCGGCCTTTGGCCGGTTCTTCCAACATTACAAGCTCACTATCGTTCGCCAGGGAAAAAATTGACATTTTTTTTTTTTTTTTTTTGAGACAATGAACGGAGGAAGGAAAACACAGATAAAACAAAAAGGTCCATGTGCCTAAAGGCATCCTCCATTCATAAAATATTTGTAAATAGCACGAAAGGTCTAAATATTGACGAAGAAATGGGGCGAAAGGTCTTAAAATTGATTAACTAATGGGGCAAACTTCTTAACATGTGAAAACTAATGGGGCTAAACATGAGGGAGAAAGTGGCCCATAAAACCGGCCCCCCCCCCCCCCTCCCCTCTTAATGGCCTCCCTGTGACCTACCTAAATAATGTAATGCCCTGCCACTGACATACCCGCTCTACTACCTACCTACCTAGTGCATTAGCTACCGGACACACCTGGCCAACCAACCAACCAGCTGTATATGTACACCTGTCCCTGGTCCCTTTATAATGTGTCACCCTTCCACTATGTCAGCTATATAGTCGCCAGTTAAGGGGGGATGGTTCACTTTTTGGCCGATTTTGCATGTATTCGTTATTTTTCTAGTTTCCTCCCTAGACCTTCATCAAATTAAAAGAATAACGTCCATTAGATCCCCCTTCTAGATTAATTTGTACATTTTTCGGTAGAAAAATGTCCCGGCCGAAGGCCGCTTCTTCCAACATTACAGGCTCACCATCGTTCGCCAGGGAAAAAATCGACACCTAAATGGCACGAAAGGTCTAAATATTGACGAAGAAATGGGGCGAAAGGTCTTAAAATTGACTAACTAATGGGGCAAACATCTTAACATCTGAAAACTAATGGGGCTAAACATGAAGGAGAAAGCCAGCCAGTGGTCCAGAAAACCGGCCCATCTCCCCTTAATTCCTTCAATTGGATGACGTCAATTTGTGTTATATGTACTGTACTGTACTTTAACCGGCATACCAATACTGACGGCGACTGGGTTAAGGGGAGATCTCCACTTGAGGGATTGTTTTTCTTGACCCCTTTCTCCCTCATGTTTAGCCCCATTGCTTTTGATATTATAAAACGTTTTCCCTATTAGTTTAGCGATTTTAAGAACTTTCACCCCATATTAAGACCTTTCGTGCAATTCAGGTGTCGATTTTATCCTGGCGAGCGATAGCGAGCCTGTAATTTAAGAGGAACCGGCCTTCGGCCGGGACATTTTTCTACCGAAAAATTTACAAATTTATCTTTAAAGGGACTCAAGGGGGTGTAATTTTAAGCTTGATGGAGGTCTAGGGAACAAACAAAATACCTCCCCTTAAATGTTACATGCATGCTACACAGATTAGGAACTACGCTACTGTAGGTAATTATAAGTTAACCATCATTGACTGCCCCCTTATTACACCCTCTTGGCACTGTTTGTACCCCCGTCCTACCCCCCCCCCCCCCCCAGGTATATAGACACAATCGGGCGCGACCACTCTTCCAATCGCACACTCCACAACCATTCTCCACCAATCACCTATTTCTACTCCTTTTTCTCTCCACAAACCCTACCACCCCTCCCACTCCCCTACCACCCCTCCCACTCCCCTACCACCCCTCCCAATCCCCTATTCCCTTACCACCCCTCCCAATCCCCTACTCCCCTACCATCCCTCTCAATCCCCTACTCCCTTACCATCCCTCTCAATCCCCTACTACCCCTCCCAATCCCCTACCTTCCCTCTCAATCCCCTACTCCCTCTCAATCCCCTACTACCCCTCCCAATCCCCTACCATCCCTCTCAATCCCCTACTCCCTTACCATCCCTCTCAGTCCCCTACTACCCCTCCCAATCCCCTACTACCCCTCCCAATCCCCTACCATCCCTCTCAATCCCCTACTCCCTTACCATCCCTCTCAATCCCCTACCATCCCTCTCAATCCCCTACTACCCCTCCCGATCCCCTACTACCCCTCCCAATTCCTTACTCCCCTACCATCCCTCTCAATCCCCTACCATCCCTCTCAATCCCCTACTACCCCTCCCAATCCCCTACTACCCCTCCCAATTCCTTACTCCCCTACCATCCCTCTCAATCCCCTACTCCTTTACCATCCCTCTCAATCCCCTACTACCCCTCCCAATCCCTTACTCCCCTACCATCCCATCTTCTCTCCATATCCCCTATCACCCCTCTTAATCCCCTACTCCCCGACATTCCCTTACCACCTATCCCAATCCCGTATCACCCTTCCCAATCCTCGACTTAGTCCTCTTTCTTCTCACACCCATATTCCCCTACCACCCTTTCCAATCCCCACATTTTTTCATTAACTCTCTCAAGTCACAAATATCCGATTTGCTATCCAAAAACCCCCACCATTCCTCTTTCCCCTACTTTCCTCCCCCCCTACCCAAACATAGCTCTTACCCTTCCCTTTTCTCCCTCTCCATCACCCTTCCCCTCCCAACACCTCACCCCCTCCCTCAAATCCCCCATCTTCCCTCTCAATCCCATACCTCCCCGCCCCCCTACCCAAACACAGATCTTACCCTTCCCTTTCCTCCCTCTCCTTCACCCTCCCCCTCCCCCTCTCCTCCTCCAAACCTGTCAAAGCTGGTGTCTGTTATAACTGCAGGCTGACACACCAATCAGTTTTCCGCGGAGATTCAGAGTGTGGAGAATGACTGGGGTGGTTCGAGGAATATGGATGCATGCAGACAGAAAGACAGGAAACATCAAGCAACCCTTCCTAGCAATGCTCTACTAAATAACCACACACCTCTATCTCTCAATCCCTAGACCCTCCCACATTAATTTCACTACCTTCCCTCCCATCCCCCCCCCCCATCTTCCCTCCCACTCCTCCCTTTGCTCTCTTTTCCACCCAACCCCAAATCCTCCCTCCCCACCTGTCAAGCTGAATATCTGCCACTCTGTCATAACACACAAATATGTATCCGGATGAGAGTCAGAGTGTGGACAATTATTGAGAGCCAATCATTCACCTTCTTCAAATAATCCCACATTCTTTCACCTTCATCAAATAATCCCATAATCTTTCACCTTCCTCAAATAATCCCCCAATCATTCACCTTCCTCAAATAATCCCATAATCTTTCAGCTTCCTCAAATAATCCCACATTCTTTCACCTTCATCAAATAATCCCATAATCTTTCACCTTCCTCAAATAATCCCATAATCTTTCACCCTTTAATAATCCCACATTCTTTCACCTTTCTCAAATAATGTCACATTCTTTCACCTTCCTCAAATGATCCCCTAATCCTTTACCTTCCCCCCCCCCCCCCCTTACCTGTCAAACTGCATACCTGTCAGTGTCCTAACCCCCGGGCCGACACCACACGATATGTTTCCTGTTGAGGGTGCGGGTGTGTGGACAATTATTATTACCGAGGATGAGGCATATGGAGACGGACAGGGACATCAATCATTTCAAACCTCCCTTCCCAAACCCTACACCCTTATGCCAATGCCTCCCCCCCCCCATTTCTCTCTCTCTCTCTCTCTCTCTCTCTCTCTCTCTCTCCCCATCTCTCTCTCGCTCTCTCCCCATCTCTCTCTCTCTCTCTCCCCATCTCTCTCTCTCTCTCTCTCCCCATCTCTCTCTCTCTCTCTCTCTCTCCCCATCTCTCTCTCTCTCCCCATCTCTCTGACCCACCATTAAGTTATGTATAGGTAGTAAGCGTGTGGACAATGAACACTATAGAGACAGACGTGGACATGAACCAGGTTAACCCCTTAATATAATGGCCGGATTTATAGGTTTGCTTGTTTACTTTTCCATTTTTATGTTTATGTTGTAGTTTCCTCCCTAGACCTCCATCAAGCTTTATAAAACACCCCCAAGAACCTCCTTCCAGATATGTCATGGCCGAAGGCTAATTCCTCTTGAATAACATGCTCGCTCACGCTCGCCAGGAAAAAATCCGACACCTAAATTGCGTCAAAGGTCTAAATATTGTCAAAAAAAATGTCGAAACATCTTAAAATCGCGAAACTAATGGGGCAGACGTCTTATAATCTCAGAACTACTGGGGCTAAACATGAGGGAGAAGGGAGGGAGGGCTCCGCGGGGATCACTGGCTCACTGGCTCTCGTGTGGGGTAGGTCAGATGGTTTTCAAACTCCCATTAAAACTTTCGATAGGATGATGCATTTTTATATTTTTATTCCAACCATCATTAGACGAGTTTATGCAAATTAGACAGAATCCAGATAATATTCAATTTTTTGTATTAATTTCACCACAACACCAAACACCTCCAATGAAATTAATGAAAGCATATATGTGATATAACAAATGTGTTTTTCTTAGTTCACCCTCAATTATTCATAAACTAAATATAATCGTCTACCGGAATCTAAGATATGTAATAAAAGCAGCCTTGTATACCGAAAGAGTAAACTTAACCCTTGCTTTACCGTCACGTCTTTTTAATATTATTATAGCTATATTTAGACGCTTTATGGCAGTTTAAGGGGAGGCAGACCGTTTGTTTGGTCTATTAATTCATTTATTCATATATTTTGTTAGTTTCCTCCCTAGACCTCCATCAAGCTTAGAAAAACACCCCCTAGACCCCCTTCAAGATAAATTTGTACATTTTTCGGTAGAAAAATTTCCCGGCCAAAGGCCAGTTCCTCTTAAAATTTAAGGCTCGCTATCGCTCGCCAGGAAATAATCGACACCTAAATGGCACGAAAGGTCTTAAAATTTACAACGAAATGGGGCGAAAGGTGTTAAAATCGCCAAACTAATGGGCCGAACGTCTTATAATATCAAAACTAGTGGGGCTAAACATTAGGGAGAAGGGGGGAGTCCAGAAAAACGGTCTGCCTCCCCTTAAGAAGGAGTTGTGGTAGCCTATAGTTAAAAGGGATGCGTGAGCTAGTTCGAAGCCTGTTAATTGCAGGAGGCCTTTTTTAAACTGAAAATAATCGTCTAATGGTAACCAGCATATAGTTAAGAGGTCGGTGCCGGTACAGAAGGGGTTAAATTAAACACTAAGGTATTGTATATGCTACATTGTAATGACAATTGGTACAGTACACATTGTATCAACTGAATGGTACATTAGTTTAAGGGGACATGGGCTGTTTTTCTGGTCACCCTTCTTCCTCATGCTTACCCCCATTAGTTTTCAGATTTGATGACGTTCGTTCCATTAGTTTGACGATTTTAATACCTTTTGCCCCATTTCGTTGTCAATTTTGAGACCTTTCGTGCCATTTAGGTGTAAACAAAAATCCTGGCGAGCGATAGCGAGCCTGTAATCTTAAAAGTAATCGGCCTTCGGCCGGGACATTTTTCAACCGAAAAATGTACAAATTAATCTAGAAGGGGGATCTGATGGATGTTTTTTTTAAGTTTGATGGAGGTCTAGGGAGGAAATTAAAGAAAACAATAAATAAATGAAAAAATGTAGCAACAAGTGAAGCATCGGGGTTAACAGGACTAATCTCAATACAAGTTGAACACTTCATTTATATTGTCATCGTTGTTGATATAATCGTCATCGGCAAAAACAGACATACCGGTATACATAGCTATTTCTGTAATCGGCAAAAACAGACATACCGGTACATAGCTATTTCTGGAATCGGCAAAAACAGACATACCGGTACATAGCTATTTCTGTAATCGGCAAAAACAGACATACCGGTACATAGTTATTTCTCTAATCGGCAAAAACAGACATACCGGTACATAGCTATTTCCATAATCGGCAAAAACAGACATACCGGTACATAGCTATTTCTGTAATTGGCAAAAACAGACATACCGGTACATAGCTATTTCCTGAATCGGAAAAAACAGACATACCGGTACATAGCTATTTCTGTAATCGGCAAAAACAGACATACCGGTACATAGCTATTTCTGTAATCGGCAAAAAGAGACATACCGGTACATAGCTATTTCTGTAATCAGCAAAAACAGACATACCGGTACATAGCTATTTCTGAATCGGCAAAAACAGACATACCGGTACATAGCTATTTCTGTAATCGGCAAAAACAGACATACCGGTACATAGGTATTTCTGTAATCGGCAAAAACAGATATACCGGTACATAGGTATTTCTGTAATCGGCAAAAACAGACATACCAGTACATAGCTATTTCTCTAATAGCCTCAACTGTGGCACGTTTTTTCGCCCCATTTCTTCTTTGTCAATTTGAAGACCTTTCGTACCCTTTAGGTGTCGTTTTCTTTCCTGGCGAGCGATAGCCTTCGGCCGTGAAATTTGTCTACCGAAACATTTACAAATTAATCTCGAAGAGATGGATGTTATTGTAAGTTTTATTATGTTTTTTACACCAACCAACTTCACACATAAACTCAATTAATGAAATCAACCAATACATGTGGCACTCCGAGAACTCGAACCCAGGATACTCACATCGAAATTCCGCGCACTATGCATTACGCTATCAAGACGGTTAAATTGCTGGAGGTCTAGGGAAGAAACATAGACACCAACAAAATACCCCCTGTCCCCTTAAAACCATACAAGGGGTCCATGGATTGTTATAAGTGCCTGTACCTGAGCATCACACCACCGCCCTCTGGTGGTGGTGGCGGTAGTTTTATGCTGGTTTTCAGGACCACTGGCTTTCTCCCTCATGTTTAGCCCCATTGGTTTTCAGATGTTAAAATGTTTGCCCCATTAGTTAGTCGATTTTAAGACCTTTCGTCCCATTTCTTCGTCAATATTTAGACCTTTCGTGCTATTTAGGTGTCGATTTTTTCCCTGGCGAACGATAGTGAGCCTGTAATGTTGGAAGAACCGGCCTTCGGCCGGGACATTTTTCTACCGAAAAATGTACGGGGATATAATGGATGTTTTTTTTTAATTTGATGGAGTTCTAGGGAAGAAACTACAACATAAATGACTATATAAATAAATAGACACCAACAAAATACCCCCTGTCCCCTTAAAACCATACAAGGGGTCTATGGATTGTTATAAGTGCCTGTACCTGAGCATCACACCACCGCTCCTCTGGTGGTGGTGGCGGTAGTTTTGTGCTCGTTAATACCATATATACTTCACTCCAAAGGACTTTTATCTCATCTTTCACCATGTTTTTAACTGGTACAGTCCCATACCTAAAGCTTTGGTTTTAGAGTGGATTTACCCAATACTCGCCTTCCACAAACTGTATAGCGGTAACTATATTTGCCTCACTTAACCCTTTCACTACCGAGCCGTACTTATAACTTTATTATGGCTATTATTAGACGATTATATTCAGTTTAAGGGGAGGTATTTAGTTTGTTCCCTAGACCTCCAACAAGCTTAAAATTACACCCCCTTGAGTCCCTTTCAAGATTAATTTGTACATTTTTCGGTAGAAAAATGTCCCGGCCGAAGGCCGTTTCTTCTTAAAATACAGGCTCGCTATCGCTCGCCAGGATAAAATAGACACCTGAATGGCACGAAAGGTCTTAACATGGGGCGAAAGTTCTTAAAATCGCCAAACTAACGGGGCGAACGTTTTATAATATCAAAAGCAATGGGGCTAAACATGAGGGAGAAAGGGGTCAAGGAAAAAAATCCATCAAGTGGAGATCTCCCCTTAAAAAGGGCCTCCAGCCATTACCAGGTTTCAAACTATCTCGCGTAACCCTTTTTGCTACCTCAGATACTTCTTAAAACTGCACAAAATCGTCTAAACAGCAAAAGTTCTGAAAATGGTGACACCGGTTCAGAAGGGGTTAATGTGCTTTAGCTGAAATATACTTATTAGGGGAAGTGGGTTAAGGGGAGGTATTTAGTGTGTTCCCTACGTTTTCATAAATCTTAAAATTACACCCCCTAGACCCCCTTTCAAGATAAATTTGTACATTTTTCGGTAGAAAAATGTCCCGGCCGGAGGCCGATTGCTCTTAAAATACAGGCTCGCTATCGCTCGCCAGGAAAAAATTGACACCTTAATGGCACGAAAGGTCTTAAAATTGACAGAAATGGGTCAAAATGTCTAAACTACTAGGGCGAATGTCTTAAAATCTCAAAAGCAATGGGGCTAAACATGAGGGAGAAAGGGGTCAAGAAAAAAATCCCTCAAGTGGAAATCTCCCCTTAACGCGGCTTCACTCTTCAACAAGCACAGTCCTAATCAACTTCAGGATATATTAAGTTAAGCTAGTTCAGGTTAGGTTACTTAGGGGATATAAGTTTTTTTTTTTTTTTTCCTAGTCCCATTTCTTCCTCATGTTTAGCCCCATTAGTTTTCATATGTTATGACGTTCGCCCATTAGTTTGACGGTTATAAGACCTTTCACCCCATTTCTTTGTCAACATTAAGGCTTTTTGTGTCATTTAGGTGCCGATTTTTTTCCTGGCGAGCGACAGAGAGCCTGAAATCTAAGAGGAACCGGCCTTTGGGCCGGGACATTTTTCGATAGAAAAATGTACACATTTATCTTGAAAGGGGGTCAAGGGGAAGAAATTTTAAGCTTGATGGAGGTCTAGGGAGGAAACTAAAAAAATACAGGAATTAATAGACCAAACAAACGGTCAGTCTCCCCTTAAGTTGATGCCTTTCGACCAGTGCTTTAAACATTTGACAGAATAAAAGGTAAGCATTGTGTTTTAATAGGTTAACAAATCAGCTAAATACCCGACCGATGTAATATTCAGAACTCGGTGTAGCTATTTACCTGTTTATAATTAATGTGAAATTGAAAACGCAGGTGATTCAGCAGGTAATATCATACTGCTGTCCACACACACACACACACACACACACACACACACACACACACACACACCATTTATTCTCGTTCACACCACAAACATACTCATACTCTCTCTCTCTCTATCTATCTATCTATATATCTACTGTATCTATCTCAAACACACACACACTACACACACACACACACAGCAATAATCAAGTACCATGACTAACTTAACATAGTAACTTCACCTCCCTTTCCATTATTCACAGCCCCCCCCCCCCCTCCAGCATGTCATACACAGCACCAGCATAGGAGACTCTCGCATGAGCCTTTAAGGGGGGTGACCTGTTTTTGTTCTGTCCTTTTCTATCTTTCTCTGGCTTGTATCCATTTGGCCCCATTCAGCCTACTGTTTTAAGACGTTTATCCCCATCCAGGTGTCAATTGTTTACTGGTGAGCGGTAGCAAGCCAGCATATTTTTTATTTTGGTTTGACAGCAGGCTAAATTTGTACATTTTTCGATAGAAAAATTTCTCCGGCGAAGCCGGATTTCTTCATATAATGCTGGCTCGCTATCGCTCGCCAGGAAGAAATTGACACCTAGATGGGGATAAGTCTTAAAATAGTTGGCTGAATGGGGCCGAATGGATACAAGCCAGAGAAAGAGAGAAAAGGACAGAAATAACAAAAAGCAGGTCACCCCCCTTAAGGGGATATAGACGTATTGATTGGCTAATTTAAATATCTGTTTATTGTTATTTCTTTTCAGTTTCCTCCCTAGGCTTCCATCAAGCTTAAAATTATACCCCCTTGACCCCCTTGCAAAATAAATGTGTACATTTTTCGGTAGAACAAATTTCCCGACCGAAGGCCGGTTCCTTTTAAATTACAGGCTCGCTATCGCTCGCCAGGAATAAATCGAAACCTAAATGGCACGAAAGTTCTTAAAATACATACCGGTAGCACTAACATAAGAGACTCGCACAGGATCCTTTAAGGGGAGATTTCCACTTGAGGGATTTTTTTTTCTTGACTACTTTCTCCCTCATGTTTAGCCCCATTGCTTTTCTAATTTTAAGACGTTCGTCCCATTATTTTGACGATTTTAAGAACCTTCGACCCATTTCTGTCAATTTTTAGACCTTTCGTGCCATTTAGGTGTCGATTTTATCCTGGCGAGCGATAGCGAGCCTGTAATTTAAGAGGAACCGGCTTTCAGCCGGGACATTTTCTACCGAAAAATGTACAAATTTATCTTGAAAGGGGTTCAAGGGGGTGTAATCTTAAGCTTGATGGATATCTAGAGACCAAACTAAAAACTTGTGAGGCGAGTAGTGAGACAGTAGCGCTGAGTACAGACAGAGGCTCCTCCCCGTATACAAGGCAGTGTAGGAAATGTGACTGTATAGATTTGTGTGTGTAGGAGATATGCTGTATCTCTGTAGGAAATATGTCACTACACTAAAAAACTGTATAGGAAATATGCAGTATCTGTGTAGGAAATATGCAGTATCTGTGTAGGAAATATGCAGTATCTCTGTAGGAAATATGTCACTACACTAAAAACTATATAGGAAATATGCAGTATCTGTGTAGGAAATATGTCACTACACTAAAAATGTATAGGAAATATGCAGTATCTGTGTAGGAAATATGCAGTATCTCTGTAGGAAATATGTCACTGCACTAAAAACTGTATAGGAAATATGCAGTATCTCTGTAGGAAATATGTCATTACACTAAAAACTGTATAGGAAATATGCAGTATCTGTGTAGGAAATATGTCACTACACTAAAAACTGTATAGGAAATATGCAGTATCTCTGTAGGAAATATGTCACTACACTAAAAACTGTATAGGAAATATGCAGTATCTGTGTAGGAAATATGTCACTACACTAAAAACTGTATAGGAAATATGCAGTATCTCTGTAGGAAATATGTCACTACACTAAAAACTGTATAGGAAATATGCAGTATCTGTGTAGGAAATATGTCACTACACTAAAAACTGTATAGGAAATATGCAGTATCTGTGTAGGAAATATGCAGTATCTCTGTAGGAAATATGTCACTGCACTAAAAACTGTATAGGAAATATGCAGTATCTGTGTAGGAAATATGCAGTATCTCTGTAGGAAATATGTCACTACACTAAAAACTGTATAGGAAATATGCAGTATCTGTGTAGGAAATATGTCATTACTCTAAAAACTGCTAAAATTGTAGGATATGTGACTTGTAGGAAATGTGGCGCATCCCCCTCTTAGAATCCCTCCCCCCAGCAAGGTAAGCTATTTATGGACCTGTAACAAAACAGCTGATGGGGGCCAGCAGCCTAACAACAACACAAGTAAACAAACACTAATTGTTGGGTATCACGTGACCTAACCAATTGTAAGCTTCCCCCTCTCTCTCTCCTAGAAAAGTTAATTTTACTCCATTACAAACATCTCGTTTTCGTGTGTTCACTATGTAACAGGGCATCAGCATCTTACCCCACTCCATCCCCCCCCCCCCCCTCTCTCTCTTCAGAACAACTTAATTGTACTCAATGACAAGCATTTCGTTTTCACTTTTACATTGTAATAGAACATCTGCATTCAAGCTCCTCTATCATTTCCCTTCCCCTCTCTCTCGCTCTTGCTTTTGTTCTCTCCCTCTCTCTTTCCCTCTAACTCACTCTCACTCTCTCTTAGAAGACTTAATTCTACCCTCTTTCCGGCCTCTGTTTCCTTTTCCACTCTACCTCTCTCTTGCTCTTAATTTGACAGGGTATCAGCATTCAGACCTCTCTCTCTCTCTCTCAACATGGAGGTAATTCCAATTCTTATAGTTCCTCTACGAATCGATATATTTTCTTTACACATTGTCAACAATATATTGTAGTTACGTGTACCTGTAATTGGTATTTCTAACACACACATACACGCACACACAAACACACGAAAGCACGCTCACGCGTGTACAGGTAGTTAGATTTTCTAACACAGGGATGAACGTTTGCTTACGGGCACACTCGCACGCACGCACGCACGAACAAAAACACACACATTCTCTCTCTCGTCGTAAGCAATGAGGAAGGTCTGTAAGAATTGGAATTACTTCCAAATTTTGAGAAAGAGACAGTGTATGTGTGTGTTTGTGTTCGTGCGTGCGTGTGATTGTGTGTACCGGTACCTGAGCGTGTTTTCGTGTGTGTGTGTGTGTGTGTGTGTGTGTGTGTGTGTGTGTGTGTGTGTGTGTGTGAGTGTGTGTGTGTGTGTGTGTGTTCGTGCGTGAGTGCGTGTGATTGTGTACGTGAGCGTGTTTTCGTGTGTGTGTGTGTGTGTGTGTTACTCAGTTACTTGTTCGTCAAGGGGAATCCACGCAATGCGAGCTAAGCTCATTATTATCGCGCCTCCTTAACTGGGAATGTATTGCGTGAAATGCATGTTAAGTGTTTTATGTACTGTTGGAATGGCTGTGGATGTGTGTGTAGTCTGTATTTAGCCAATTGGCGACATCGGAAACGAAGGCTTAGGGTGGATCTGTATGGTACCATTCTCACTATAGACGGTACCGTCTCGCCCGAAGGCTTAGGTAGCCATCAGCTTAGGTGAACCATATGATACCCATCTCGCCTTGTACCATTTTTGCCAACCCCAGATGGGACGTCACAACGTCGTCCACTTATTCCAGGTACCTATTTACAGCTAGGTGAACTGAGGCTAACACATGAAAGGAGACAAGCCCAATTTGTCTCCGCCCGGCCGGGGATTGAACCCCCGACCCCTCGTGTGTGAGACGAGAGCTCTACCTACTAGGCTACGGGTGTGTGTGTGTGTGTGTGTGTGTGTGTGTGTGTGTGTGTGTGTGTGTGTGTGTGTGTGTGTGTGTGTGTGTGTGTGTGTGTGTGTGTGTGTGTTAACAAATCTAACTACCGGTACACATACCTACAATATAGTGCAGGCAACTTACACCAGGCAATCAAGTTATTCGAAAGTTTATTTAAGTTATATCAACTCAATTATTCAGTGTCAACCCAAACTTCTCGATTTATGATTTTATATAAAGAAACTCCAGATTCCATTTTCATTTCCGGGGTGAGAGATGAATTTGATCACACTAACAGATTCCGGGATTCCAGTAGGCCTATTATAATTGAGTTACATAGATACACAGACTGGACAACCCTTGCAGTCCGTACTAGGCAGTCCGGACTTAATGCTAAACATAGAATTTGCTACAAAGGTAAGGCTAGCAAGACAGAGAGAGAGAGAGAGAGAGAGAGAGAGAGAGAGAGAGAGAGAGAGAGAGAGAGAGAGAGAGAGAGAGAGAGAGAGAGAGAGAGAGAGAATATATATATATATATATCTCCAAAGAGGCCTAAATGTTCTCCTCCTGAGAGTTATCTAACATGTCAATCAGATGTGCCTGTCAGTCGTCTTCCTTTCAATAACCTGTCACGTCATTCAAGTATTCAACCCTCCGTATCATTCACACTTCCATGTCATCCAGTGTCATCAAACCACCAACTTACTGATTAAAAGATATGTGAAGCTGCAGTAAAATAGGGTTAATTAAGGGGAGATTTCCACTTAAGGGATTCTTTTCTTTACCCCCTTCTCCTTCATGTTTAGCCCCATTGCTTTTGAGATTTTAAGACGTTCGCCCCATTAGTTTGGCGATTTTAAGAACTTTCACCCAATTTATGTCACTTTTAAGACCTTTCGTCCCATTTAGGTGTCGATTTTGTTCTGGCGAGCGATAGCGAGCCTGCAATATAAGAGGAATCGGCCTTCGGCCGGGACATTTTTCTACCGAAAAATGTACAAATTTATCTTGAAAGGGGGTCAGGGGGGGGGTGTAATTTCAAGCTTGATGGAAGTCTAGGAAACACACTAAAAACCTCCCCTTAAGGATAATTCATAAATGATCTCAAACAATGGCCACCCCTTCACGGGAATTATGGCGTCTAACTGAAACTGAGCAAAAAAAAAAAAAAAAAAAAAAAAAAAAAAAAAAAAAAAAATCAAACCAATGGTTGACGTAATCATTATAATGTTCTACAACCTCATCATAGGCTGACTGACTTTCATATCAACATCATATAATACTGGTACCAATAGTATTGAACTTCGTAATATTAAATAATATACATTATGGGGTAATGCTTGGTTTTTGGGGTCTATATATTTGTGTATTTATTTAGTTTAGAGTTTCTTCGCTAGGCCCCCCAACAAGCTTAAAAAAACACCCCCCTAGAACCCCTTTCAAGATAAAGGTGTACATTTTTCGGTAGAAAAATGTCCCGGCCGAAGGCCGATTCCTTCTAAAATGCAGACTCGCTATCGCTCGTCAGGAAAAAATCGACACCTAAATGGCACGAAGGTCTTAATATTTACAACGAAATGAGGAGGCAGGTCTCAAAATCATAAAACTAACAGAACGAACATCTCAAAGCCTCAACACTAACAGAACGAACATCTCAAAGCCTCAACACTAACAGAACGAACATCTCAAAGCCTCAACACTAACAGAACGAACATCTCAACAGAACGAACATCTCAAAGCCTCAACACTAACAGAACGAACATCTCAAAGCCTCAACACTAACAGAACGAACATCTCAAAGCCTCAACACTAATATGCTAAACATGAGAGAGAAGGGGGTCCAGGAAATGAGAGTTTATGTGGGGGATTAAAAACAAAAATGCTGGACAAAGATAAATTGTTACCGTACCATTTGGGTGTCAAGTGAAGGCACTGACCAAGTTTCATCTAAAACCTTCAAATATCTGTTATGAGGAATCCTGATGACCGAATAATCAAGAAAATTGAACAGACACAAACAGACAGACAGCGACGATCATAACATCTGCAATCTGCGCTTAGTTGCGATAACAAAATCACAGTTACATCCACACCAATGGGCTCAATCTACGGACCCCAAGACATCAGAGCAACACAAAGGTTTTAGGTGAGGTGGAACAAAAAATGTCTCTATACTGTAGTCTATATACTGTATATATATATATATATATATATATATATATATATATATATATATATATATATATATATATATATATATATATATATTATGTATACGGGACCTCTGTAAATGGGGTAGTCATTTTATAGCCTAATGTCGTTACCGGCCAAGGCGAGCTGGAGCCTGTGATTCTAGAGTGTGTGTGTGTGTGTGTGTGTGTGTGTGTGTGTGTGTGTGTGTGTGTGTGTGTGTGTGTGTGTGTTAGGCTGAATGTAAAAGTGAGGAAGTGTGAGTTGGGTATGGTGTCTGGTTGTGAGTGTATGTGGTTGGTTGTGAGTGTGGTTGTGCGTGAGTGTGTGTGGTTGGTTGGTTGTGAGGAAGTGTGAGTTGGGTACAGTGTCTGGTTGTGAGTGTGTGTGGTTGGTTGTGAGTGTGTGTGGTTGGTTGGGTGTGAGGAAGTGTGAGTTGGGTACAGTGTCTGTGTGTGAGTGTGGGTGGTTGGTTGGGTATGAGGAAGTGTGAGTTGGGTACAGTGTCTGGTTGTGAGTGTGTGTGGGTGGTTGGTTGGGTATGAGGAAGTGTGAGTTGGGTACAGTGTCTGGTTGTGAGTGTGTGTGGGTGGTTGGTTGGGTATGAGGAAGTGTGAGTTGGGTACAGTGTCTGGTTGTGAGTGTGTGTGGTTGGTTGGTTGGGTATGAGGAAGTGTGAGTTGGGTACAGTGTCTGGTTGTGAGTGTGTGTGGTTGGTTGGGAATGAGGAAATGTGAGTTGGGTACAGTGTCTGGTTGTGAGTGTGTGTGGTTGGTTGGTTGGTTGGGTATGAGGAAGTGTGAGTTGGGTACAGTGTCTGGTTGTGAGTGTGGGTGGTTGGTTGGGAATGAGGAAATGTGAGTTGGGTATGGTGTCTGATTGTGAGTGTGTGTGGGTGGTTGGTTGGGTATGAGGAAGTGTGAGTTGGGTACAGTGTCTGGTTGTGAGTGTGTGTAGTGGGTTGGTTGGGTATGAGGAAGTGTGAGTTGGGTACAGTGTCTGGTTGTGAGTGTGTGTGGTTGGTTGGTTGGGTATGTGGAAGTGTGAGTTGGGTATGGTGTCTGGTTGTGAGTGTGGGTGGTTGGTTGGTTGGGAATGAGGAAATGTGAGTTGGGTATGGTGTCTGATTGTGAGTGTGTGTGGGTGGTTGGTTGGGTATGAGGAAGTGTGAGTTGGGTACAGTGTCTGGGTGTGAGTGTGTGTGGGTGGTTGGTTGGGTATGAGGAAGTGTGAGTTGGGTACAGTGTCTGGTTGTGAGTGTGTGTGGTGGGTTGGGAATGAGGAAGTGTGAGTTGGGTATGGTGTCTGGGTATGAGTGTGTAAATGTAGTTAAGTTTATGACACGATTCGTCCTGGCCAGACCCTCTCCCGGATTATGGAAAGACTTCTGGATTTGGCGATTTATAGGCAGATCGGATGCTACCAGAGTTCTCCATAATAGCTACTGTATGGGAGATCTTCGTAGAGTAGGCTACACTGTATACAATATGTGTGTTCAAATGTAGCACACATTATATACATACGTTTCAATCCTTTCTGTGCACTGATTTGAAAACAGATTGAACATCTATTACAGTATCATTTGTGTAATATTTGAACACACATTTTGACCGTGTATTTGGATTTTTGTAAAGTGTTGTGAGACTGCCTTCCAATATAAAAATGCAATCATATGTATCATTAGCACACGGACATAAAAACAGACACAAGCATGCACAGTGTACACAAAAAAGTATCTGCACCCCTACGCTGGTTATATGGTGTGTACAGCTCGGTAGGGTTGGCATCTCTGTCAACTATACTATCCAGAGTGAGAGTTAAGCGTTTTCTGCCATACCCATAGCTTACTCTAACTGTTTCTTTTACTTATATATTTCCTAGATCTCAAGTGGCGGCGTCTCTTCCGTGGATTGACCTCCCTACTGCCAACTCTCGAGGTTGGCAGATTGGGAGCCAAAGCGTCACATTTTTCCTTTGCCCCTTCGCTTTCCCTTCATAATTGCTGAGGAGCACAGGGCCTTGGGTGGGGCTTCGGTATCTCGGGCGTTTCCGCACCCTCCTCGGCTCCTTGCCTGTGAGCCGCTTCGGTCACCCAGTCTTTTTTTGTGGTAGGCAGGGAGGGTTTTGTGGGGGCGCTCGGTTATGGCCTTGGCCTTGCTCGGGACCTTGGGGCTGTTCGGCCAGGCAGCCTGGGGAACAGCAACAACAAAAAAACTATACTATCCACCTATACTACTACCTACCTAAGACCTACTATCTACGACTTACGACCTATACTACCGAGCTGTACACACCAGATGATCAGCGTAGGGGTGCAGATATTTCTTTAACCAAGTGTACATATTCCCAACTGAGGAAATAAATACGCCCATCCCACCTTAACCCTATCTGGTGCCAGGCGGGTCCAGACTAGGGCCCATGCGTTGGCCACAAATCGCAACCCCTACGCTCTTCAACTCATAAAGGGCTAAAGCAAATGAGCTGTTAATATCCACATCTTTTCCCTGCCTGACTCTTCCCAAAATTTAGAAATATTAGCTCAATAACTCTAGTCATTATAGAGGTCTGTGGTCAAAATGTTTGCCCTATTATGAATAAACTATAGTGGGTTTAATGTTAGTGATTTCGGTGTATCTGATCAATTCTTTCATTCAGTAATCTGTCCCTATATTAGATGGGTTCTATCGCTACCAGAACAGTACCATATTATACCTTTTAAGGGGAGGTATTTAGTTTGTTCCCTACTTTTTCATCAAGCTTAAAATTACACCCCCTAGACCCCCTTTCAAGATAAATGTGTACATTTTTCGATAGAAAAATGTCCCGGCCGGAGGCCGGTTGCTCTTAAATTACAGACTCGCTATCGCTCGCCAGGAAAAAATCGACACCTTAATGGCACGAAAGGTCTTAAAATTGACAGAAATGGGGCAAAATGTCTTAAAATATCCAAACTACTAGGGCGAAGGTCTTAAAATCTCAAAAGCAATGGGGCTAAACATGAGGGAGAAAAGGGTCCAGAAAAAAATCCCTCAAGTGGAAATCTCCCCTTAAAGAGTCTATCATCATCATCATCATCATGTACGGCGTATTTACCCTTTATAGACCATCTTCAAAGCAATATTATTTTACAGTATATAAAGGTGAACGTCCCCTCACCAAATAACAGGGTGGTTAAGGGGGGGATGGTTCACTTTTTGGTGGAATTTCTTCATGTTTTAATTATTTCTCTAGTTTCCTCCCTAGACCTCCAACAAACTTAAAATACTAACTCCGGGATCTCCTTTCAAGATATATTTGTACATTTTTCGGTAGATAAAGGAATCGGCCGAAGGCCGATTCCTTCTAAATTACAAGCTCGCTATCGCTCGCCAGCAAAAAATCGACACCTAAATCTCACGAAGTCTTAATATTGACAGAGTAAAGGGGCGAATGGTCTTAAAATCGCCAAACTAATGGGGCTAAGCATGAGGGAGAAGTGTGTCCATAAAAACCGAGCATCTCCCCTTACAACGATACGGTTCTTTGATGTGGGTTTTACTCCAGTTCACTCACGACCAAAACAGATATGGGACCATTATAACATGCACTTAATTCTATATGTATTGCCAGACACCATGGCCACAAACGAATCACCTTCAATCCGATTTTCTAGCTTGTTTCGGATCAGGGTTATTGTATATAATAATAATAATAATAATAATAATAATAATAATAATAATATTAATGATAATAATAAAAATATTAATAATCCGGATCCGGTTATAAATAGAACGTCTAAGGTGTGTCAGAGTCAGTCTAAAGGTACCATGCCTCTCCCAAGTGATCCCCAGTACAGGCTCCGTCGCCTCATAGCAATAGTAGACTGAAAGGGTCAGAGAGTGCAAACCATACAAACCCTGAAACAACTTCTCAGTCAGCCGGGGCAACTTATACTTGCCAAGACAGCTATGGGCAACCAAAACCCAGCTATCCAACTCCACAAGTGTATTGTAGAACACAGTGCATTGGTAGAATGGCAAACAGACGAGAAGAACTTTGAAGGAACAGTATTAAGGCGATCATGTGCTCGCCTTATTCGAAAAGGAGATGGTGAAGGAGTAATACCGTCCGCCAATCAAGAGACGTGATTAGCTCAGGTGGATAAGCAAGGTTTACCCTTTAAATCTTGTCACGGGGAACCCCCTGACTCGCGCTCGACCAATCACCAGCCTCCTATGACGCAGCACAACGATCACCTTGTATCCCCCTTTAAACGCTCGCCTCATAAGTCGCTCTCAGTTCAAACCTGTATATTTTATCCTGAATGCAAACGCTCTATTACAATGGTGCCACCCTCTTACTCCCATCAGCCACTATAGAACATCTCTAATAAGCTTCCAGGAAAATATTACGAGGATGAAGTAAAGCAGGAGAAGAAGATTGAAATTTGAAGCGAGCGGGCTGGTGTAGCTCCTCCCGAGCGCGCGGCTCGGCCAATCACAGGGCCCCGTTCCATGAGGGAGGGGTATAAAGGGAGGTGGGCGGGGCCACAGGAGACACTCAGCCGTGGGCACCTGCCCGGATCACACTGGCACGCTCTTAGCAGACACACCCCCCTTTCTCACCTTGGCACCCATGGGGAGATAAATAAGCCTGGTCCTGTCCTCCTGCAACCGAGCTTTACTGAACACAAGACGAGCCGGGACCCAGTATATCTCCCACTCTTATCACTCCAGATCAGAGAAAGATGGTCATTGCAAATTTTGGAGACAAAAATTAACTACCAGAAGGGAAGACTGCTAGGGCAGATCACACCCGCACAACCCACCACTGTTGAGACTAATGGACCCTCTAATTTACCAGAAATCCCGAAACAACTGACCTCAGACCAAGCAGGCACTTTACATAATTATTGTGGGCATATCGTGACGTGTTCACCCAAGACGAAGGGGACCACAGATTAGCCCGGACACGACACCAACATGAGGACCCCCTATTAGACAACCATATAGACGACAAAACCCAATCGAGAGAAAAAAGGAGAAGGAGCAGGTAGATGATATGCTTAAACAAGGGATAGTAGTGGAGTCATACAGTCCGTGGTCATCACCAGTAGTCCTAGTAAAAAGAATAAAGATGGGTCTACTCGGTTTTGTGTGGATTACATGAAACTGAATGATGTCACAATAAAAGACGCCCAGCCCCTACCTCGCATTGATGACTCTCTGGAGTCGCTCAACACCCGTAGTTTTCTACTCTGGATTTGCAAAGCGGTTACTGGCAGGTACGGTACCGGTTAAATCAGAGGATCTGGAGAAAACCGCGTTCGCTACGAGCAAAGGTAAACTTTACGAGTTCACTGTTCTACCGTTTGGAGTTTGCAATGGGCCAGCGAGTTTCAATAGGATTATGGATGAAGTACTGAGGGGAATAACTTGGCAGACTTGTCTGGCCTACCTGGATGACATCATAATATTCTCGAGCAGTTGGGAGGAGCATATTGACAGGCTGCAAGAAGTATTAGACAGAATTCGGAAGGCGGGATTAAAATTTAAATCTTCTAAGTGCCAACTAGGGGCACGCGAGGTGGCATACTTAGGACATGTGGTTTCAAAGAAAGGTATCCAACCTGACCCCCTTAAAGTGAGAGTTATCGCAGATCTCTCCACCTACCACTGTCAAAGGGATCAGAACATTTCTGAGGATGGCCTCCTACTATCGAAGATTCATACCAAATTTGTCCAAACTCGCTCGACCTATGACCAAAGACTTGAGAAAGGAAGAAAGTTTGACTGGGACCAAAGTTGCCAAGTGGCTTTCGAAACCATAAAATTAAAGTTAACCTCTAACCCTATTATTTGTCATCCCGATTTCACTAAACCTTTCCAGCTGTACACTGACGCCTCTGATGAAGGGCTGGCCCAGAAGGTTGATGGCAAGGAAGGCATAGTGGCCTGTGCCAGTAGGACCCTAAATAAATGTGTAAATAATTTCAGCGTTACAAAGAAAGAATGTTTAGCTTTAGTGTTGGCAGTACAATACTGTCGACCATATTTAGCCGGAGTACATTTTGAAGTAATCACTGACCATCATAGCTTACAGTGGCTCAGAAAGATAAAGACAGAAGACAGATTATTTGTTAAATGGAAGGGGATTCTGGAGGAATATTCATTCGATGATAGGCATCGACTGGGTAAATTACATACCGTACCAATGCTGATGGATTATCCAGGTTACCTGTAACCCCGTTACAATCCACTCATCGTGAAAAGAAGAAAATGCGCCTACACAAAACCAGGGGGATAAATTTCAGTTTTCTGATGGAGCCTGGAGGAACTCTAAAGATTGTGTAGTTTGAGACTATCCCGAGGCTAAACACATGATCGAGATCCTACATGGGCGAGATGGGAAGGGGGCTCATTTAGGCCAGTCTAAAATGTTGAGGCAGTTTAATGAAAGGTATTGGACCTCCCGGGCTGACAAAATAGTCAAGAAAGTGGCTCAAAGTTGTTTAGGGTGTCAAAGAGGGAAGGATGGACAAGGACCCAAACAACAAGCAGGGCACATTCTTGATTGGAAGCCCTGGGAAAAGTTGTCTGTAGATATTGTGGGGCCCCTGCCCAGAAAGAAGAACAAAAGGTACATATTAACCTGTGTTGACGTCTTCTCAAAATATAAGGTTGCTTATGCCATCCCGGACAAAAGCGCTGAAACATTGGCAAATAGTATACTCGATAAAGTAATTTTCGTGTATGGCATCCCTGAGTGCATTATGAGTGATAGGGGTAGGGAATTCAATAACGAGATCTGGCAACATTTGCGGGATACCTTGGGATACCAGATTCGGCATACCTCCCCGTGCTGGCCACAAGGGAACGCTGTATGCGAGAGAAACCATAGGCTACTTGCGAATTGTGTAAGAGCTACTAGTCTGAGCTCACAAGGGGAAGAGATAACCAGAGAATGGCCGGAACTATTACCAGAAATAATTTGGGGAATCAATACTACAGTTTGCAGGGCTACCGGATATTCCCATTATGAGATAATATTCGGTATCACACCTAGACTGCCCCAAGAATTACTCCTACCTTACGCTACTAACCGCACCACCTATTCTCGACCAGCACAGTACCTCAAAGGTTGAGGGGAAAGACGCCAGCAAGTTCATACCCAGATAACGCAACGGCAAACCAAGAAACCTACTCTTGACAAATCCATATTACCGAGGGGAGTATATTCTGGTCAAGAGACATGACCCCACTAGGGCAGGTAAATTAGAGGAGAAATATGAGGGTCCTTTCCGAGTTGTTGAGATCAATAGACCATACCAGGTCTGGTATTTACATAATGGGGAAATTGTTTCTGCCATGCATATCCGCCAAACTAACAGTACAAGGGAATCTTACCCCCAGATATGAGTGAATGGAGTAGTGAAGAAGAAAGTGAGGGAGACTCAGAATGTTGGGCAGAGAATAAGAATGACTATTAGACTCCTTCTGGTACGGAAGATTCGTTACTGAGAAATGGTCATACTGGGACTACCCTGTTCTGGCAATCCTGTAGTAGGAGAAAGGACGAGTTAGACTCGGAATCAGAACTTGAAGAGTCGGGAGAAACCGAAGAAATTGTGACAGACTGGGAGAGAAAAACCAGAGTCGGTTAACCTCGATAAATCCACGGACCAAGAGAGCGGAGTTTCAAATACTGATGGAGATTTTAATTATATCCAAAGTAGTGACTCGGAGGAAGAACTAAGAGATATAATACAAGAAAATGAGGCGTTTAGAGAACCTAGAATCAAATATGAATCCCTTCGACTGAAGTAATTAAGTCACATGAAGACCAGGGAATCGATCCAAAGAGTGAGATTAAAACTAGGAACTTTAAGCTGACTGACCCCGCTGAAACAGTTACGCGTAGTGGTAACCAATCAGGTATCCGGACCCGGTTATAAATAGAACGTCTAAGGGGTGTCAGAGTCAGTCTAAAGGTACCATGCCTCTCCCAAGTGACCCCCAGTACAGGCTCCGTCGCCTCATAGCAATAGTAGACGGAAAGGGTCAGAGAGTGCAAACCATACAAACCCTGAAACAACTTCTCAGTCAGCCGGGGCAACTTATACTTGCCAAGACAGCTATGGGCAACCAAAACCCAGCTATCCAACTCCACAAGTGTATTGTAGAACACAGTGCATTGGTAGAATGGCAAACAGATGAGAAGAACTTTAAAGGAACAGTAAGAAGGCGATCAGGTGCTCGCCTTATTCGAAAAGGAGATGGTGAAGGAGTAATCTCGTCCGCCAATCAGGAGACATGATTAGCTCAGGTGGATAAGCAAGGTTTACCCTATATACCTTGTCATGGGGAACACCCTGAAACTCCTCCGCGCTCGACCAGCCTCCTATGACGCAGCACAACGATCACCTCTCATCCCCCTTTAAACGCTCGCCTCCTAACTCCCTCTCAGCTCACACCCGTATATTTCATCCTGGTCGCAAATGTGCTATTACAATGGTGCCACCCATTTACTCCCGTCAGCCACTACAGAACATCTCTAATAAGCTTCCAGGAAAATACGAGGATGAAGTAAAGCAGGAGAAGAAGATTGAAATTCGAAGCGAGCGGGCTGGTGTAGCTCCTCCCGAGCGCGCGGCACGGCCAATCACAGGGCCCCGTCCGTGAGGGAGGGGTATAAAGGGAGGTGTGCGGGGCCACAGGAGTCACCCAGCCGCAGGCACCTGCCCGGATCACACTGGCACGCTCTTAGCAGACACACCCCCCCTTTCTCGCCTAGGCACCCATGGGGAGATAAATAAGCCTGTTCCTGTCCTCCTGCAGCCGAGCTCTACTAAACACAAGACGAGCCGGGACCTAGTACACCGCCCACCCTTGGCACAAGATACACCTACAATATCCTGATGCCTACCGACACATCGCTAGCCTTCACACAATAAACCAAGTGATTCAACTGGTGGTAGATGGTATGGAGAAGATGGACCTGATGTATTGGCCCACTTTGAAGTGGTGAAGCAGAATCAAGAGAGCTTCCAGAATATTTTCAAAGGACCCTTAAGGGCCCGAACAGACTTACCAAAAAGTTAAATGCTAGACTGAGCCAGTGTGTTCCAACCATAAAATCTATGTGTTTTTATAGAACAGCAAAACAAAAGGAAACTGATTAGACAAATGATGAAATAAAGAGATGATGTGTTGAGAGATATAGCTGTTATTGTTAGTAAAGGCACTCAGCCAGTTAGCTATCAAATTAGCAATAGTACAGGATCTTATAGGATATCAAGTAAAGATATGTTTAATATTAAGTGGGAGTTCTTCGGGATAAAGCTATAAGGGGAAATAATTTATATAACTCATGAATATAATTGGGATTACTAGGTTTACCTGAGCAGTTTTCCGGGGCTTAGCATTTGCAACATAGGTTAGACCTAGCTGAAGAAATAGTTAGAGAAGGGCTTCAGGCTTCAGCCCAGACCCATGAAATACTCTTTTTGTTATAAGGAAACTATCTATCTATCTATCTATTGCCTGACGCCGTGATCCCCGAAGGGGTGGCCACGAACGAACCGCCCCCATGCACCTCTGTCCCCAGTCAGTCGACGCCCCTCCCCCCAACCAGCACCACCTTCGTTCATGTACTTCCTCACTCCATCCTTCCACCTCATATTCGGTAAGGAAACTACATTTATTAATTAGATATTCACCTCGTCGACAGCATGCTTTCGATTGCGCGTAAATATCTAGCCAACTAGTTTTAAGGATATCATTGATTGAATAATAGTTTGTAACATTGTTAAAGTGACCGAAAGGGCATAGCGTTCTGATATTATACAGGTGACATGAATACCTGTTGATTTAGTAATTGCGTTCAATATTGTAAAAGGGATTTAAGAACGCGGATCGAATAATTATTTACTGGTATGGTCATGGTGATGGTGATGTAAATACCTACGGGTTCATTATTCGTGTCTAATACCCCTTCAGACTCATATGACGCAGAGGTTGCCAGATTAGCAATAAGAAATAAGAGTTCTCTCACTCTTATAATTACCTCTCCAAAATTAGTTTTCTGCCCACAGCTAACTCAAAGACAACTGCAGAGGTTGAAGTAACTAAACTAAAGGTTTGTAATTACCCCTGATGGTAATAAAGGATTTAAAGTATCCCTAATAGGCTCAAAATTGCGTCAAGAACGTGAGAGGGTTAAGGTGATTTAATCCCATGTAAAGGAATAAGTGTTTCTGATATTGTCATGGTGATGGGAGAACATATTGATAAAATATAGATAGGTTGTGATGGGAATGTAAAAATTCCGAAGTACAATCTATACTGGGCCGTCGTAGGTATTCAACTAATAGTTTGAACTCATCTTGACCCGAACAGAGAATCAATTGCTATGCGGATTACGGTTACCATGGAAGTTTGTTAAAGATGCGAACTTCCAAACAACTGTCAAATTATTTCTACCCTACTAGAGCAGTGAATTTCAGGTAAGTACAACAACAATAACAATAGGCCTAATAATATTATTAATAAAAATAATGTTAATAATAAGATATTGTGGGGGTGCATGTGCAGTATTATCATGCTGTTGGAATGGACGTGGAAGTGAGTGTAGTATGTAACCAGTGACATCAGCTTGATCATGCTCATCAAATGCTAACATTTGAATCGCAAATATGACACAGGTCTACTGCATCTCTGTCTTCTCTGATATCCTCCAGTACACACAGGTCTACTGCATCTCTGTCTTCTCTGATATCCTCCAGTACACACAGGTCTACTGCATCTCTGATATCCTCCAGTACACACAGGTCTACTGCATCTCTGTCTTCTCTGATATCCTCCAGTACACACAGGTCTACTGCATCTCTGTCTTCTCTGATATCCTCCAGTACACACTGGTCTACTGCATCTCTGTCTTCTCTGATATCCTCCAGTACACACAGGTCTATTGCATCTCTGTCTTCTCTGATATCCTCCAGTACACACAGGTCTACTGCATCTCTGTCTTCTCTGATATCCTCCAGTACACACTGGTCTCACGCGTACTAAAAGCTGCTTAGGGTTGGGTCCTACCTTCCCCTCCTCCACCCTGGGCAGGTGAAAGGGGGGAATCGGGCCCAAGTCTACCCCACCTTCCACCCCCAACTCCCCCACCTTCCTCCTCTGGCTGCCAGTTAGTGATTAGCCACGCTTGTTCTCATGTGTTGTATGTTATAGGTAAACAATCATTGCGCAGGCTTACAATGGCCAACATTTAAAATTAATTAGGAATTTAATAATACAATATGTAATTGTATTCTCAAAATAAGTCTCTACACACACATCGTGGGTTACACGAATCTCGGCTGTAGTGGAATGGACGGCAAGGTATTTGAGATACTAACTATTCCTTGTAGCTCCTTGTAACTCTCTCGCTCTCTCTCTCTCATTCTACGACCAAGATGTAAGGGGTCTAAATGGGGTATACAGTATTTCCCTTCATCACTGTGTGTGATGAATGTTGCCTGCATGCGATGCACATAGAGGAGAGTTGATGGCAACACTATGTATCCTAATATCTAGTTGGATCTTTGTAGAGGAGCGAGGCTGGGATCACAAGAGACAGGAAGGGGAAGTGAGAAGGTGAGCACTGCTACTCAGGCGCTCGATACTCAAACATTATATACTATAAGTTAACACCGCCTTTGATCCTAACTTGTATCGAGTTTTACATTTGATTGATTGAAAAAGGAATGTATAGGCCAGATATAATTAAATACACACAATTTATAGTATGCATGGTACCGAATGTACCGTATGCCAGATAAAATAAAATACAGACAATTTATAGTATGTATGGTACCGTATTGAATAAATGGGAGAAACTGAATGAAATGATACACGAAACAATAACAGTCGCAACACTATTCCAGCCAATTTTTGCCTTTTGTCCTTTTCTTATGTCAAAAACCGTATGTCGTAAGTGATTTGAGAACCTAGCAGTAGATCGTAAAGGGCACATTGATGTGTATAGCAATAATTATGAACCTGTTATCCTTAACACTGTATTACTATGGGTTTCAGAGGCCGTGTGGCATCGTTTTTCGGGAATAACTTATTAACAAACAGTTGGATCAGAATGCTATTTTGACACAGCTTTTGTCACACCGTCCCCTAATTTTTGTCAATATAGTGCATTACCAAAAGTGTAGAAATAAGCCACTTGTCCCTGTGTCATGAGGTTAAAGTCACACTTTAATGACTAAGAAACGGACAAGGCTACCGTGGCTTACCTGTGAGAACCACCAAACCATTATTGCTCCTCCATCAAACACAGTAGTTATCAGCCACCACCCAACCCTATTATCGCCTTTAAATTCAAGTAATCTGTCAATATCAAGTATAAATATACAAACATACATACTGTTTGTATATCATACTGATCCAACTGTTTGTTAATAAGTTATTCCCGAAAAACGATGCCACACGGCCTCTGAAACCCATAGTAGATTGGATTTAATTGCAGTATTATTAAATTCAAATCACATTAAAGCTCGGTCGTAGAAAGTGCGTGAGAGAGAGAGAGAGAGAGAGAGAGAGAGAGAGAGAGAGAGAGAGAGAGAGAGAGAGAGAGAGAGAGAGAGAGAGAGAGAGAGCCCCCCCCCCAGGGCAGAAGACTACTACAGCTGAGATTCGTGTAACCCACAAGTAGAGACTCATTTTGAAAATACAATTTCATATTGTATTATTAAATTCCTAATTAATGTTAAATGTTGGCCATTGTAAGCCTGCGCAATGATTGTTTAGCTATAACATACACTACAAGAGAACAAGCGTGGCTAATCACTAACTGGCAGCTAGAGGAGGAAGGTGGGGGAGTTGGGGATAGTTGGGGGTGGAAGGTGGGGTAGACTTAGACCCAACTCCCCCCTATACACTGTGTACACACTAACAAAAATCAAAGGTATGAACTGGTAAATAAAATCATGATGGGCATATTGATAATTATTTAGCTTTAATTATTATATATACCTTGGCGATATCACTAACTAATATACCTTTAAAGGTTAAATAATTATGGAGGCTTTCATTGGCCTTTCCAATCGTAGTTTAAACCAATACTGTTTACAGTGCATAATACAACCTGCACTAACTATAAACGTCTGAGGAGGAGGAAGTGAAGGTGGAGGAGGAGAAAAATAAAAAGGAGAATAAGGAGGAGGAGGAAGTGAAGGTGGAGGAGGAAAAGGAAAATAAGGAGGAAGAGGAAACGAAAAAAGAGGAAGAGGACAAGGAGAATAAGAAGGAGAAAAAAGAAGAGGAAGAGGACAAGGAGGGGGAAGGGGAGGAAAAGGAATAGGAGAATAAGAAGGAGGAGGAAGAGGAGAAGAAGGAGGAGGAAGAGAAAAAGAGGAGGAAAAAGACAAGGAGTAGGAGGAGGAGGAAAGGGAATATTAAGGAAGGCTCGCTATCGCTAGCCAGGAAAAAGACACGTAAATGGAACGAATGGTCTAAATATTGACGAAATGGGGCAAAAGGACTTAAAATCATCAAACTAATGGAACGAACTTCTTAAAATATCAAAGCTAATGGGACTAAACATGAGAGAAAAAGTAACTACCTCTCCCTTTACAACATACGAGTTAACATACGGTCGTAGTACATTAAAAAAAAAAATCAAATCTACATAATACTCTCTATGAGAAACTTTCATTATAATTGTATTTCTGCTTAATATCGATGCTTAAGGCTCCAACTTCCTGAAATCGCAAGTCGTCAATGATTAACCCCTTCCGTACCGTCGACAGTCTTTTTACTATATTCCGGCTACTACTAATCGATTGTATTCAGTTTAGGAAGGATCTCTAGCAAATGTATGGCTTCAAAGTATGTCAATCAACCATTTTAACTACCAGTACCACAGATCCTTCCTACTCTGCACAAATATCGTACGGTACTAATATAGCTAGAATGATATAAAAGACGTCGCTATAGCCTATTCGCTGTAAGTAGGCGATAGATCATGACCTCTAATCCTCTCTAACTCAAAAAGGGCTAGAGCAAATTGGCTGTATATTTCCACATCTATTCATTGGCTGATTTTCCCCAAATGGTAGAAATATTAGCTCGTTTACTCTAGTCGTTTTTGAGTTACAGAGGTTAGAGGTCATATGTTTTCGCCTACTTAAGGGGAGATCTCCACTTGAGGGATTTTTTTCTTGACCCCTTTCTCCCTCATGTTTAACCCCATTGCTTTTGATATTATAAAACGTTCACCCCATTAATTTAGCGATTTTAAGAACTTTCACCCCATATTAAGACCTTTCGTGCCATTCAGGTGTCAATTTTATCCTGGCGAGCGATAGCGAGCCTGTAATTTAAGAGGAACCGGCCTATGGCCGGGACATTTTTCTACCGAAAAATGTACACATTTATCTTGAAAGGGACTCAAGGGGGTGTCATTTTAAGCTTGATGGAGGTCTAGGGAACAAAGTAAATACCTCCCCTTAAAGCGAATAGACTACGGTATAGTATAGAAGGGGTTGAAGGAGGTATGAACAATATAATAATAATGTTAATCTATCCCTTAAAGGTAGAACTGCACTATAGAATAGAAAGCTATAATAAATATATAAGAAATAATCGGGTATATTGATACAGTCAGAATCGTTCCAGTCTTCCATTTAACGGGTATATTACTGCCAGTATACCGTATGTAATATATTTGTATTAATTTTACTCAAACACCAAACACCTCCCAAACTTCCAAAGCAACTAATGAAAACAAGTATGTGATCCACTGGGATTCGAACCTGGGTTACCACATACAAATGTTAAACACTAGCCATTACACCATGAAGGCAGTTAATAATGTAAGACTGGAATGATACTGTCATATCATTAATGTATCAATATACCCGATTGTTTCTTATACATTTACCGTATTATACTTGTCTATTGTACAGTGTAGTTCTACCATTACGGGATAAATTAACATGAATATTTTTCTCATACGGTAGTAACGGTACCTCTTTTAAGGAGAGATATCCACTTGAGGGATTTTTTTTTCTGGACTCCTTTCTCACTCATGTTTAGCCCCATTGTTTTTCTAATTTTAAGACGTTCACCCCATTATTTTGATGATTTTAAGAATCAATTTTAAGACCTTTTGTGCCATTTAGGTGTCGATTTTATCCTGGCGAGCGATAGCGAGCCTGTAATTTAAGAGGAACCGGCTTTCAGCCGGGACATTTTTCTACCGAAAAATGAACAAATTTATCTTGAAAGGGGCTCAAGGGGGTGTAATCTTAAGCTTGAAGGATATCTAGGGACCAAACTAAAAACCTCCCCTTAACCCCTGCTGTACAGAAGACGTCTTGTTTATTATATTCTAGCTATATTTAGAGGATTTTGTGCAGCGTAAGTAGAATCTGTGATAGTAAAAGAGGTTAAGGGGAGGTTTCTAGTTTGTTTCCTACTCCTCCAGCAATCTTAAAATTTCACCCCCTTGAGCCCCTTTCAAGATAAATTTGTACATTTTTCGGTAGAAAAATGTTCCGGCCGATTACTCTTAAATTACAGGCTCGCTATCGCTCGCCAGGATAAAATCGACACCTAAATGGCACGAAAGGTCTTAAAATTGACAGAATGGGGCGGAAGTTCTTAAAAATCACCAAACTAATGGGGCAAACGTCTTAAAATCTCAAAAGCAATTGGGCTAGACATGAGGGAGAAAAGGGTAAAGAAAAAAGTCCAAGTGGAAACCTCCCCTTAAGTGAGATAGTTCGCAGCCTGTTAATTACTGGAGGCCCATTTGAAACCGAATAAAACCGTTAAATAGTTGCCAGAACAATAACTGAAAAGGACGGTAGGCTACTGAATGGATTAAATATTTACCAGTAGCCTAAGTGTTTAGGCCTACAGTGAATGGAGCCAAACGTGGGGAGCATACCACGACTTCTGTTGATATTTGAGAACACTCTCCTTCAGATTACACTTTATATGCTTACTATGCCTACCACCAGACGATTTTACACTTTATATGCTTACTATGTCTACCACCAGATTACTACGATTACACTTTATATGCTTACTATGCCTACCACCAGATTACTAAGATTACACTTTATATGCTACTACGATTACACTTTATATGCTTACTATGCCTACCACCAGATTACTAAAATTACACTTTATATGCTACTACGATTACACTTTATATGCTTACTGCCTTACTATGCCTACCACCAAATTACTATGATTACACGTTAGCCTATATGCTACTACGATCACAT
This sequence comes from Paralithodes platypus, assembly GCA_032716605.1. Classification (NCBI taxonomy): domain Eukaryota; kingdom Metazoa; phylum Arthropoda; class Malacostraca; order Decapoda; family Lithodidae; genus Paralithodes; species Paralithodes platypus. Next base: position 39,468,971 of record CM064552.1, on the reverse strand, counting down.
TTTATATGCTTACTATGCCTACCAACTACCACCAGACGATTTTACTCAGCTCGGAGTGACACCATTATTCCTTATATTGTGTATTATAAAGCGATTTCATGCAGCTTAAGGAGGACGTCTAGTAATCAGAGGTGTATTATACCTCCATTAATTCATTGACTATCATAAATCCTTCCTAAACCGAGTAAAATCGCCTAATGATAGCCAGAATAAGAAAACAATACTTCACCCGTACTGAAAAGGTTACGCACCATCTCAATTAGCCCTGTTGCTCTGACTGGCCCTATCTAAATTTAATAAAATTGCTTGTAGATAGCTAAATTAAAACCCAACTCGGCATCTAATAGATAGTTAAATAACAAAACAAAACGATCGAATGGACAAACCACTACCAACATACCTTTAAAGTGTAGGCTACATACAGTATTAGGCCTATATCAAAATTGGAATACACCCGTTTTTATATGGAGCTAACTGTGGTTTAATGTAGTAGCCTAAATATAAGAAATATCATAACGTAAAGATTGATTATGTAATGTCCATACGATATCCAAGTTGTAGGCTACAATAGGTGTATACAGTATATATGATTAGACTAGTTACATGTCACATGTGGTAAATATGGATAATAGCTTAACTAAACAGACTATTTAAAGTAATGTCTACTGTATATCATAACAAACTTGGAATATACTTGCTAATATATGGGTCTGACTACGCCACTAGAATCCCGTATGCTACCAGCAGCTTTAAACCCTAACAAACGTTTCTGAAATGCAAATAGCCACTTGCAACAATTCTTCATTACTTTATGTTATCACAAACAATTTGCATTATTCTATCATGTGTACATAGGCTAATATACAATATTCGTATAATGACATTATTGTTTTATCGTATCGTAATCAAGAAGCTCACAAACGTACTATTAGACAGGGTTACTATCTTACGAGATTTATCCATTTATTTACGAACGATAAAATAATTTAAGATATATTTTACGTCGTGTATATAACAGAAATTAAGCTGTTATTATAATATTATATACATTATTTGTATAGCCTATGCCACCTAAATTACTTCACGAGCGACGAATTAATTTACGAGATGTCCTGTCAATAAATGTGCAGTGAGGTGGTATCAATTTATCACTGCAGCACACGCAAGGTCATTTGAGGTCCCCCCCGAACCAATGCCTAACAGTCACACCGAAAACCCACCAATCACCATTTATTAACACGTTAGACATAATGTAATTCCCCCTTTGACAGTGACAATGGAGGAGGCATTACGCTTGATAATTGCCCTACACAGTATACAGCTGATGTGATGGTTTAAGAGCGGGGGAGGGAGGGGATGGGTTAGGTAGAGGTGGTGGGGGGGATGGTTAGAGAGGGAGAGAGATGGCTGGTTTGCGCAGGGGGGGGGGGGGTGGCTAGTCAGGCAGGCAGGCACACGGGCTCACACACAAACACACCAGACCACACACTCCATACCAGTTTCGTTGATGGAGTGGTGGTGTTGGCGATAGGAGGCTGGGAAGCGGAGAAATACACGCAGCAAGGGATCCCAGGCGCGGGTACAAACCAGCACTGCGCAGGGACAAGTCGCCAGGCACACACACACACGGAGGGGGGGAGGGGGGGAAGATGGGACGAAGAAAGTGAGACGTTTCGGTCCCAGGCTACCATGGTGGGGAGAGGAAGTTCCACGCCCCCATGGTCTTACCTTGGAGGGGTGGGCGGGGAGAGTGTGGGCTGTGTGGGCGTGCGGGCGGGCTAGCGGGCGTGACGGGACCACTAGTGAGCTAAGGGAAGGAGGGCATGAGGGAGAGCTACCACGGTCCACTTAGAACTGAGCCGTAGCGCCGCCTCTGCCTGCGATCAATGTCCCGCGCAGCCGCCCTCCCCTCTCCTCCCTTCCTTCCTCCTCCACCTCCCCTCCACCACGCTCCTACACTCCTTCCTCCACTTCACACTCCACTCGCCTCACTCCACTCTCGCTCCACTCGCCCACTCCACTGCCGACAAACCCCAAACACTCCCAATCACCACTCCACCGTCTTCGGCAACCAAACACTCCACTAGTCACCTCACTCGCCACATGAATACTCCCCCATCCACTCTTCCACTGCTTTCATCACAAACACTTCACTCGCCACATAACTCGCATTACTCACCACGACACTGCTTTCATCACACACACTTCACTCCCCACTCAACTCTCATCACTCACCACGTACCTGCTTTCATCACAAGCACTTCACTCCCCACACAACTCACCACGTTACTGCTTTCATCACACAACTCACATCACTCACCACATTACTGCTTTCGTCACAACACTTCACTCCTCACACAACTCACATCACCCACCACGTCACTGCTTTCATCACAAACACTTCACTTCCCACACAACTCACCACGTCACTGCTTTCATCACAAACACTTCACTTCCCACACTTCTCACCACGTCACTGCTTTCAAACTCAAACATTCACTACGCTCGACTCTACCTTTTTTCTATTTTCCCACCCCCTACCTACTGTTGCACATCGTATACGAAGAGCATATAGGAGCAAGCCAATGCCCCCATATTATAAAACCACACTTAAGTTCTGCACGAAATATACAGAAACAACATCTAATGCTCTGTTTGAAACCGAATGATATTTATCCCTTTATCACAAATTTGGACTCAGTTGTATTGTCTTCGTTCGATGTAGGGTTAGGGAATCACTTAAGTGAGGATACCATCCAAAATCCATATTGAGGCCCATCTAAGCCATCCAAAATCCTTAATGTGTTACTAGGTACAGGGGTTCATTGAGACCATCCAAAATCCATATGGAGGCCCAACTAAGCCAACCAAAATCGTCACACTGTTAATGTGTTGATCTTGGATGGGCCACAGTAGAGATTTTGGATGGGCCTATGTCCCTCGTTTCTCCCAGTAAAGGAGACGTTATTTGTTTGTTTGTTATTATTACCGGTATGTATATTGTTTTGTTTTTGTTTTTTTTCGTTTGCTCCCTAGACCTCTATCAAGCTTACGCTCGCTTTCGCTCGCCAGGAAAAAAATCGACACCTACAGTAGATAAGGCGAAAGGTCTTAAAATCGCTAAATTTAATGGGGCATACGTCTACAAATCTCATAACTAATTGTAGTGTGGCAGCCAAGTGAGATCATTTGTGGGAATTATGGTGTCAAAATTGTCACACGCAATCAAAAACGCAATACATAGGTTTAGCCTATGTTGGCTTTGGCAGCCCCTTTTCAATAAATCTCCATTAGAGTACTGACACATTTTTACCCCAAACTGTATACTGTGGTAGAGATGTCAAACTAGATTCAAATGACTGGTTTGGACAAGGGAAACAATACATATTCAGACAATGTTTGGAGAAAGTTGACCATTTGACTTGTACTGGTCCCTGTAGTTCAACAAATTAGTGGCAATCGGCAACATTACTTACCAATTTGTAGCATAACTACAGGGACCAGTACATATTATATGGTCAATATTAGCCAAACATTCTCGGAATATAACTTGTTTCCATTGCCCAGATGAGTCATTTGAGACTAGTTTGAATAAAATACAAGAAGTGGTCATCTGATTGAAGAGGAGGAATATAATACAAAAAGTGGTTATCTGATTGAAGAGGGGGAATATAATACAAGTGGTGGTTATCTGATTGAAGAGGGGGAATAAAATACAAGAATTGGTCATCTGATTGGATAGGGTATCTCTGGGATTTATAACGCTCCTAATTCCCTTTGCAAACAGCCTCAATCTTGGATGAACCCCTTGATTACGTAAGGCGTTTCCCTTGCTTAATAAAATCCTCTCGTGTTAACCATGCACTATTATATAATGTACTTGAAACAGTGAACAATAATTAAGGGAAATATTAGGGTATGCAGCTAAAGAATGTTTCACAATATTATGCCAGTATGCCGGAAACTTACCATAAAATATACACCATTTCTTACTGCAAACGATTGTACATTACTCAGTTACAAACGCATTCACTTCGGGAATTAGTGCGATATTATATTCATGTGATATTTGTTCAGGCTTAGGTCAGGTATCACAAGACATTGTCTGACAAATGACTCCACAACATTACCACTCGGTTGAAAAATAAAGTTTAGCTTCAAGCGAGTTAAAAGGTCATTGTGGAGGCTTTACATAATAGATTAAGCGCATACTTCGTAAATCCTAGAGACGTAGATATATATATATATATATGATAGAAAGGTGTAATAAATAATCAAAGTTAAAACCCATCTAACATAAGGATAGAAAGGTGAAATAAATAATCCAAGTTATAACACTATCAATACACCCAACTTGCTTGTATTTACCTTTATTATACCCTTGATTGGTTTATAGTGCGGCTAATCCTTCAATATGGGTATTAAGCAAGTATAGTTACCAGAGTTGGTGAATATTAGTTGTTGAAATGATATACTGTAATGTACAGCTGACACAATTATAAAAGGATTTCCCCATCCCTCCCAAATCAAATACCTATTAGCCTATAGGTCCAATTGCCAGGATAATAATAGGTGATAAGTAGGGTGGAACGAACGAAACGAAAAAATAGTAGTGAAAGGAGGTTAGGGGGAAGTGGTGATAGGGCAATGAGAAAGTTGGATTGATGTAAATTTTAGTCAGAGAGAAAAAAGTAGGGTGGGCGGCAGTTGATGGTCATAAAGGAACAGAGAACCATGCCCTTTTTGCGCGGATTAAGTGGGTATCCTTGGCTGAGTGTTCAGGGACTTTTGCAGGAAACTGCACCACCAGAGAGGAAATTTAGCTAAATTTGAATGTAAAAAAAAATGTGCCATTGTTGTGAAGAAATGATTTCCATATAACCTTAGTCAAGGAGTTCCAATATAATAGCAATGACTATAGGCTATTCATTATGTTTAGGCCTAAAATCTTGATGACTAGCCTCTATAACTCATACACGACTAAGGCAATCGAGATAATACTTCTACCATATGGGAAGAGTCGGCCAGGGAATAGGTATGGACATTTGTAGCCCATTTGCTCTTGCCCTTTTCGAGTCACAGAGGTTAGGAGTTACGAGTAGTGACCTACTTATAACAAATGAACTATAACTATTCATTAGAGATTAGGCTTAAAGTGTGACTCCCTTGGACGGTACAGACTCATGTAACAGCGGGATTTGGTCCATCGGGTATTAGTAGTATTATCGTGGTGGTGGTACAAAATGAAGATAATCCTAAAATATAGAGAAAGTCCACCATAAGGTAGTGTGTGTGCGTGTGTATGTTTGTGCGGGGATAAGGTAAACAGACTTTCATCTAAAGTTAAACACATTAAGGGAGCCCACCTCGCTTTTTTTCTCTTTCTCTCCCTCTTTGGCTATACAGTACATCAATTGTATGTATATAAACTTTGCTTACACCAGCACTGCTATAAGCAAAACCACCACCACCATTATCACCACTAACACTTCATCACCATCACCATTACACTTCATCACCACTACCAACACCAACTTTACACCACCACTGCCATAACTAAGACCCCCACCACTAACACTACCACTGAACCTCTATCACCACTACCAACACCAACTGCCATAACCAAGACCACCACCATTATCACCACTAACACTACCAGACACTTCATCACTACCAACCACCATCACCACTTTCATAACCACCCTCACCATTGACACAAATCCAAATTTCCATATACTGTAGGCTATAGCGCCACTACTGGTAACCGGAGTCATCTTGGTATTGGATATAAGTTTACCTGGGAAGCTATAAAGTTAGTGGGACAAGTTTCATCTCACAGGTACCTTTTCACCAGCACCCTTATCGAGCCACCACCAATGAATAACAATACCAACAACACCAACATCATCATTGACATATTCACACCACACACACACATAAATCCCAGCTATATCTACCACCACCACCACCACCAAAAACTACCATCTTCACTGAAGTAACTATCCTAAACACACTATCATACTACTATGCTGACAACTTCAATCTAATCACCATTCTGTCACTTTTACACTATCACTACTCTCCACCTCCATCATTACTATTACCATCACTATTCACGCTAAAGCAACCACCTTCACCATTTTTGTTACCATTACCACCACCATTAACACCATTGCAAATCACCATCACTTCTAACGTCAGTACCCTAACTAAATACAACACTATTAACACCACCATAACCCACATTAAAACCCCTAACATCACTACGGTGTCCCCATTAATACCACTAAGACTCACCAACAGTCCCCATTACTACCACCACAACTAGCAACTAGTAAAAAAAAAAAAACACACACACACACACCCACACTGTCAAGCGGCTCAGAACAATAAAGACATCTTAGTCGCCTTGTACCTGAGTAAATGCGCTCATCACTACTGCCGACCAAACTACCTACGACTACTGCCTCCATTTCCAACATTGATAGGCGAGTACCACCTACTGCCAAAACTACTCTTTAATCCCCCTTCACACGATCAGTGGGCACCTGTGGTGTCGGGAGCATGCTACACATCAATTTCGAAGCATGGTAACGAAGCAAGTTAGAGAGCATGGTTCAGCAAAAAGGCTGTTCAGTAACCTCAGTTCACACGTATAGGCCTACTGACTCCCCTGTGCCCAGTGCTCTGTTCAGTGGCTGGGGAGGTCACATTTTCATTGCTATAATTAGAGCCAACATCCCATTAATGTTATCCATAAGCTATAGTACGGTAGTCATGAATTATCGTAAATACGTAGGAACATTCTATAATGTATGCAATCTCTGTTGTACACTGATTGATATAATTATATATATCATCAGACGACGAATAATGACATTTACGAAGGTATAGGCCTAATTAGTTCTTCATGTGCTAGTCTAAGTATCTCTTTCACTCTTCTATCGCTATTACAACAATTAGTGTTCTTCAGAACTCTGTCAGTGTATAGGCTTACCTCCTTGCGGCGAGTGCGAGGCACCCGCCTTTCAACACAGTCCCATCCCTATTCTGTCCGGCTCTCCAACCGAAGAATTGGCAAATCCTGTCAGTCTTTCTTCTACTCAACAAGTGAACTCTGGTCTCTGGAACTCTCCCTCATCCTATGACTTAAGACTACTTTAAACTTCGAGTGTCCAGGCATTTCGACTCCAACGTCCCTTGAATTTGGCTCTGTCGCTTTTAAACTTTGGGGGAGACACTCGCTACAGGCAACCTGCCTTCCGTCTCCTCCATACATATACAAAAAAAAATTTTTTTTACAATACAGTACAGTACTTAAATAATTGTAAGTGTAGCCTATAGGGCCTATTGCAAATAAATTATATGCATCAACAAAATATGAAATTATTAACCAATTTAGTGTAGTCTCATGGCAGTGCAACAATAGGAGACACGAATTTATCTGTACCCGAGACTGCATTAGGCTATATTAAAAATCACACTATGCAGTAACATACCTGTCGGGGAATCTAAGGTAGATGTCCTTTATCGCTGCATTTCCCCATCACTCAGAAATGCAAGTTGGTCAAAGCACCATATCGGTTCAAATATTTCATCAGTAGGCTACCAGTTCCAGATTTCTTCTTTGAAGATTGTATCAGCTTAAGTTCCTTTCTATACTGGGAACGAAGGGGGTTTATGTTTTTCTTAATAGCCTAATGTTAAGAATGCACTTATTATTTTCTTTAATAGGCCTATGTTGGAATACTTTGTTACAAACTTCAATTTTCTCATTTCTGTTCTTGAACGGTGGTTCAGCTTGGTAAGGTAGCCTATGTAATTAATGGAGTATTGTTCACATTTCAGTGTACTTTGGAGTGTTTTTACATATCAGTGTACTCTGTAATCATTGTAATCAGAATGACTATGGCTGATATGATGATAGCAAACAAGTTATATGTGTCTACACGAGACACGCGTACTACCATTGCAGCCAAGGGAAAGGAAATGTCAACAAACAGACGACAGAAGGTATTTTCCCGCCATAGGGAGGAGCTATGCGCTACCGCTACCTAGTGCAGTGTACCAGCAAATCTGTAAAAGTGGCCAACTACTGTTAACATGGCTGATTTTCCCAGCATGCCCCTCTAGTGTGTTCTTTAATCTATGCTGTGCACAGCACTGGGTAAACGAGAGGCAGGCAGGTGCCCACGCTGGATTTTTTAGTCACTGACGATCCTGCTGGAGTAGGGAGGGATATGGTGCTTCAGTTCCACACGTCTACACGATAATTTTCTGTGCATTGTCCACTACCATGCTCCATCACCACAGGTGCCCACTGATCGTGTGAAGGGGCTTTATATAGAACACTGCAAAAGAACACAAGTCTATTAGAGCCCCTGTCAAAGTCACGGGAGAAAAGAAATTCCCGACTTCCCGTTTGGCAAACGTCTTCCAACTTGTTTCAGTTTGTGCATTCTTGTAGTGAATAGCTAAATGATATACAATGATGCTAAAGACAACAGGCTTCAGTGTAAAACAGTACAATAAATTGTATTTACCTTTTTTCTAAACACAACCCTAAATGAAACACAAGTATTAGCAGTCAGCTGATAAAATACCTGTACATGGTTGTGGCCGAGCATAGGAACAAACAGAGGCGGAGTAAAGTGGAGGACAGAGGAGGATGTTAGATAATATACCATATATCTCCCATATAAAGCAATGTTATTATGTCACATGTGTATGGGTTTGTAGTACAAGGCACATGTGAACAATGAGCACCCTGAACATAGGTATAAAGCAACAGTATTGTAGAGAATATACGAAAAAAAATCATTTAGGTTTGTGTTTAGAAAAAAGGTAAATACAATTTATTGTACTGTTTTACACTGAAGTCTGTTGTCTTTAGTATCATTGTATATCATTTAGCTATTCACCACAAGAATGCACAAACTGAAACAAGTTGGAAGACTGTTGCCAAACGGGAATGTCTTTTCTCCCGTGACTGACTTTTAGTAGGTCATTCAAGCAGCAGTTCAAGGACTTAGTGAACACACTTAGTGATCAACCGAATATGGTAAGCCAGCAATGTACGTTTTCAACTCTGACACTTTTTAGTTTCAGACTAGCCCTGCAAGCAGCCCTGAGACCATGGACGACAGAGTGGCCATCTGCAGCCTCACCAGGAGACAACTACCTCAAATTTAACTACAATAAACAAAGCCTGTTGGACGAGACATGGAGTCCCACACCATCTTCAACAGAAACGATGGAGAATGAGACCGTAATCGAACGAGACGTCCCAGACCCTCGAACCATTAGACTACCTCTCACTTCAATGAGACCACACAGCTGCATGGGCGCCATCTCCCGCGACCTGTTGTGGGACTTATCAAATTTGATATAGACCATGGATCTACTGTTATTTTACTGTCAATAAGTGAACCAGCTTGACGAGCGTAATCACCGAAGCCGTGCATGACACCCATTTTAAACTGTTGTGCAAAATAGTTTAATCAGATAATAGAATCAATAAAAGGTTCTTGTTCAGGACGCATTCTTCAAGGCGCCAACAAAACGTAGTTATTCCTTCCAACTCCACTAAGCCAATTAATTAACCACAGCTACCATCACTGCCCTTACATAAAGTAACACCATTACCAATCTCACCACCACCCTCGCCAAAACCACTTACCACCACTTAAGGGGAGATGGTTCACTTTTTGAGCGATTTTAGCATGTATTCATTATTTTTCTAGTTTCCTCCATAGACCTCCATCAAATTAAAAAAAAAAAAACATCCATTAGATCCCCCTTCTAGATTATTAATTTTTACGTTTTTCGGTAGAAACATTCGACCGGTTCTTCCAACATTACAGGCTCACTATCGTTCGCCAGGGAAAACATCGACACCTAATAAGCACGAAAGGTCTAAATATTGACGAAGAAATAGGCCGAAAGGACTTAAAATCGACTAACTAATGGGGCAAACATCTTAACATCTGAAAACTAATGGGGCTAAAAATGAGGGAGAAAGTGGTCCAGAAAACCGGACCATCCCCTTAAGCCACCACCACCACCACCCTTACCATAACCACCACCACAATTCCTCCAAATTACTACCCACCAATAAACCTGTAAAGAGAAATAGAGTCCAAGCAGATAACACAGCAGCAATGGAAGGGTCCTGTTCGGGTCAGATTTTTCAAGGCTGCTACAACACGTGATTTCCCTTCTCTGCTCCCCTCCTTGAGAAAAAGGAGGGCCTCTTCTCTTCTATATATCTCTCTCTCTCTCTCTCTTATGCATAAATCTTACACATTACATAATATACTATCATGCAACTTTTCTCCATATCCAACATTAACAGTTAACATATTCCTCTACAACTAACATAATCTCATCTCCCCTCATCTCTCTCTAACGCTTGCGCAAATCTTACTATTTTTCACACACAATATCCCATTTAATCTAATTTTCAACACAACTTTTCTCCATACATGTATTACAATTCACATACTAATTTTCAACTAGCACAAACTCACTCACTCTCACTCTCTCTCCCCAGTCACTAAGTTGGCAATTCTCTCTCACCGACTTTTCTAATTATCGCGAGTGAAACATCTCAACCTTTTCAACTCGATCGCCAGGTTTCTTTTTAGTTAATTTAATTCAGTTTAACCCCTTCTGTACCGGTGACATCTTTTACATTATATTCTAACTATATTTAGACTATGTTGTGCAATTTAAGAAGGATCTATGGTAGTCAAAAGGGTTAAGCGAGATAGTTCGAAGCCTGTTAACTGTTGGAGGCCCTTTTGACACTGAATAAAATCGTCTAATAGCAGCCAGAATAAAGTAAAGAGGATGTCGTCGGTATAGAAGGGGTTAAGTAGGGACGTTATGATACAAAGGTAGAAAACAGAAAATGTAAATTATTTTTTTTTCATTTGGGTAGCTTAAATTTTAATTAGCTTAAGAAGGGACATTATGATACAAACGGTTCACACAAACTTTAAGGGGGAGGTAGTCGTTTTTTCTGGATCCTCTTCTCCCTGGCGTTTAGCATATTAGTTTTGAGATTTTAAGACGTTCGGCCCATTATTTTGGTGATTTTTACACCTTTTGCCCAATTTCGTTGTCAATTTTAAGACTTTTTTTGTGCCATTTAGGTGTCAAGTTTTTCCTGGCGAGTGATAGCGAGCCTGAAATTTCAAGAGGAATCGGCCTTCGGCCGGGACATTTTTCTACCGAAAAATTTACATATTAATTTTAAATAGGGGTCAAGTGGGTGTTTTTTTAAGGTTGATGGAGGCCTAGCGAGGAAACTAAAGAATGCATGAATAAATGAATTAATAGACCAAAAAAAAAAACAGCCACTAGCCCCGTAACCCATTGGTTGCGGGAGACGTTCCCGAATGCCATGGCAATTTACAGGTTTTTAAAGCTTCTAAAAACCTGAAAAATCAAGTGGAAGGGAAAGATGGATTCAGGGAGAGAGTTCCAGAGCTCAGCTGTTGATTACAAGATAAAAGAAAGATTGGGAGAATCATTTCACTTTAGGTGGGTTGGAGAGTTGCACAGAGTAGGGGTGGGATTGTGTTGCAAGGTGGGTACAATGTGGTATACACTGAGAGAGCTCTGAGGAATACTGATTAGCCTTTACAAATTCTGCAAAAACCACACTAAAGATGCGATCATGTCCATTTTTGGAAATCTGATATATTACAATAAATGTCATTCTGGAGGCAGGAGATATAGCAATACAGTAGGCTTCAAAAACGCTTCTGGGCCACCTCAGCTGCCCAGAGAGTGTGTCACCTGTCCATGGAAACTTTAAAAACATATCGAGACCTGAGAGGGTTCAGTTAGGTTAGGTTATTCTTCAGTACCCCTTTAGGTAGGAGGGGGGAAGGGGGCATAAACGAGTCGAACTCGCAGTGGGTCAAACTCGTTTTGGGTCAAATTCTCCGGTATTCGAAGGGAGCATGTAGACAAAAAGTAGGGTTTAGGAGAGGTAAGGGAGGGGGGGGGGGGTAAAATAGTCAGTTTCCGGTACTACGCCACAGAACAATAGTCTTAACATATATACTGTATATAGTTATTGAATCTCTAGGGAATTGTGAAAGTTGAACAAGAGGGTTGGTTATGATTTATTCCTGAGAGAACAACAAGCAGAAACACAAAATTAAACACAGTAATGCAAATATATAAATGTATTGTACGAATGTAAAATGCTAACTTTAATAAACATTATAATAATTATTATTTGTATTATTACAATGATTATCCTTATTAACCCTTGTCTAGCAGGGTGTTTTGGGCTCATTTGGGCATATTCAGGCCCTCCTGCATCATAAATCAAGCATCTGCATGAAAAAACAATTATTTAGCAAAATACTAGGCACTAAAAGCTTCAAAATGAGACCAGAACGAGCTATGTAGCACTCGTGGTTCTCTTGCAGTGGTGCCACGAACATGGAAGTTTAGCATATATAGGTGTATTTTTCCCAGCTATGCTCACTACTGGCTACACTGCCGGCCTCTCGAGAACACAGAGAACATGAGTTAATGGGCGGCGGTAAGCCCTGGGAGTCGGCTGTCTGGCCCGCTGCTCTCCCGGCCATTTGTACTCTATTTTAACCCTTTAAAAGCCTTAATAATGCTCCTAACTTGCTGCAAATTGGTGCACGACTTAAGTCGAGCGCCGCTCTTAAAGGGTTAAGAAGTGGTTATCAAGCTGAGAAACGCTCTTTTCTTGAACAGTGTGAAGCTTGGAATATACTTTGTATTATACAACGCATACACAGATAGATACAATAGAACAATGAAAGTATTCAACTGATATACTAAGGAGTAGTACTTGGGACGCTGAAAACTGTTATTGAGACACTGAAAACAACAATGGGAAAATGAAAACATGTCACTGAACTCTGACAATTATAAGTGGATAAGAAAAAAATACACTGCGGCACGAGAAACGAAAAACTATAACTGATCTGAGAACTAAGAAAACGGGACTAAAAGATAGAACAGGAACACTGAACAAAAAAAATATATATATGACAATGATGTACAAAAGAAACTAGGAAATGGAGGTACTATAAGATTCACAGTAATCAACAGTAGCCGTGGTCGTAGTGGTCGTCCGAGCCAAGGTCCATGGACCTTGGTCCGAGCAGAGCAGTATATGTATTTACGCACTGTCAGTTCTTAACCTCTGAAGTGCGCATGGGGGTAATTGGAAACGTCCCCCTGTGCTGACGTATTTGAGGTGTTTCCGTCACTAAAATATTCATTGTGCCATTAATAGCATTAATACTTATCCATATGCGCCTATTATGGGTTGATTATAAAGGTATTAACCTGAAACAACAATAAAACGAGTGAAAACAGCGTTTGGATGGTCAAAATCGGAGATATAGCCCGCGAGTTGTATAATGTATGGGTGAGGCAAGCTGCTTTCCCGCCAATTTCCCCCAAGGCCACTGAGACACAGTCGATCGATACTCTCTCTCTCTCTCTCTCTTGCACTCGCTTGCCATCAGTGATGACAACACCCTGCTTGCAACTCGCTAATGTTAGCATGAAAATATACCTCAGAATAAGGGAATAACAGGGAAAATAGGTGATAACTGAAGGAGAGGAGGAAAGTGGGGAAGGAGGGGAGGTAGAGGACTGAGATTTTGCATGGCCCAGGGGCCAAAAAAAAAAAAAAAATCGATGTCAAAATTTGATTTTTTTTCACTCACTCATAAGAGTCTCCCCGCAGTCCGCCGGGGGAACTCTTAAGAGTCTCCCCGCAGTTCCCGGGTTAAGATGCCTGGCTCGTACTTCTAAGATCGTAGGTTAGATTCCTGGATGGGGTGAAAAAATACACACATATAAGTATATATATATGTATATATATATATGTATATATATATACAGTATATATATATATAATTATATATATACATATGTATATGTATACTGTATGTATACATATATACATATATGTACTGTATATATGTATATCCTATACAGTATATAGATACAGTAGAAAGATAGATATGAAATACAATAGAAACCCCAGAAAGCCAAGCGGAAGCAGAACAAGAGAAAAAGGGGAGAATGGGAAATCGAGATGGAAGATGAAGGAAAACAAGAAGGAAAAATGGAGAGCAAAGGGAGAAGAATGAAGACCCCCACCTCAACTTATAAGGATGAACGCCATACAGGAAGCCTCTCCACCACCTAAGCAAAGTCAACATAAACATCACAAGTCCCACAGATATCACAAATCGACCAGGAAACATCGCAGCCCGAAAGAACCAGTGAGGAGAAGCGAGCCAAACCCCCGGACAACCACCAAATTTAAACGCAAGCGCCCGGACCCTTCTCGTTCTAAGCGCGGCCACCCCGGCTGTTCCCGTGCTGCGGGGGTCGACCAAAAAGCCCCAAAAAGTGAAAACACCTCTCCACCATGTCCCTCTTCCCCGCAGATGTCTCACCTGGAACATCGTCGCTGAGCCTAAGACGTGCTAGGCCAAACCGACAGAAGGCAAGCAGGGTAGGATCGGAGTAGCTGCCGATCTCAAACGAGTCATTCCACACATACTCCTCAAGCAGCTCATCTCCATCACATCCAGCTTTCTTCTCTCCTTTGCCTTCAGAGCCCATGTCTCAGCCCCATACATCACTGTCGGTACAACTATCTCTTGATACATTGCACTTTTAGCTTTCATTCTGAGATTTCTCACCTTCCACATACAGTACTTCTCATTGCTCCGAAAATATTCCTTCCTTCACATACTCTCTGTTTTACCTCCATTTTCATATCTCCGTCCCTGCTTATCATTCCTCATATCAATTTTTAGATTTAGAGGAACTAGTGCTTACAGAAAATGATGACTTAATTGGCATAACAGAAATTTGGCTCAATACAGAAGACAGAGACTTTTTAGCTGAGTATTCACTTCCAGGTTTTGTAATGTTTGAGAAAAGCCAAATTACCCGGTAATAGAAATGGAGGTGGCGTTTTATTTTTTATCAAAGAATGTCTTAACCCGATCCTCTTGTCAAAACCGCAAATTGTGAACGTCGACACATCTTTTGTGATAACAAATAATAATAAAGGTACAAAAATAATACTTGCATTAATATACAGACCTCCAGCTCAATCAGTGCAAATTAACAGAGAAATTTAAGAACAAATTGCAGATGTAAGTAACTCACAAGATACTGTAATTATTGACGACTTTAATTTACCTGTGACCAAGTGGGGCGATAATCTTACTTCACACTCCGGACATGACTTGTATGCGAACTTGCAAGAGAATTCACTCTATCAATTTGTTCAATCGCCGAACCGTGGTATTAACGTTCTTGACCTTGTACTTGCAACAAAAGAATAATTAATAGAGAATTTGAATGTTAATGACGAATTCAGTAATAGTGACCATCGTATGATCACTTTCCATTAAAAATTCAATAGCAACGAACTCAATACCAGCAAAGAAAAAGTCCCAACTTTCAAGAGAGCAAACTTCCGTAAACTTAGAGCAATACTTAAGGAAATCGACTGAAATTCTATGATTAACAATTATTATCTACTGTAAATCAATCATGGAGATTTTTCACCTCCACTTACTCGAATGCAGTACATGAGTGCATACCATTAAAAAAAAAAAAAATCAGTACATAATAATAGGCCTACGTGGTGGAATAAAGACATTGCGGATTGTCTGATTGCTAAAAAGAACGCTCATGATAGATTAAAAATCTCTGATACCCATGAAAAAAAAATATATATTTGTAGATCTACGACACAAAGCCAAAAAGTTAATCCAACAATGTAAAAAACACGCTAGAATTACATGTTGCAAATCAAAGTAAGACAAACCCGAAAGAATTTTATAGTTACATCAGGAAGAAGAAAGTAGTGACTTCAACGATTGGACTGTGGGAAGGTGCCCGACCCCGAAAGGGGTTGAAATAGGGAAGCTATTCCCCCGCCAAAGGCGGCTTTCTAGGGCCTTTCCTAGCTGATGCTGAGAGGATTGGGTTCTAGTCATGTGGTGATGGGCTGGTCTATCAGAGTGAGAACTGAGCGATCTCTGCCGTACCCATAGCTTACTCTGACTGTTCCTTTAACTTATATATTTTCTAGATCTCAAGTGACGGCGTCTTTTCCGTGGATTGACCTCCCAATCTACCAAGATTGGAAGCCAAAGCGTCACATTTTTCCCTTGCCCCTCAGCTTTCTCTTCGTAATTGCTGAGGGGCACAGGGCCCTGGGTGGGGCTTTGGTTTCCCGGGCGTTTCTGCACCCTCCTCAGCTCCCCGCCATGGAGTGGCTTCGGTCACCCAGGCTTTATTGTGGTCGGCAGGGAGGGTTCTGTGGGGGCGCTCGGTTATGGCCTTGGAATTGCTCGGGGCCTTGGGTCTGTTCGGCCAGGCAGCTTGGGGAACAACAACAACAACAACAACAACGATTGGACTGTTAGTCGATGAGAAAAGAGATTACAATAAAGATGAAGCAAAACTAAGTAACGCTCTCAACACTTTCTTTGCATCAGTTTTTACAATGGAAGACCTTAGTAATATCCCTACAGCATCGCCGGTTCAGATAGAAAATTCTAACGTTCTAAGCAGTATCAGCATTACAGAGAGAGAAGTTTTGAAATGTTTAGATAAACTATAGGTAAATAAATCGCCCAGACCTGATACAATCTCGCCTAGAGTTCTAAAAGAAGCTAAGTATGAGCTCTCCAAACCACTGACATTACTCTTCAATAAATCCATACAGTCTAGGCTCTAGGACTATGCCTGATCAGTGGAAGCTCGCCAACGTAACACCGATATAAAAAAAAAGCAGCAAATCCTTACCTAGTAACTATCGTCCAATTAGCTTAACCTCAGTTGTATGTAAGATGCTAGAAACACTCATAAGAGACATACTCGTAAATAACTTAGAGGAAAACAACATACTTAAAGACACTCAACACCGTTTTCATAATAAACGCTCCTGCTTAACAAACCTCTTTAACCGGGTTAAGAAGGCAAACAAAATAATTGGCTTTATAGGCATGTTATTTGAGCATAAATCCAAAGATGTAATCCTAACTCTTTACAATTCCTTAGTCCACCCTCTCCTGGAATATTGCATTTGAATCCTGGTGCCCTAACTTCCAAGAAGATATAGACAAGCTAATACTTATAGATATTTAACACATTTCACTTGTTCCAGTATTTCCCCAACCAGTCGCACATCTAGATTCACCCTACGAGCACCTCTATTACACACCATCACATTACTGTACTTTTATTGACGTTCACCCTCAACTTCCTCCTCCCACATACCACACCAAACTCTTTGACCTAGCTGTGGAAGCCAACTGCCGCACCTGAAGAAGCTTCGAGTGCACTGCTTCGGCCCTCTTGTATCGGTTGATGAGTTCATAGTAATTCTCGCAACTCACCTGCAAGTTTCCGGCCTGGCTAGCAAGGTCTCGTCGCACAGTGGGCATGTCATCATGCTCCAAAATGGCAGTTATTTGAGACTGCTGCAGTTTACGAGAGCTCACCCTCGAGCTGACACCTGCCTTGGTACCCATCTTGGTAACTATGGAGCATACATTGGAGAGGGAGATGTGGGTACAGCAGGAATTCTTCTCTAGCCTATCCCTGTTAATAAACATGCAGTGGGTTGGGTCATTGCAGTTGGTGACAAGAGGCCGATAAAACTTGACATATGCATCAAGGGCTTGGCTGACAGTGTCCTGGAGAATGAACAAGCATGGGTCTGAAAAGAAACAAGAGAGGTGTGATTGAGACAGGTTTTTAGATTTTTTGACTTTATATTGTCTTTGTCCCAGTTTTGGTTTGACTTTGTTTGCAAGTTTTACATTTTAATTATGTTCAATTCTCCCTCAACAGTGATCCCTTTCAAAGTCAAATTAATAATTGACTTAACCCACTGAGCCCCAGCGACGCAGCGTTTGCGTCAGCAATGTATGTAACGCTAAACCCCAGCGACGCAACAGTTGCGTCAGTGTTACTCCGGTCCCAATTAGTTCGGTCCTATGGTACCTAGAGGGCTCAGATTTGTATGGGAACTGTGTAAGTATCCCACGCATCCATGCCGATGGTTGAAAACTCTCAAAGTCCAACTGCGTGAGCGCGCAAAAACCGGAATTTTGGGTGTTATTGCCTTCAATTTTTTACTCTTGTAAAATCCGTTTTCGGGGGCTCCGTAGGACCAATTTTTGACCTTTTTTGATCGTTTTTTTGTGGTTTTTCCTTCATTCCTAACCCATTCGCTATTGTTTCTGGAAAAAAACAAAATTTAAAAACCGGCTGGTCCCTGGTGGTACATTTATTAATAACTAGCTGGGGCTCAGTGGGTTAAATCATTCTATCAATATCCAGAACAATATATAAGTACAGTATATACAGAATATACATAATATTATTTTTATTAATCCCACCACCACACCCCCAATGAAATTAATTAAAGTATATATGATCCACCGGGATTCGAACCCGGGTTATCACACACATATTTTTGCCACCTTAACCATTACACCACCATTAAGTACTTCACCTTTGTGCCCTGTCTTGTGATGAGCTACTTGAATGACTGTCAGTCGCTCCCCCTTAGCATTAAGCATCGTTTTCCTGTGGTTATACTCGTCAATGGTGAAACCAGTGAATTCCAGGGAGCGCCTAATGCTATCAGTCATGATTTTTATTATTAGAGCGTCCCGCAGCTTGACATACTCTTTCTTGGTAGTTGGGCGCTTAGCCTCATTAGTGAGAGATTGAGCTCCCTCCTCCAAGGTGGATGCTACCTCTTCACAACTCATTATTTTTTGCACGTCATGCATGGACAAGAGGGGCGCCTTTTTCTGCTGTTTTGTTCTCTCGGCTATCTCCTGCACCCGATACAGTTCTGAGGAAGACAGATAAGAAAATAAGTAAATATACATATGCTCAATGCAGAGAATTAATGAGAACAATTTGAGAGATAGAGGGAGCATTTCAATGATTTGTTGAACGTAGGGAATGAAACGCCAGCAAACGTAGTTGGATAGGGTACGAGAGGGAGACGAAGAGAAGTAGTGGAGGAGGAGGTGGGGATCAGGTAAGTAATGTGTGAGGCCTTGAAAAGAGTGAAGATGGGTAAAGCATCAGGGATAGATGGAGTGTGTGGGGAAATGCTGAAGTATGGTGGTTAGATAGTGATTGAATGGGTATGGAAAATGTGTAGACTAGCATGGGATAAGGGATGTGTGCCTGAAGACTGGAAGATGGGCATACATACATAATATTTTAAAACTGAGTGCTCCACACATATGTGGAGTTTCAGTCTCTTGTCCTAATAGCGGCGTTCCAGGCTACCCTGTTAAGGGCTGCTTCACTTGTCAAGCTTTTGGATTTGAGATCGGCACGTATAGTCCGATCCCAGGTCTTCCTCGGTCCACCCCTTGGTGCAGCTCCCTCCACAATCACAGACCTGCATCTTTTTACCCAATTTTGTTCATCCATTCTATCCACATGCCCATACCATCCCAGTCTACTTGTACGCATCTCCTCGCTAATACTCTTTATACCTAAACGTCTCCTCAGCTCCTCATTTGTTATTCTATCCTGCAGCTTGGCCCCACACATCCATCTCACCATTCTCATCTCATTACGTTCCATTCTGTTGACATCTACTTTAACAGCCCATTTTTCTGAGGCATACATCATTGCACTTCTAACACATAAGGCATACACCTTTCCCTTCAGGGGGAGAGGCATTCTTTTCATGGTCAGAATTGGCAGCAGTTCTCTGAACTTCCCCCAACCACATCTAATTCTAGTGAAAGTGGCAGCCTCGGCCCCACAGAGATGGCATCTCCTAGGTAACAAAACTTGTCCACCAGCTCCAATGACTCATTTCCAAAATTCACAGCCACAGGATCATCATTTAACACGAGCTCGCCCTTGCACACTATGCACTAAAATTTCTCGACTTCTGACTTATCGTTCGACAGGGGTCCTTTTATTTTACTACAGCACCTACTCCCATGGTGCACCCAACATCGAGAGATGCTACACCGAATCGAGTTTCCTCCCACACCCTTTCCACACATTGCACATGGGTATGCACCGCTCTTTTCCACATTGCCTCATCTCAATCTACAATGCATAACCTTGGTTTTCTTAATATTGACTCTTAAACCCTTGCTAGCCATGCCCTCTCTCCATCTTCGGAATTTGGCCTCGGCATCTTGCACATTGTCAGCTATTAGGACTAAATCGTCTGCATAAAACAGTTCCTACGGGAGTCCGGATCTAAAATCTCTAGACAGTGCCTCCAGGACCATAATAAAGAGGAGGGGGTTTAACAATGAACCCTGATGAACTCCAACACGGACTGTCAACTCCTCACTCGGTACACCTTTCACCCTCACTGCAGTTCGCGAACCCTCATACATCTTCATTATCACACGCATCAGCCACTCTTCCACACGAAGTTCCCTCATAGCCCACTGCACAACATCTCTAGGCACCCTGTCAAAGGCCTTCTCCAGGTCTACAAACACAAAGTAAAGATCCCTGCCTTTTAGTAAGTATCTTTCCTGTATCTGCCTGACTATGAATATAACATTGGTTGTACCACGTCCTGGCATAAAACCAAACTGCATATCATCAGTGGAGATGCTTTGCCTGATCAAACCTTCAAAGACTCTCTCGCAGACCTTCATCATTTGGTCAAGCATTTTCAGGCCCCTATAATTACCTCTATCTAGCGCATCCCCTCTTCCTTTTTACTGTATATATTTACTACAGTACCGGTATTACACTTTTGTGCCAATTCTCGTGTATTTTCTCATCTTTAATAATGGTGTAACACACTGATCTCGTATAATCTCCCTACTGTCATTTTAAACTTGCCTAGCTAGGTTGAAAATCCCATTGGGATTGTCAGTGTTACACACTTGTTCGAGGACCACGTCCTTAATGCCTTTTTTAGCATTATAAATAACTCTTCTGGCAGTTAGTTTAGCTGCCTGGTATTCCTCCTTAGTGCCTCCCTTCTTCCATGCTTTGAAGCATCTCCCTTTTCTCTTTCACAGCATGTTCTACCTAATCGTTCCACTATCAGGAGGTCTTATTCATGGGGTGAGCCTTTGTTTTCCCAAAGACTTTGTTAATGGCAGCGAGAAGGCTATGCTTAAGGAAATTTCATTGACTATTTACATCGCTAGGCCTAGCTTCCTTATTTCTATTCATATCCTCCAGTTCACTATGAAACCTATCCCTAACTTCCTTGTTCTTCAGCAGCCACACTCTCCTTTTGGGCATGTATACCTTCTTGCGCTCAGGATCTCTGTATAATCTCATGTCGCACACAAATAGCTTATGCTGGGGGATACATTCTTAGCTCGGGATGACCTTTACATCCCGAACCAGTTTCCAGTCTTTCCTGTTAACCAAGAAGTAATCTATCTGGCTACTGGAGACCCCAGAGTTATTTGTAATCAGATGGCTCTGTCTTTTCTTGAACTTTGTGTTACACACAACCATGTTGAGTGCAAAGCAGGACTCCAGTATATATTCGCCTTCCAGATTCCTCCTTCCGTAACCATTTCCTCCTTAGGGGAGGTGTGGTGGAGTGGTCATGCCACTGGATTGGTAATCCAATGGACCCGAGTTCAAATCCCGATATGTCAATGGGAAGATATTATTGGGATTGAATTTGTGCTGTACCTAGTATCAGTGCATTACCACAAAGCCCACCGAAATGCCAAAAAAATACCCTCATTGTTCCCTGATTAAATAACACTGTATGAATATTCCCATATTCAAAATATGTTACAGGGGGACAATGCCTAGTGAGTTCATTGCTCAATAGGTGGCATTCTGAAAGTGAGGGTCTGAGTCTGGAGGGTGAGACGGTGAAGCACTTGAGCGAAGCAACCAGCCGCTTCAGAGATGGAGCTGCTTCGAGCCATGATAGATGCTTCACATGTCTCACTCCCCAGACTGGAACAAGACCTCACGGGCTTCAACGTGTTGAGCGGTGGAATGTACAGGCTCTCAGCCTATGCCCGAGAGGGAGTAGTTGGAATATAGAAAAGAAGAAGAAAAAAAAAAAAAAAAAAAAAAAAAAAAAAATTTACTCCCTCGTATCCATCTGCAGATGCTCCCATGTGACCATTCAGGTCCCCTCCCAGGATTGTTATTTCATTCTATGAGAGGCCTGAAATGACACTGATGGTGTGATTCCAGAAGTCCTCTTTTTTTATCTCTTTCTGTAGGCCAGCCTATGCAGATATCACATTCAGAATTCCAACTTCAAAACAATCAGCCTTTCACCAACTCTCGTAATCTGAAGCACACTTTCCGCCCACTCTTCAGCCACCAGAACACCCACTCCTCCTTTCGCTTAATCAGTCTCAACCCCCTTCCAGTAGATCCTATATCTTTTCTTTCTTCCAACAATCCACTGTGCCCTATACCCTTTCCAGAGTGTTTCCTGGGCACAGCAGACGTCCACTCGCCTCCTCTCACACATCTCGGCCACTTCATTTGCCAGAAGATTCAAACTACCAACATTCACACTAGCAAGTCTGAGACTGTGGGGGGCATAATAGTCCCCCTGTATAGGGGTAAAAGGGAAAGAGGAGTGTGTAGTAACCACCAGGGGATATGTCTCCTAAGCATAGTAAGGAAAATGTACGGTAGGGTAGTGATCAAGAGAGTAAGAGCGAGAACAGAGAAATGGGTAGGTAAGGAGAAGGGCGGGTTTAGGAAGGGTAGAGGGTGTTTAGACCAGATTTTTGCCTTGAAATGTGTTGTTGAGAAATATCTGGAGAAAGGACAAAAGTTGTATACCGCCTTTATGGACTTGGAGAAAGCCTACGACAGAGTTAATAGAGAGGGTCTGTGGAAAGTATTGAGAATATATGGAGTAGCTGGCAAGATGTTGATGTTGTAGTTCCCCAGACTGTCTGGCCAAGCAGTCCCGAGTTCAGTAGACCGAAGCCATCCAGATACTCGGGCCCCCGAAGGAGCCAGGCCAAGTTGCTGAAAGCGGTGAAGCGCATGTATGAGGGTGCAAAGGCAGCGGTGTGTGTGGAGAATGAACTACAGAGCGAGTTCTTTGATCTGAATGTTGGGTTAAAGCAAGGGTGTGTGATGTCCCCATGGTTGTTCCATATACAGTACTGGATGTATGGATGGAGTCATGAAAGAAATACAAGGAAGAGCAATGGATGTTGGTGTACCACTGATAAGAGAAGGAAATGAGTGGAGGTTGCCTGTACTGCTGTTTGCCTATGATACAGTTATAATGAGTGACAATGAGTGGGAGTCGCAGGGTCTGGTAAATATGTTTGGAACAATATGTGAAAAAAGGAACCTGAAGGTAAATGCAGAGAAGAGTGGTCAGCATGGAAGTAAAGAAGTCCTTGCATGATAGTGTGGTAATCTCGAAATTGACGTACAGGAGTGAAGCATGGACGTTGTTGGATAGACACAAATAAAGAGCGAAAGGGTTGGATATGAATTACTTAAAAAGTGTGTGTGGAGTTACAAGGAGAAATATACAGACGAATGAGAAGCACGAGAGCAGTGTGGTGTTGACGTGGATGTGCTGGAAAGTGTGAAAAGGAACACCTTGAGATGGTTCGGCCATGTGGAACGTATAGGAAGCAAGAGAATGACTAAGAGAGCGTGCGAGAATGAGGTGAAAGGACGGAGAGGGAGAGGCAGACCGAGAGTGAGGTAGAAGGATGGAGTTGAGTTTCATTTATTTTTTATATGAAATTAATTTAACCAGACCACCGAGTTCCCAAAATAACTCTCATAGGGCTGGCCCGAAGGCACTGCTGATTGATTAGGCAAGTGTCTGAATGAAATTAAATATATTCAGCCGAAAACTAGACGAAAATAGCTTCAAAATGACGCCAGAACGAGCTTCGTAGCTCGCGGGGTTCACCCGCAGCGCTACCATAGACATTCGCTAAAATGAGCAATTCTCGCTAATTTATCGCTACATTTGCCTTTGGCAGCACTGTATATCTTGCGAGACTCTGACTCAGAGCCCTCAGCTGCCTGGCTGAGAGAAGGATGTGTGGCCTGTAGATTGCTGTAAATTGCCATGGCGTTCGGGAACGTCTCCCGCAGCCAATAGGTTAAAGAAGGCTGTGTTCCTGATGGCCTTGGCTACAGGTAACCGGGCATCTGAGCTGGCGGCGATGAGCAACGAACCAAATTTTCTTAGGTTCGCACGGCGCAATGCTAATGTTCAGATTGCACCGTCGCCCACTTTTATCGCCAAAAATGAACACCAGGATCATGTGTTCATAGAGTTTGAGGTACCGGCGCTCAAACAGGGTGACACACATCACAGATTATGTCCAGTGAAGTCACTCTTATCCTACATTGGGGTGTCCCGGCATAACCAGCCAGGAGCTCTTTGGGTTTCGCAGACAGGGCAACGTCTCACAAAGCGGCACTTGGCAGCTCTGTTGGTCGAGGTTATTAAGGAGAGTAATCCAGGGGCTGTTGGGCAAGCCCCTGATTTACGAAAATGGGCAGTATCGCTTTGTTTTCTTAAAAAAAATTCTGTTAATGATATTCATCAGACTAATCTGTGGACCTCCTGCCATACCTTTTGGTCACGTTACCTGTCTGTGAATTTAGAGAAACCAAGTACGGCAACGGGTCTAAGTTGTTCGGTGCTTTTTAATTTTAAGAAAAAGGGGGGGGGGCTATATATAGCTAAGACCCTCAGTCCGCCGGACGTGGTTGTGCAGTTGCAAGCTGTGATAGTCATTATCTAAGTTTCTCAGACTCGAAGCTAGTCAATGAGTTGAGTATTTGTGTACAATATATTGTTATATGAATGTACATTTATTCTATTTTTGTACATATACTCTGTATGTTTATATGTAGTGTCTTCCAACTGCCTCTATCCAAGGCTTCAGGGAGATGTACATGGGTGAATACAGTCCATCCTCCAAATATGTGAGTTTGAAATATGCGATCCTTGAAATTTGCGAGGGGGGGGGGGGGGTCAAAATTGGAAAAAATATAATATTCCACATTTGCGAGGTCGATTTCACATGTGCGAACCAGCCTGTAGAATTATAAGGAAAATCCGCCATTTCCTCTTAATTTGCGACCCCTAATCCACATTTGCGAGGAAGAAGCGGCGGATGATAGGCGAGGCGGTTGTGTTGGCTGAGGAGGACGAGCGGGGTGGGAGAGAGAGGCGGTGAGGCCTAGTAGGGGTGCCTTGCCTCGCCTCGGAAGTCGGAACCCAAGCGTCAAGCAAATTAATAGGCCTAAGCCAACAAACACTCCGCCAATAAAGACTTATAAAATTACATTTTCGGCAATAACGGCAAGTCAGAATAGTTACCCACTTTCTAAAATAACGTTTGGATTCATGTAAATAAGTTATTTCGCGGGAAATAATCAGGCGCATTTTGGAGAGCGTTTGGTTTCCCGCATCTTGATGACCCTGAGTTGAAGTTGTAATTTTACCACCAAATACAACCTCCAAAATTCAGCCACTTGATCAAGAAGTTATAGCAAAGCCAAGTTGTTGTTGTTGTTGTTGTTGTTGTTCCCTAAGCTGCCTGGCCGAACAGCCCCGAGTCCCTGAGGAAGGCCATGGCCACGATCGGGCTTTCCCACAGAGCTCTCATTGAGTGTAGATTGTGTTGTTGGCATAAGTGGTTGTGTGAAATGCAGTCTTCTATGATGTGTTTAATGGTATGGGGTGCTGTGTTACATCCCGGGCAGGAGTCGACAACGGAGTCATCCAGTCTCTTCTGATAGCTCAGGAGAGCTGGATGGTGTCCGCATCTCAGCCTGGCCAGGTAGACTCTGTCCTCGCGAGGAAGGGAGGATTCGGAAGGATGGATTTCGGGAGGTCGTGCATGCAGCTGCGTGTTGTCTGTGAGTGAGTGGATGGATCGGTGAGAGATATGAGTATGGATGTGCTTCTGGAAGTTGGTTCGGGGTGGGCAGGGAGGGAGAGAGGACAATAATTGTGTGTGATACCTTGTGCTGGGTGTTGTTTTGATATTTCTTGGTGTCTGTGGGTGTGTTGCCATGTAGTTTAGTGGGTGGTCTTGGTTCGTGGCGGCTGCTGCCAGGAATTGAGTGCCTCTCATGTCCAGATGGTCTTTGACTTTGAGGATTTTGGTTTCTTGATGTAGGTGATCTGTGGGTGCAGTAGCTGTGCAGCCTGTAATGATCTTCAGGGCTTTTTTTTTAATAGTCTGTAAAGTCTTATGATGTGTTTCAGCTAGGTTAGAAGCCCAGGCTGGGCTTGCGTATTCCATCACTGATCTTATGTATTGTTTATATACTGTGGTGGTAGTTTCTTTGTTGTGTCCAAATTTTGTGTGAGCAAGTGACCTGAGGGCGTTAAGTCTGGGTGTCAGTTTCTTTTTAATGTTTGTGGTGTGCTGTTTGAATGTCATATGAGTATCATATGTTACTCATAGGATTTTGGGTGTGTGTGTATGTGTTAGGGGTGTGTTGTTTATGGTGAGTTGAGTGATGTATTCGTGTTCTCCTGTCCAACTTGTGAGCAGGGTTGCGGTGGATTTGGCTGGGGCTAGATTAAGTCTGTTTGTAGTGCACCAGCCATGTAGTGTGTTGAGATAGGGTTGAAGGAGATCTGTTGCTCTTTTTGGGTCATGGTGTGTGCATGTGAGTGTTATGTCATCTGCATAGGAGGCTAAGTTTATTTGGGGCGTATTGGGTGTAGTTATATCGTGCATGTACAGATTGAAGAGTGCGGGCGATAGGACGGATCCTTGTGGGACTCCGTTTGGAAAGTTTCTGATTTTAGATGACTGACCGGCAAAAGATACGTGTGCACATCTGCCTGCTAGGAAGTTGGCCAGCCATCTTTTTGTGTTGTTGTGCATGTTTGTGTTGTAGATTTTGTTTGTTAGGTTGTGGTGGGGGATGGCATCGAAGGCTTTACTAATGTCGAGTGTGGCTAATAGTGATCTGTGTGGTGGTCTAGCTGAGTTGATGCCGTCGAAAGCTCTTTGTGTAAGGTCTGTGAGAAGAGTGTTTGTGGAGTGCAGTGGCCTAAAGCCATGTTGTGTTGGAGCTAGGGGTAGGTCAGGTGTAATTAGTTGTAATACTAGGCGTTCCATGACTTTGGAGGGGGAGCAAAGGAGTGTGATGGGGCGGTGCGAGGAGGGTAGTGTGGGGTCTTTGTTGGGTTTGGGGAATGTGATGATGATACCATGCTTCCAAATGTCTGGTATTGTGTTGTGTGAATAGCTGTAGTTTGATATGTTAGTGAGTGCTTGTATGCCTTGTGGTCCCAGGTGTCTGAGGTGTATGTTGCTTATGTTGTCTAGGCCACAGGCGGGTGAGTGCTTGAGATTGTTGATGATATGCTGTGTCTGGTGATTGGTGAAGGGTGTATAGTCAGGGTCTGTGGGGAATTGTCTCTTACGTCGGATGACACGTCGGTCGTCTTTGTGAGGTTTTAGGTGGCTGACATGTGAGAAGTGATTGATGAGAGTGTTTGCTTGTTGTTTACATGAAGGAGTAGAGTCTGTTGTTGTGATTGCAGCATGTGATTGTGTTGTGTTGCTGTTGGAAAGTGTGATGCTGTTTAGTGTTTTGGAGTTTGTTTTGTGATCAGGTGTTTGTAGGAAGTTATTCCAATTTAGTTTTTGTTGTTCTTGTATTTTGTTGTTAGTTTGGGTGTTGAGTGCTTGAATTTGTTGTGTGATGTCTTGTGTGTGGGGTGCTGGGGAGTGTTTCAGTATGTCGCGTTGTCTGATGAGGTTTTGAATTTCTGGTGTGAAGTTGGGGTTGTGTCTTTTTCTGTTACCTCTTGGAATGTGTTTCTTGTCAGCGTTTTGGATAGTTTTATTGAGTATGTTTTTTTCTTTCTATATTCCAACTTACTTCCTCTCGGGCATAGGCTGAGAGCCTTAACATTCACCGCTTTACAATGAACAGTGAAGCCCGTGAGGTCTTGTTCCAGTCTAGGGAGTGAGACATGTGAAGCACGTAGAGTACGAGCACCTGCCATCTTGCCTTCACATGAGGCAAGGTGCTCACTCATGGCCCGAAACGACCCCATCTCTGAAGCCACCTCGTTCCCGTGCTTCACTGTCTCACTTCCTACACTCGGACTTTCACTCTTACACACACACAACGCCACCTGTTGAGCAGATAACTCACCAGGCATTGCACCCCTATAGCATATTTTGAATATGGGAATATTCATACAGTGCTATTTAATCAGGGAACAATGAGGGTATTTTATTGACGTTTCGGTGGGTTTGTGGTAATGCACTGATACTAGGTACAGCACAAATTTCATCCCAATAATATCTTCCCATTGATACATCGGGATTTGAACCCGGGACCTTTGGATTACCAGGCCAGTGGCAAGACCACTCCACCACACCTCCCCTAATGTGTACAGCATTGTTGATGTTAGTGATGGGTGTACTGTTTAGAGTTGTGAAGTGTTGTTCTGTCTCATTTGTGAATGCTTCCCAGTTAGCTCTTTTATAATTGGTGTACTGTATGTGTGTTTGTGGCTAGCTGGGGTGAATCTGGTTTTGGTGGTGATAATGATCGGGAGGTGGTCAGAGCCTAAGGTTCTGACCACCCTCCAGGATGTTGTGGGGGCGAGTTCTGGGGAGCAAAAGGTGATGTCTGGAGATGATGGGTTATAGAGGGCTTGGTGAGGAATATGGGTATGTTGATGGATGTCATTAAGGATGATGAGGTTATCGGTTTGGTTTTGTAGTACCAGCCCTCTGTCTGTGTCGGGGTTGTCGACAAACCAGGCCGACGTCTTGGCGTTGAAGTCACCACCCAGGATGATGTGTGGGTGTGTGGGTGTTTGTGATGTGTTGTAAGTGTGGTCTGTAATCATTTGGTACTGTAGGGGATGTTTGGGGAGGGATGTATGTGTTTATGATGGTTATGTTGGAGTTGTTGCCAGTGCGTATTTTAATTGACTGTATTTCTGTTGTGTTATCATTTGGGGGGGAGGAGGGATTTGGTTTGTACACTGGTTACTATATATGATATTTCTTTGTGTACCAGGGTGATGAGTCCACCGCCCCCGCCGACAGCCCGGTCTTGTCTGATGGTGGTGAAATTATGAAATGTGGGTGTTTTTTGTGTTGTGCGGAGTTTTGTTTCTTGTAAGATGGCAATGTGTATGTTGTGTTGTTTGATGAAGTGTGAGAGTTCGTGTTTCTTTGTGTTGATGCCATCTATGTTCAGTTGAAGAATGTTAATGTTATGTGCACGATGTATGTTGGGTGCTGCTGCACGAGGATGGGGATGGGGGTGGGGGTGGGAGTGGGGGTGGGGGTGGGGGGGGGTTGGGGTGAGGGAGGGGCTGGGGTTGGGATGGGTGAGGTTGGTGGTGGGGATTGGGGAGGAGGAGATGGGGGTTGGAATGGATTAGGATGGGGTGTGGTGTGTTGAGTTGAGGATGTGGATGGTATGGGAAGGTTAGGTGGGTTGGTGGGTTAGGGAGGAGAGGTGGACGGGTTTTAGGGGGGGGAGTGGATGATATGGGAAGGTTAGGTGGGTTGGGGAGGAGAGGTGGACGGGTTTTAGGTGAGGGATTTGACTGGGAGAGGGAGGGGCATGAGGAACAGGTCCAAGTGTTTGTGTAGTGTTTCTTGGAGGCAAGTGTTGTGCAGGTGAAGTGGGTCCAGTTCCCGCATGAATTGCAGAGAACTGAACCCTTAGTATGGTGACTCGAAGTGATGGGTTTTGAGCAAGTTGGACATATGTATGTGTACGTGGGTCCTGGGTTGCTCTCAATGTCTCCGGCTAGAAGAAGTCTTCGAGAAATGACAGCCGGAGAGTCATTTCTCGGTGTAGGAAAAACTGTGTGATGTGTGTGTGTGGTGTGAGAGGTGTGGAAATTCCCGGCGCGACCGAAGCCGCTCCAAGGACCCGTGCCCCCAGGGAGGGGGCAGGGGATGGTTGTGACGGTTTGGCTCCCGAAACTGCTCCCCGCGGCCGGCATCCGGTTTTCCTCCACTGGTCGTTGATTTTGTCTTCGGCAGTGGAGGGTCGGCAGCCATCCAAGTTGTTGTACTATAAATTCGTCCATGACAAGATGAGGAAGGAAGCTGACAAACAAAAAGAAATTCAAGAAATTGCTGAAATTGTGAGCAGTAGCGAGAACGATACACCCCTCGCCGCCGCCACCACCCCTCCCCCTCCACCTCTCCAGCTCTCCACTTCTCCACCAGCAACCCCTCCTTCGATGACTGTATGTCTCTATGTATAAATGTGTCCCACAACCGATATAAATGTACTAACTAATAAGGAAATTCGGCGGGTGCCGCCCATAAGTAATTATTCCCATAAGCTACGTTGTTTGAAATTTGCGAGGTCTCATGTCGCCCATATTCTCACAAATTTGGAGGATGGACTGTATTTAAGTACAGTAAAACCTCGCCCATCCAGACTAATTAGGGGAGAATCATGTCTGGATCTGCCAAAAGTCCGGATCTGCCGAAAGTCTGGACATACTGTATATTAGGTAGTAGTAGGGGTAGGCAGCCCTGCCCAGGGAAGTACTACCGCCAAGGTTTCGGGAGACTCAGGGAATAGCCTGAATTCCATTTTCTCTCCCAGGCCTTGGTAGCTGGATACATATCTTTCTGCCTCAAACATCAGGGGTATCAGGAAAACCCTCTTTATATAACATACACATCCAACTTCACGACATTGCCCTACATCGCTATCCTCTATCCATAAAACACTACTCTTCCCACTACATATCATACATGTAACACTATACATATTTACCTAATAAATCATGGCAGTACAATTGTTAAGAGCAAACCTGGTGGTCCCTCGGATATCCACCCCCGGCAGGGTTGGGTCATCGACACAGGGCCCTCCCGGTCGTCATCATGCGATTGTGTCAAGAGCATTGCACGTCCCAAAGCTGCTCGTCGGTGCAGCTTTTTCTTTAGCAATATAAGGGGACTTCACTCTAACATCAATTCTGTACACCAATTTCTTCAAGCAGAATCCCCTACTCTCCTTTTTTTTTACAGAGACTCAAGTAACATCCACATCTGACACATCTAGATTTTAATTTTCCAGGTTATCAACTGCTCCAAAATTTCAGACCTAAAGGAGGTGTATGTTGCTTTGTGGAAATCTGAAATTGCCTGGAGGAGATTACTAGTTTCAATTGTCCCTATTTTGATTATTCTATATACAAATTAATTTCTGCTGGTAAATTTAAATACATATGTTGCATCTACCGTTCCCCAAATACTCCTCCAGAGCAAAGTCTTTTTGATTCTCTGTCCTCACAACTCAGTGTCCTCAACTTAAATGCTTCTTCTGAAATCACTGTGTTGGGTGATTTTAATGTCCATAATGTTGAATGGCTCACTCATTCAGCCAGGACTGATGATGCTGGTCTTAAATGTGAGCTATTTGCAGACTCATTTAATCTCACTCAACTAGTCAACCAACCCACCCGTGTACCAGATAATCCTGATCATAATTCCCACCTACTGGACTTATTTTTAACCAATTCAGAAAATTATGATGTTACAGTGAGGTCCCCACTTGGATCTTCTGATCACTGTCTGATACAGGCCACCTGTCTATCACCTACCACACCTTCCCACTCTGAACCTGTTTTGGTGACTAAATGGCATTACGATAGGGCAGTGGCCGGACGGATTGCCGACGGACATTTGGCCGTACGGTTCGGTTCGGTTCGGTTCGGTTCGGTTCGGTTCGGTTAGGTTAGGTTAGGTTAGGTTAGGTTAGGTTAGGTTAGGTTAGGTTAGGTTAGGTTAGGTTAGGTTAGGTTAGGTTAGGTTAGGTTAGGTTAGGTTAGGTTAGGTTAGGTGAAGTGAAGTGAAGTGAAGTGAAGTGAAGTGAAGTGAAGTGAAGTGAAGTGAAGTGAAGTGAAGTGAAGTGAAGTGAAGTGAAGTGAAGTGAAGTGAAGTGAAGTGAAGTGAAGTGAAGTGAAGTGAAGTGAAGTGAAGTGAAGTTAAGTTAGGTTAGGTTAGGTTAGGTTAGGTTAGGTTAGGTTAGGCTAGGCTAGGCTAGGCTAGGTTAGGTTAGGGTCTGTCGGCCAAATGTCCGTTCGGCCAAATGTCCGTCGGCAATCCGTCCGGGAGCCGATAGGGCAGACTGGGAGGGTCTTCAAGATTTCTTTATTGATATTCCCTGGACCTCGTTCTTTTCTAATGATGCACACTCCACCTTGAGCCACATACAAGATTTTATAAAAATTGGAATGGAAACTTTTATTCCTCATCAAAAGTACAGTAAAAGATCTAATTCACCTAAATGGTTCAACCATAATTGTGCTAGAGTAACTGAACAAAAAGCAATAGCCTACAATGCATACACAAGATCAAAAACACATGAAGCCTTTAATTACTTTAGAAACATCAGAAATCATGCCAAAGTTGTATTAAATCTAACTAAATCAAACTTTCTCCACAAGCAGGCAAATAAAATTCTAAATAATCCAAATGATTATTTGTAAAAATATATAAAATAACAAAATATTTTGGTCTACTCTTAACTCATTCAAATCCAACTTCACTACTGCTTCATCCATTCCATCATTAAAATCTCCGACTGGCAATCTTGTAAGTGATCCACGAGGTAAAGCTAACCTTCTTGCGGATATTTTTTCCACCAACTCAACCTTAGATGAAATAAATCAAGATGTCCCTGTACTTAATTTTAATTCGCCTGAAATTCCCTCAAGATCCACACCGGACATGTCAAAACTATTTTGCAGAATCTCTCAGTAGATAAAGCTCCTGGTCCAGATGAAATTCCTCCAATAGTACTTAAAAATTGCTCCTTGGTGCTCGCTCCTGTATTGGCAAAAAAATTCCGTCTGTGTACTCATACCTCATGCTTCCCAGTATCCTGGAAAGAAGCAAACATCCATCCAGTTCCTAAAAAAGGTGCCTCTTCAGATCCATCAAACTACAGACCAATAGCTATAACTTCCACTCTTGGTAAAGTCTTTGAAATTATATTAAATAATCACATAATTAAGCATCTTGAGAATAATAAATTAATCAGTGATAGGCAATATGGTTTTAGACGATGTCGATCAACTGCAGACATTCTTTGCCTTCTTACGCATCAAATCAACCAAGCTACAGACCAACATGGTGAAACACATACAATAGCACTGGATATATCAAAGGCATTTGATAGAGTCTGGCATCAATCCTTATTGTCGAAGATGTCACACTACGGCCTTGCATCATTAGTTCCACTAATTTCTTCTTATCTTCATAACAGAAAAATATGTGTAATGGTAGATGGCCTTTATTCTCAATTTCACTCAATAAATGGTGGTGTTCCCCAGGGATCAGTTTTGGCCCCAACTCTGTTCCTCATTCATATCAATGATCTCATATCTACCACTCATAATCCAATACATTCCTACGCAGATGACTCAACACTCCACAGTTCCTTCACATTTACCAATTCTTTCACCCAACCCGATCTTATAAATTCAAAAATAAACACTGCAATTTCTCTGAACCAGGACCTTTCTAGAATTAATGAATGGGGACAAAAGAATCTAGTTTCCTTTAATGCACAGAAAACCAAGTATGTACTGTACATTCCATTTTCTAACCGACAGAATCTTACTGACTCCCATATATTTTTTAATGATGTAAATATTCCCACTTCCCCTAGTATTGACATTCTCGGTGTAACATTAACTACTAACTTGAGCTGGACACATTATGTTAGAAGCATTGCTAAGAATGCCTCTAAAAAACTGGGACTCCTGTACAGAGTTCGAGAATCCGTCACTGACGAGCAGTTGGCCGTAATATATAAGTCATGTGCGTTCTCAGATGGATTACTGTTCACCTCTGTGGAGTGGAAGTGGAGTGGTTGCATCGAGTCAGTTGGACAAAATTCAAAATAAAGTTATTAGATTAATCAATAACCCTGCAATCACACAGGACCTTCCTACATTATCCATACGAAGAAACGTTGCATCCCTTGCATTATTCTACAGATATTTTCACAGCAATTGTTCCGAAGAACTTGCTTCAATTGTGCCGCCTCTCCACATCTTTCCCCGTAGAACTAGGGCAGCTGAGAGCGCCCATGAATTTACACTTTCTCCTCCACAATGCAGAACTTCTGCTTATCAAAATTAATTTATCCCTAGAACTACTACTCTTTGGAATTCACTTCCCTCGAGTTGCTTTCCACAAACTTACAATCTACAACAGTTTAAATCCAGTTGTTACAAAAATTTTATGAATGGAGGATGCCTTTAGGCACATGGACCTTTTTGTTTTATCTGTGTTTTTCCTTCCTCCGTTCATAGTCTCTTAAAAAAAAAAAAAAAAAAAAAATTCAGCCATCCAGTCAAATCCGGATGGCTGAAACATGAGTCCGGATATCTAACTTAAACAACCAGACTTAGGTTTCAGCCATCTAGACAAATCCGGATGGCTGACATACAAGTCTGGATATCTAACACTGGATGTAAATAATATGGGTGGAAACTTGTATTAGTCTCGTTTGTTTCCGGATTGACTTATATTTTTCCCAAGCCATCCAGACAAGTCTGGTTGGCTGAAACATGAGTCTGGATCGAAATGCCAGTCTGGATCTCTTGGGTTTCTGGATCTGAGAGCACCGGATGGGAGGGGTTCTGCTGTATGCCACCTGTACCCCTTTTATATATTTTTCAAAAATAAACAGTTAGAGCTCTAGGCAACAGGTTTGGTCTCATCTTATTTATTTTAGTGGTTTATGATATTTGTCACGAATGTCCACCTCCAGACTTGTGATATCGGACATGTCGTCATTGATGGAGAGGCCACTAATAAATTATAGGTTTCAGTCACGAAGGGAAGAAGGAAAACCTAATATTTAGTAGTGGCCCCGGAATCATTGACAATTCAGGCCCTCCATTCCATCCCTTTCCCTTTGTTCTGATGCTTCTTGTAAATCTTGATATATCAGTGAAGAGCGAACATGCGCAGCGTCTCTATGAAAACCGCGCTGGAAAAACATCTGAACTACAGGAAGGGTTGAACAGATAAGAATTCTAAACTTTTTTCTTTTATTATTTTTTAATTAGTTTTTTCGTAGTGGCATCCGCATCATAAAGACGAGTCCGTAAGTTATTATGAGCGTACGCTTACGATGATTGGTCTCTATGCTCCGGGGCGGGTGTTTTGAATAGCTGACTTTGGAGTTCAAAGAGTGCCATTACTGTATAAGGCATGTCGTCAATGATGGAGGGGCCACTACTAAATATTAGGTTTTCCTTCTTCCCTTCGGGACTCAAACCTATAATACAGTACACACAAAATAGCATGTAGAAAATCTTGCCAAAAATGTATACAGTATTTATTTACTTATTTTTGTATATTTTTTTCTTTTTTAGCTTTCCAAAAAGTAGCACATTAGAAGTTACATTTACATATTATGTGATATATCACATCAGAAGTTACATTTTCATATTATATGATATGACAAAAGAAATATACATATCCTAACAGTCAGGTGCCATACATACATACATAAAATTTTAAGACTGAGTGTTCCACACATAAGTGCAGTTTCAGTCTCTTGTCCTAATGGCGGCATTCCAGGCAACCCTGTTAAGGGCTGCTTCACTTGTCAAGTTCTTGGATTTGAGATCGGCGCGTATAGTCCGATCCCAGGTCTTCCTCGGTCCACCCCTTGGTGCAGCTCCCTCCACAATCACAGACCTGCATTTTTTCAACCAATTGTGTTCATCCATTCTCTCCACATGTCCATACCATCCCAGTCTACTTGTACGCATCACCTCGCTAATACTCTTTATACCTAAACGTCTCCTCAGCTCAACATTTGTTATTCTATCCTGTAGCCTGGCCCCACACATCCATCTCACCATTCTCATCTCATTACGCTCCATTCTGTTGACATCCTCTACTTTAACGGCCCATGTTTCTGAGGCATACGTCATTGCACTTCTAACACATGAGGCATACACCTTTCCCTTCAGGGAGAGAGGCATTCTTTTCATGGTCAGGATTGGCATCAATTCTCTGAACTTCCCCCAGCCACACCTAATTCTAGCAACAGTGGCAGCCTCGGCCCCACCACCGGCAGAGATGGTATCTCCTAGGTAACAAAACTTGTTCACCAGCTCCAAAGACTCTTTTCCAAAATTCACAGCCACAGGATCATCACTTAACACAAGTTCGCCTTTGCACACTACGCACTCAAATTTCTCTATTTCTGACTTATCCTTCGGCAGGGGCCCCTTTATTCTACTACAGCGCTTACTCCCATGGTGTATCCAACATCGACAGATGCCACATTGAATTGAGTTAACGCTCACTCCCTTTCCACACACTGCACATGGGTATGCACAGCTCTTTTCCACATTGCCTCGTCTCAATCTACAATGCATAACCTTGGTTTTGTTAATATTGACTCTTAAACCCTTGCTCGCCATGCCCTCTCTCCACTCTCTGAATTTGGCCTCAGCATCCTGCATACTGTCAGCTATTAGGACTAAATCGTCTGCATAAAACAGTTCCAACAGGAGTCCGCCTCTAAAAACTCTAGACAGCGCCTCCAAGACCATAATAAAGAGGAGGGGGCTTAACACTGAACCCTGATGGACTCCAACACGGACTGCGAACTCATCACTCAGTACACCCTTCACCCTCACCGAACTTCGCGAATCCTCATACATCTTCATTATCACACGCACCAGCCACTCTTCCATACCAAGTTTCCTCATAGCCCACTGCACAACATCTCTTCTACACTTCAATAGGATTCCACAACATTAGCCAAAATAAATATAACTTACTAAGTGCTTTTAGAAGTGTCCTATCGGTGACTGCCACAACGTCCTGTTCTACCTTGAACTTCCCATTAGTTGTTCCCAAAAACTCGAGGGCATAGCGGCAAGCGTCAACCATCATCCTTGCCGTGTTTGCTGCAACGACTTTCCTCTTCTGAGTAATAAAGCCATTTTCCTTGACTGATTGGCGGATGATCCTCGCTATGGCATTTCCCCGAAATTCCATCAGTGCCCTCTTGTCATCAAAACCTTGGGGTCCGAAGATGGCATCACGGAGGAGTCGCATGTTTTTGTCTATGGTGCCTTCTGTGAATACCTTAACGTCTCTTAAGTATTTTTCCAATTCGGAAAAAAAATCCTTGACATTGTCAGTTTTGATTGTAGCTTGGGTTCCAGCTTCCATGGGCACTGACACAATGCTTGGTTTAGTCACAACTTCTTTGTGATTGAGAAAGTTTATATACTGTTGGCTTGTTGTTTCAAGTTTGTGAACTTTCCTGAGGTGCATGTCAAGTCTAGATATCATCTTAGAACACATAGGGCAGACATACTTTTCCCTATCTTCATCTTTCTTGCTCTTGTGACCTATCTTTGTATGGGCCTTAATTAATGCTTCTCTGTCGGCAACTTTCAAATTGCTATGGACTTGGCCAAAATGCCTCTTTATATTAGCTACCATTCCAATGCAGCCAGCTATGGGGCAGGGTTTTCTTCCACGTGTAAACTCTGTCTTCTTGGTAAACTCTGGCGTCTTTCTGGCCATTTTCCCCTCCTTGGCATACTGGCTGCGTGCACAATTCCATTCAGCGACGGCAAGCTTTCTGGTTTTTTCATACTTATTCTCTGTGTTGATAAGTTCATCAATTAAATTATCTATTTTGCCTTCGTAATGCTCGTCAATATCTTCTAGGGTCTTCATATTCTGCACTCTGTCAACCTCGGCCATAATTGCAGATTGTTGGTGCTGGCTGAGTGATGATTTGCGCTTTAGTTTCTTGCTCAGAGAGGCTACAATCTTTATCTTGCTGGCCATTTTCCCCTCCTTGGCATACTGGCTGCGTGCACAATTCCATTCAGAGACGGAAAGCTTTCTGGTTTTTTCATACTTATTCTCTGTGTTGATAAGTTCATTAATTAAATTATCTATTTTGCCTTCGTAATGCTCGTCAATATCTTCTAGGGTCTTCATATTCTGCACTCTGTCAACCTCGGCCATAATTGCAGATTGTTGGTGCTGGCTGAGTGATGATTTCTGCTTTAGTTTCTTGCTCAGAGAGGATACAATCTTTATCTTGAGATACTCTACCTCCAGAACAGTCACATCTAAAAGGAAAGAAGTAATTTACATGTAGTAAATATAATAATTATTATTGCAGTATTGATATAACTATTATTGATATTTCTATAATTAGTAACATCATTATTGTTATTGTGGTATAAATGCTTTGACCAATCACCGGCGAGGATTGAAGCCAAACAAAGTGGGAATATTTGGTGAACCTGGGAACACAACAAAGTTACAATCGTGGCGACCAATCAGCGGCCAGCATTTATCCCAAGGGGAGAGGAGTTAGGCAAGCCATGTCAAGTATGGGCTCTTAAAAACTGAGGGAGTTGGCCCTCCCCCCGCTTAAAACCTATTATGGCACGCTCATAGTATGCATGCTAAGTATGGGCTCTCCATCTTGAAAACGGAGGGAGTAGTTTGTGAACAAACAGACAGAAAGTGCACTTTATATAGTAGATGGAGAAGTGACAGGAAACTCAGACGTAGTGGAGGTGTATGTATCCTAGTCAAGGACTTTGAGGTAAAGGAAATTAAAATAAATAGGCCTACCACGAGAGCCGAAAATGTTACAGGGTATGGAACGATAGTGATTATAGGGGCCTATGTCCGCCCCCCAAAACCAGAGCATGGACGAAAGACCATGACATAATGAGAAAAGAAACCTTATCAGAAATTGAAAATATATTAAGGCTGAACAGTGAAATTGTGGAGACTTCAACTGTAAAGAAGTAAACTATGAAGAATTGGAGGCAGGTGCAGGGGAGGAAAGCTGGGGCTATGAACTGTTAAATATGGCTATGGAAAATTCACTGCATCAACATATGAAAAAGGAAACAAAATTAAGAGGAAGTGACCGACCAGCTAGACTAGACTTGATATTTACAAGAAAAGAAGAAGTGTACAATATAATAATAATAATAATCTGATCTGTTCTTTTTCAAAAGTGCCAGTTCTTCCAAAACACAGGAATTCACTAGCGCTTGAGACACTAATGAAAAAGGACCTCGATGCTAAACAAATACACATAAAAAGAACCACCAATTTACACCCTGTAACTGTCAGTCATGACACCTCTTTGAAGATCATAACTTTTCAAGAAAAGAAGTGTTCAGCTCCCTCTTGAAGGACTCAATGGAAGCTAATTCCCTCATGGAAAGCGGTAATTTATTATATAACCTAGGGACCACGTAGGAGAACATACGATCAGAGATAGATGACTGGTGTATGGCTGCAGGTTCATCAAGGCGCAAAGGATCATCACCACTTCGCAATGCTGAACCCAAGTGCGCCAACAGATGCCTCAGTATTCAGCCAGATACTTTGATTTGTCAAATTTCAGAATCTTGAAGGTCATAAGACATACTTTAAATTCTATCCTGGCTTTAATTTATTTTGCAAGTTTTACATTATAATTTTACTGGCAGCCAGTGCAATTCAATTAGAGATGAAATAGTGGGGGTCCTAGGGGACAGCTTAACGATAAGCCTTGCCGCCCTATTTAATACAGACTGAACCTTTTTTAATAGACAATTTGGGAGACCAATCCACAATACATATTGCATGAATCCATGTCATGAGGCAATGTCGATTCAAAAATTGTCTCACTAAATACAGATTCCTGATTTGAAAATTACAGCTTCTGACAACCTGGTTGTTGTTGTTGCTGTTGTTCCCCAGGCTGCCTGGCCGAACAGCCCCAAGGCCCCGAGCAAGGCCATAACCGAGCGCCCCCACAGAACCCTCCCTGCCTACCACAATAAAGTCTGGGTGACCGAAGCCGCTCACAGGCGAGGAACCAAGAAGGGCGCGGAAACGTCCGGGATACCGAAGCCCCACCCAAGGTCCTGTGGTCCTCAGCAATTATGAAGCCCCTCAGCTTTGACAACCTGGTTAATGTGTTCATTATAGTTTAATTTTGAGTTAAAATAAATACCCAAGTTTCGAACAGAACTCTTTGGACGGAGCTGAAACTCGCCGACATCAAGAGACAAAGTATTCCCAGCATCATCACATCTTCGATTTCTTCTGATAATAATGATTTCAGTCTTGTTATCAATCAATTTAAGTCTTCTCCTCATCATCTAGATTTTAATGACGGACAATAGGGACTCCATATTTGTCCTAGTGTCATTTATATTAGTTAATTGTATATAAATTTGTGTATCATCGGCCTAGAAGTGATAAGAAACATCATGTGCATCGAGCAGATATGACAGGCTACCAGTGAAAACTGTGAAAAAAATGGGCCCAGAACTGATCCCTGTGGAACTCCAAATTGAAGGGGAACTGAGTGTGAAAAGGTCTGCCCAACTACCACGCTCTGTGATCTACCTGATAGGTATGACTTTATAAGCCTAAGGGCATCGTTGCAGAGACCGTGAAAATATAGATCACCAAGTAATAGTTCATGATCGACTGTATCAAAAGCTGCAGACAGATCAAGCAAAACCAAAAGGGAAGACATCCCTTTACAAGTGTTCTCGAACAAGTAATTCTGAATCTTTGCTAGTGCATTTTCCGTTGAATGATGCTTTCTGTATGCTGATTGGACAATGGGAATGACACCGTTTCGCTTCAGTAGTGGTAGAATTTGATCAAGTATAGCTCGCTCTATGATCTTGGACAAAAGAAACAAATTAGAGACAGGGAGATAATTTGCCATGTTCTAAATGTCCAGCCCAGATATCTTAAGTAAAAGCCGCAACAAAGCACGCTTCTCAGACTGCACAAAGTTGCCCTCGGTGAAGAACCTATTAACTATCTTACAAATAAAGTCTGCTGTATGATCATACACAACTGGCATTTGTGACGCATTTAATGGATCAAGTGGACAAAATGTCTTATTCAGGCCTCTAATATAATTTATCACATCATTCACACCCAGCAGATGAAAAGAAGAGACAGTATAATCAGCACAACGTGGATGGAATTCAACTAAAAATTCATCATTCACAGAGACATTGTCCAATTGCGAGCTATCTTGGTTGTAAAAAATTAGATAAAATCAGATGCAAGCTGAGCATCAGACGTAGAAACCGGTTTCTCAATTTTAGTCTTCTTCCCAAGCAAGTTATTCGTAAGTGCAGCTAGCTTTCTATTATCACCACCACAAGAATTTAATCTATCCTGATAGTACTCTACTTTTTGGGTATGCAGTACTTGTGTCCTTTAGGCAAAAGCGATCATGCGGTCCTGGATATTGACCTGCTACTAAAGTACTGTATGAGATACCAAAGTGAAAGAAAAATACAGAGAAGAAAATAGACAGTTCTCTAAAGAAAATTTTGTAGGCATCAAAGACTTTCTTAAGATGCAAAACTGGGAAACAATTCTTTCTGAAGATGATATAGAAATCAAACTAGAAGCGTTCATGAATATCTACTGCAAAGGCATTGAAAACTGTGTCTCAAAAATGAAAAATAAAGGTAAAAAATATAAAAAAAATATGAAAACAATCCAAAAATGTTCTACAACTTTGTAAATACCAAGAGGAAGATAAAAGACTCAATTCAAGGAATATGAATTGACCACTTGCGAATTTCAGGCTATAAGGAAGTTCGGCCTATAAACATCGATATTAAACACAAATACAGTAATCATGTAGGTTTCTGATGGATAAATAGTATGGTGCATTTGTTTTTATGTATTTATGTAATTACTAGAACCATATTTTAGCTGGTAATTTCTCTAAATATCGATGTCTACAGCTCCAACTTCCTTATAGAACGAAACTCGCAAGTGGTCAATTGGAGAACATTTTTTAGAGGATAAAGAAATTACAGAAGAACTAAACCGGAGCTTTGCTTCTGTATTCACAAGGAAAGACGAATTCAACGAATCAGAGACAACTGCAACAAATACCGGCATAAATAGTCTGGTAAGTATTACATTTGATAAGCAAGAACTTATTGAAAAAATGAAGGTGGACCCAAACAAAGCTATTGGACCGGACAAAGTATCAGGATGGATAATTAGAGAATGTGCTGAAGAACTGAGCACACCAGTACAGTATATGATATAATGACTAGATCACTGGAAGCTATTGGACCGGACAAAGCTATTGGACCGGACAAAGTATCAGGATGGATAATTAGAGAATGTGCTGAAGAACTGAGCACACCAGTACAGTATATGATATAATGACTAGATCACTGGAAGTGGGGCGTGTACCAACGGAATGGAAGAAAGCAGACATTGTTCCTATCTTTAAAGGAGGAAACACAGACAAACCGCTCAACTATAGACCTGTCTCACTGTTTAGTATACTCGTGAAATTGTTGGAAGGCATAATAAGAGACAGATGGGTTAAGTACACGGAATCAAGAAATATCATCACGGATCGACAATTTGGTTTTAGGCAAGACTGATCGTGCATGACAAACTTGTTAAGCTTTTACTCGAGGGTGATCAAGGTAGTGGACAGGAGGGAAGGTTGAGTCGAATGTATATAATATATACATTCGACTCAAACTTATACAGTATTATAAGTTGGATGGAGAGCTATTTGAGTGGGAGACAAATGAGAACTTTAGTCAGAGGTGAAACAACGGAATGGACAACGATTACAAGTGGAGTTACACCGCAGGAATCAGTTCTGGCTCCAGTAATGTTTCTATTTTTTTGTAAACGACCTACCAGATGATATAACGAGCTATATGAATATGTTTGCAGATGATGCTAAATTGATGAGACAAGTAAGCAAACCAGAAAACTGTATGGAGCTGCATGCAGATTTGGACAAGATTCATAAAGGGTGCAGAAACTGGAAAATGGAGTTCAACACAAGTAAATGCAAGGAATTAGAAATGGGTAAGAGCAAGTTTAGACCTAACAGAAGCAATAAATTGGGAAACGAAGGCAGAGAAAGAAAAGGTCCTGGGGGTTATAGTTCAGAATTATTTATCTCCGGAAAGTCATATTAACAAGAT
This sequence comes from Paralithodes platypus, assembly GCA_032716605.1. Classification (NCBI taxonomy): domain Eukaryota; kingdom Metazoa; phylum Arthropoda; class Malacostraca; order Decapoda; family Lithodidae; genus Paralithodes; species Paralithodes platypus. Next base: position 39,425,905 of record CM064552.1, on the reverse strand, counting down.
AGTAAAGGAATCATTGGCACTTGTGGCAAACATTAGAATGTCCTTCAAAAAACTTAATAAACTTGTCATAAGGAAAATAATAACAACAATAATAAAACCAAGAATAGAATATGCAATGGTTACCTGGTCCCCACACTTGGCAAAACATATACAGTCAGGTCTCGATATACACGGTTAATTCGTACAGTGTACGTACCGTTTATATCAAAACCGTGTTTCAGATATAACAGGCCTTATGGGAATTAATTAATTTGTTCCGGCCACTTTCCCAAAGTCCCCCTTTTGGTCCTTTTTGCCTACCTTCAGCCAACTTACATTACATTATACCACCAACATCATTTATGACAAAACATAGAATACATTAAGCATCAATAAGGACTGATATGTACCTGTTACTGACCTATTTGTGTGGATAGATGTGTATCCCCACCGCTGTACTCACTCTGACCCTCCACCCGCCCCGTCCTGGGCCCAACCCCGACCCCGTTACTGTGATGAAGTTGATAAGCCTTAAGCTACAGCTCGCACATCGGCCCCTCCAGGTTCTCCAGCATGTTCATCGTTATCGTCGAAACCAGAGAACACAGAAATATTGTCCATCATATCATTATCATCATCAGACTGGTTGTCACTGTCGGGGGCGCTCCCTCCCTCCCCCATCTCTTTATTATGGTTCAATAGAACAGAAAGTAGAGAAGAAGTTATGACCCTATTGATAATGCAAAACTAATGAACAAACTTAAAAGTGTATGTTATTTGGTCTTTATATAATCTGTGAATAATTTCTGATATGATGGAATTAAAGAAAGAAATGTCCACCCACTCATAATCAGCAAAAAATACACAAATGTCAATTAAAAACATGTTACAATATTTCCCCACCATTTTGTGTAGTCACACTTTCAAGGAGAAAATATACCGTGAGAAAAAACAATAGGCCTACCTGTAAATAAATAAAATGCAAATCTTCCGACACTCGGAAGCTGCCGGCCTGTCTGGAGAAAGACTGGGGGGAAAAATCCTTTGTTGACTTTCTTATTTATTGTTTATCACTGTGCTATAAGGATATTATATTTTTCAATTCCATCGCATTAGAAATGATTCATAGATTACAAAAAGACCAAATAAGACATACAGTAGTTATGTTAATGTATAAGGGAGATAGATAGATGCATTATGATTAGATAGATAAATAGATAGATAGAGTTGATAGGTCCAAGCAATCGATAAAAAACAAACATATACGAGACGGACTTAAGTTTCTGAAAAGACAAAGGAGACATTTTTATTGACTCTTTTTCATTTTATTATGTGCGTGTTGGAAGGATATTTTGTTTTCAATTTCATGTATTAGAAATTATTCATAGATTAAAAAAAGACCAAATAAGACAGTTATATTTATGTATAAGGGATGATAGATGCATTAGATAGCTAGACAGACAGACATTTGATGCATAAATAACATTCTTAATCATTTATATATACCTAGGCTTGGGCCGCCACCCGTGTATGATCCCGACTTTTCCGTGTTGTGGCCGACTTTGGAACTTTTGGGGTTACTGTGTCCAAACGAATCCGTGTATATAAAACGCGTGTATATCGAGACCTGACTGTACACAAGATTGAGAGGGTACAGAGGGCAGTAACCAAAATGATCCCGGGCTTTGAAGGCAAGAGTTATGAAGTAAGACTAAAGACTATAAACCTTCCCACATTAGAGCAGAGGAGAAGGAGAGAACAGATCCAGATATACAAGATCGTAAGGGAAATTGGTAAAGTGAATGAGACTAATTTCTTAGAGAGGGATAAAGTGGACTGAACAAGGGGACATAGTTATAAGCTAAAGTTGCCTCAGAATGCATCAGACTTAAAATGCAAAAGATTCCAAAGTAATTTGATCATAGGCTGGAATAGCCTGCCAGCCAAAGTAGTGTCCACACCTTCGTTGCATAGTTTCAAAGAACAGTACGACAATCATGTACAGTATTAGGAGGCGGGAATTAATGAGCATGCTCACTCCCGCAAATACAACTAGAGTAAGTACAACTAGAGTTGTTGTTGTTGTTGTCGTTCCCTAGGCTGCTTGGCCGAAATGCCCTGAGTCCCTAAGGAAGGCTATGGCCACGATTGGGCTTTCCCACAGGGCTCTCAAGGAGTGTAGATTATGTTGTTGGCATAAGTGATTGTGTGGAATGCAGTCTTCTATGATGTGTTTAATAGTATGGGGTGCTGTGTTGCATCCTGGGCAGGTGTCGACGATGGAGTTATCCAGTCTCTTCTGATAGCTCAGAAGAGCTGGATGGTGCCCACATCTCAGCCTGGCTAGGTGGACTCTGTCCTCACGAGGAAGGGGGGATTCAGAAGGATGGATTTTGGGAGGTCGTGCCTGCAGCTGTGTGTTGTCATTGAGTAATTGGATGGAACGGCGAGAGATATGAGTATGGATGTGCTTCTGGAAGCTGGTTTGGGGTGGGCAGGGAGGGAGAGATGATAGTATTTGTGTGTGATATCGTGTGCTGGGTGTTGTTTTGATATTCCTTGGAGTCTGTGGATGTGCTGCCAAGTAGTGTAGTGGATGGTGTTGGTTTGTGGAGGCTGCAGCCAGGAATTGAGTGCCTCTCATGTCCAGGTGGTCTTTGACTTTGAGGACTTTGGTTCCTTTGATGTATGTGATCTGTAGGTGTAGTAGCTGTACAGCCTGTGATGATTTTTAAGGCTTTGTTTTGAATAGTCTGTAAGGTCTTGTGATGTGTTTCAGCTAGGTTAGAAGCCCAGTCAGGGCTTGCATATTCCATCACTGATCTTATGATCTTAAGAGTAACTACACACAATTGTTCGCCTCTGTTCAAGGATACCACCCGCCATTATTGTGTCAATTTACTGTACATATGCAAATCTACAAATATTTGGAGATATTTAATTATCTTAAATAGTGATATATTAATTTGTATTTATATATACAGGTATAGGTTTCCTTTGTCTTGTTTAATATATGTTCTGACACGGATATAGCCGGTTAGATCTAAAAAAAAAACAATCCCTGAAAGACATGCCTCCTTACTACACTAAGCATTGCCAAATAAAATTGCGAGTTCCAGAGCGAGGGTGGGGTAGCTGGATCCTTGACAGACTGTACATAGGAGAGTGGGACTACAGGAACCCTTATCAGCCAGAGTGGAAAGAAGGGTTTTATGCTGGTATGGACATGTTGAACGAATGGGGATATGAAAGGCTTACAAAGAGGAATAGATTGAGAGGAAGAGCTCAGAGGAGAGGGAGAGATGGTGTGAAACAAGCGTTGGAAGATGGAGAGATAACAGAAGAACAGGCAAGAGAAGTGGTGATGAATAGGAATGAGTGGAGAATGCTTGTGAATAAATGAGTGATAACGCGGTCGTAGGGAGTGGGGATCGGGCGCCTGTTGGATTAGATAGTAGTTCGTCAGTCGCCTGGCAAGGGGAGCCGGTTTATATATGAAGGGCCTTGCCTGGAAGTATTGTGAGCGGGCATTGTGATGTGATTCCGCTGCGTGTCTGCCTGTTGTGACCGGAACCTCTCCGAGAGATCTGGGACCTGGGAATCTTTTGCTGGAGATCCCTCATGATCCTTGGTCTATGGGTCTTCTCTTGGACAACCTAGATATGTTTTTTTTTTTTTTTAATTATTATTATTATTATTATTATTATTATTATTATTAATTAATTTATTTAATTTTTTTGGACAGACACCGTAATTCCCAAGAACATTAGGCGTTTGTCACGAATCGCTAGGTCAAGTTGCCCGGGCTTGACATCTACCAATAACATTTTGGCAATGCGGGCTCGATCTGCCGACGCTTTTATCAGCAGCCGACGCTCTATTAACTATGCCACTATGTTGTTTCTGTTCAGGCTCTGTCTCGAGGACACCCCCAGGTAATGATGGGTACAGTATGTGCCTGAGTATATACATATATGCATACATACATATTCTGTATCTCACCTCGCATTTCATAAGGAAGATTTGGATCATGTTTCTTATCTTGCAAGAGAACGCCATCATCTCCTTCCCTCAGCAACTGACTCTGTACTTCCTCGTCCTCTGTCACATCTTCTTCTTGCTTGAATTGCTTCTCAGCTTTCACCGCCTGCTGTAGTACATCCTTCACTAGAATCAGAAATTATTATTAACCCTCTCACTCTCGCTCAAGTTTTTGAGTAAATAATGAACGCTACTGTTCACTCTCAAGCACTATTTGCGCTACCGCGAGATGTTGCACGTATGTGATCGCTCTGTTTTAACCCACAATAATCGCCTCTACATGCAATGTATTACACATCCAAGACAGAGCAAGACCCATACTATTATATAACCGAAATAAAATACCACAAGAAGGAACGTAAGATAAGAGTAATTAGGAATTTGGAAGGAATTTAAGTGTAAAATGGAGGGAGTGTAAGAAACTGTTCTGAAAAGAGGTAAAGAAAGTTAGGGAAGGTAGCAAGGGAAGTAGTAAGGGTGTGAAAGATAAGAATGGGTGAGTGTTAGCCGAGAAGCAAGAGAGAGTGGAGAGATGGAGGGAACACTTCACTGAATTGTTGAACGTAAGGAATGAAACGCCAGCAAACATAGTTGGATGGGGTATAGGAAGGAGACAAAGAAAGGTAGTGGAGGAGGAGGTGGGGATCAAGAGGTCAGAAGTGTGTGAAGCCTTGAAAAGAGTGAAGATGGGGAAAGCATCAGGAATAGATGGAGTGTGTGGGGAAATGCCGAGGCATGGTGGTGAGTTAGTGATTGAATAGGTATGGAAAATATGTAAAGTAGCATGGGAGAAAGGAAGTGTGCCTGATGACTGGAAGACAGGCATAATAGTCCCCCTGTATAAGGGGGACTGCCAGCTGGGTGGCCTGGGTAACCTATCTCCATCAACCACTGCTTCTCTTCCATCTCTTGCATTTAGCAAAGATTAAAAATACTCAGCATATCTTTTCATCACTTCAACTTCTTCCACTAGTAATTCTCCATTTGCATCTTTCACTGACTCTTCCCTCTTTTGTCCTCCTTTCCTTACTCTATTTACTTCCTTCTAGAACATCTTTCATTCTTCAAAGTTCTCATTCAACCTTTGACCCCACCTTTTGTTTGCATCTTTTTTCGCTTCACTAATTTTCTGTTTTGCCTCTCTCCTTTTCTCCTTGTACCTCTCCCATACCTCAACACTACCATCCTGTAAAGCCCTCTCCAAACACTGTCACTTCTCCTCAACTGCCTTTCTTTCCACCACTCACTTCCCTTCCTGATACCTCTGCCTCCTACTTTCCTTTTACCGCATACTACGCCTGCACTTGTTTTCACTCCTTCCTTAAACTGTTGCCATTCAACCTCTACTTCTCTCTTCCATCTCTCTCACTTCCATCCACTTTTCATTTTGTCTTTCCTTGTACTCCCTCTCTTTTGTACTCTTCTCTAACTCACTAAGTTTTACTTTTCTCTAACTCACTAAGTTTTATTACCTCTCTTACTTCACGCTTGTCTCGCAGTCTCCTGTAACTCCTAACTCTTAGCTTTCCCTCCACCAGGTAATGATCCGACATACCCTCCGCCTCACCTCTCAGCACATTCACATCCAGCAGTACTTCTACACAATCTTTCCCTGGTCACCAGCACATAATTCATCAATGCCCTCTCTACAATATTTCCATCGACAAGTCTATGCCACGTGTACTTGTGTATACACTTCTTTTTTTAAGAACGTATTTATTTTTTTATTTTTGCCAGACGCCGTTATTCCCGAGAAGGGGTGGCCATGAAGATTTGGCGTTTGTCACGAATTTCTAGGTCAAGTTGCCCGGGCTTGACATCTACCAGTAACATTTTCACAGTGAGGATTCGATCCGCCGACCCTTTGATCAGCGTATATAGATCTTGGGCTCTACTTACCTATTATTAAGAACGTATTACCTACACTCATTCTGTACTCTCCACATACATTTTTTCAGTCTTTCTCCACTCTTGTTTACACCATCCACACCAAAACTACCGATGACTCCCTCAACAGGCTTATTTAGGTCCCCTAAAACTACAACATTTTCATTTTCATCAAACCCTTATAGACAATCACTCAAATCCTCCCAAAAACCCTTCACCTCGTCTAACTTCCTTTCACTTCCTGACCCAGAAGCACTTACAAAAACCCACCTTTCACACTTAAACTGCATTCGCACCCACATTAGCCTTGATGACACCTCTTTCCACTCTTTTATAAACTCTCTCAACTCCTCCTTCACAATAATAGCCACTCCCTTATCTACTCCAGAGTTTCTACCTATCACGTTTCCAAGATCCACTTCTCCCTCTCCTTTCATTCAGTGCAAGCACATCATACTTCCTTCTTTCAAATAACCTTTCAATGTCCTCTCGCTTCTCATTTGTACTACATCCACGCACATTTAAAGCTCCTATTCTTAGGGTCCGGGACTACCAACGTGTTCCCTCATCCCTATCTCTGTCTCGTTTTTTGGTAGATTTATTTAAGGGGAGAAGGATACCAGGACCCCCGCCACCGCAGGAGAAAGCGGTGGTGGAAATTTCTCATCCCTCCACCACAGAGGAGGCTATCTGCACCAGAAAGTGGCGGGCGCTGGGGTCGCCGCATCCCTACGCCATTTGAAAAAAATAGAGATGCAGAGGGAAAAAAAGATAGAAGGGGCTATGGGAAGTAGAGGACACCAACCCTCACTCTGACAAAGGGTCAGCCCACCACTTACTTTCATACAGTGGTACAGTTGCGCTAATAAGTCATGTCCCAGCTGTCATTACGTTTGGCTCGCTCTGTGCTGTAGTCAAGTCTGTCAGATGTTGTATAGGGTGGGTAAGTGTAGGAACATGTTTGTATATTTCACTCGATATAAAGAAATGAAGCTTAGATATTGCTGATACCAATTATTGATCAAAACATACTTGGTGCCGAGACATCACTTATTAGCGCGACTGTACATAGATACAAATCATAAGGTATAATTACCATCAACGGTGGCTTGACGTTTCATTTTATATTTTTTCTTCCTTTGTTGCCGAACAAATCTTCTCGTCTTATCAGTTGTCTTCAACACCTCTTCTTCGTCTGAAGAGAGGCATTTCTCGCGGATCCTCTTCATAATATTGTAGTTGGAATCAACGTCGGAGTCATCAAAGTTGCTGCTCACCTCCTGTTCACTCTCTGACTACTCAGACATTTTTACAACTCTAGACCTGTGTGAGAGACTGACAAAGATTTAGTTTCAGAAGTTGTCTTTTAATTTAAAATTATTCAACAATACTTATGAAATGCAGCTGTAGCAGTGATAGTATAGGTTAGTAATGATGGTGATAGTGCTGACGATTATGACAGTACAGTACTGTAGTAGAGATGATGATAGTGGTACTGTAGTTACTATACTCCGTTTCATTTCATCTGACGGTAAATTGAAAAAAATCCCTTAGCAGCTAATTTCTTGATACTTAATGGACAAAATATGAAACTACAATGTCTCCGCATCATTTCAAGACTAAGTTTATATAATTTGTACCATATTTCACTACAAAATTTAAAAAATAAGTGATAAATCTTGATGGGAACTTTGCAATTTACCGTCAGTTGAAAAGAAACAGGGTATATTAGTGATGATGATGACAGTAGTAGGGAAGATGATGATATACTGATGATGGTGATAATAGTGTTGATAGTAGCGATGATGGTGACTATACCCCGTTTCTTTTTAACTGACGGTAAATTGCAAAGTTCCCATCAAGATTTTTCAGTTATTTTGAAGATTTTGTAGTGACATATGGTGCTAATTATATTATACTTAAGTCTTAGTATGATGCAGAGACATAGTGGTTGGATATTTTTCCATCAAGTATCGAGAAATTAGCTGCTAAGGGATTCAATTTGCCGTCAGATGAAATTAAACAGAGTATAGTAGTGATGATAGTGATAGTACTGACGATGGTGATAGTAGTGTTGATGGTGGTAGTAGTAGTGATAATGTGGTAGAAGTAGTGATGATTGATAGAAGTGATTATGGTGGTAGTAGTAGCGATGATGGTAGTAGTAGCGATGATGGTAACAGTAGTGATGATTGTGATAGTAGTAGTGATGACAGTACAGTACAGTAGTAGTGATTATATTGATAGTGATAATGGTGACAGTTGTAGTGATGATGGTGATAGTAGTAGTGATTATGGTGACAGTAGTAGTGATAGCACTAGTGATGATGGTGATACTAGTAGTAGTGATGATAGTAGTAGTAGTGGACGTTCCCTAGGCTGCCTAGCCGAACAGACCCGAGCTCCTAAGGAAGGCCACGGCCGAGACCGGGTTTTCCCACAAAGTTCTCCAGGAGAGTGTGTTGTGTTGTTGGCATTGGTTGTGTGTTATGAAGTCTTCCATAATGTGTTTGATAGTGTGCAGTGTTGTGTTACAACTCAGAAAGGTGTCCTGGACGGAGTCGTCTAGCCTCTTCTGACAACTCAGAAGGGCTGGATGGTGCCCACATAGCAGTCTAGCCAGGTGGACTCTGTCCTCACGGGAAAGGAGGGTTTCTGAGGGATGATAGTTGTAGTGATGATGATGACTCTAGTCGTTTTATTTCTAGCTGATGGCAAATTGAATCCTTTAGAACAGTGGTTCTTGAAGTTTTTCAGCCCCGATAGCCCAAAGTTCAACTCCCAGTCAACCTGATACCCCCTCTCCAATATTAGCCTACTATTCCCGACTTTTAACTTTTAATTTCCTGTAAAAAAGAGAAAACAGGACGGCTACGAACAAACAGCTGAATTCTATGGACTCTTTTATTTTTATTTTCAGTAAATAAATTAATAAAGTATAATTCTTACACAAAATATTTCCTCACTGTCAGATTGTTTTCCACATTACAATATTGTACACAACACTATTTGTGCTCATTCAGTTGCCAGTTAGTCACTACCTACTCATAGTTGCCAGTTAGTCATAGTCACCATTCAGTGCACAAAATTAATTTAATATTTTCCAGGATGCCTTTTTGGATACCCCCAAGAACCGGTTTCGATACCCCCTGGGAGTATTGAGGCACTACTTTAAGAACACCTGCTTTAGAAGCTTATTTCTCGATACTTAACCCTTTCTCTGCAGGTTTATTTGCGCTATTTATGGCATATTCAGGCACTCCTGAATGATTAATCAAGCATCTGCATTAAATTAACTGTATTCTGCCGAAAACTAGGCAAAAATAGCTTCAAAATGAGACCAGAACGAGCTTCGTAGGTGGCGGGGTTCACCCGCAGCGTTGCATAGACATTCGGGAAAACTCGCTAATTATTAGCTCTCGCTCGCTCGGCAACACTGTTGTGAGACACCCGCGCGAGACACAGTCTCCCTCAGTGAGCGGCTGGCTGCTCTGAGGGTCAGAGGGAGGTCCCTCACGCTCCCGCCCACTGACACTCGATTTCTACGACTTTTACAGGCTTTTAACCCTCACAGACCGGTTACGCATTCTATAAATATTCCCCGAAACCCGGGGTTTTTGTCCGAAAAACGTCTACGCCTAGGCTACCGTATCTTTGTTATTTTAACTGCTACCACATTCCCACGCATCTCCAAGCGTAGATGTGTTTCGTACCTGTAGACTGGCGTTAAGTAGAGCTCTCTAAGTCAACTGGTTCAGTTGTGATGACAATTTCCGTGGAGAGAACTTTGTGGCAATGTCAGCCATCGGAGACACTTTTCACTACTGAAACAACATACAGCCACACAAAAACAAACGACGCCTCTCCTTCTTGTGTTCGGAGGTGCGCGGCGTCGGTCCAACCGGCTGTGTTTATATGCGTCGGACGGACGGCTTTCAAAACAAGCTTACAGGCTTTCAAGCTGCCGGAGCCTCAGAGCCCTTCCGTGTTCCTGGCCCTAGTTGTAGTAGATTCCGAATCAATAAGGGAGTTTGAAAGTAATCTTGATAAAGCATGGGGAAGACAAGATTTGAAGTTTGATTATAAAGCAAAAATACAGAATAGTAAAAATGTTGCGTCTGCTACCGCCGCCGCCAACACCGTGAACGACTGCAGCAATGCAAGTACTGGTGCTGAGCTGGATACACAGGCCTAGTTTGCCTTTTTCCAGAGGATCTACTGTAAGAAACTGTAAGTTTGTTATAGGTGCCTCAGAGCCCTACCGGGAACCAGGGGGTTAAAGCCTGGAAATTGCTGTAAATTGCCTATGCGTTCCAGAACATCACCCGCAGGCAAAGGGTTAATGAACATATATGAAACTACAGGTAGCCTACTTTGTCTCTGCATCGTCTTATTGCCAACTTATTATCAGCAACATATTTCGCTACAAAATCTTCATAATAGCCAAGTAATTACGATGAAGATATGAAACTTTACCATCAGCTGGGAAAAATAAGACTACAGTATAGTAGTGATGGGGATAATAGTAATGATGATGGAGAGAGTACAGTATTAGTGATGATAGTGATAGTAGTAGTGATGATGGTGACTAATGGTGATGATAGTGAAAGTCTAATAGTAGCCTAAGCTTCCTTTTTTCTGTTCTGCCCAATATTTACTTTTCTGAATGGAAATTAAATAACTTTTCAATACATAATTAGATTCAACAGAGAAAATTACACATCTTGTGTATTAGCCTACAGTTGCATCCCTTCAGCTTAGTACAGTACTTTTAGGTGCTGAAATCAATCTCCAGATGATTAGGAACCAGGTGGACTAATAGGTATGGGTGAGTAGGCACTATAGGTAGCGCCAGCCAACTTGACAATAATCTTACAACTTTAAATGAATGAAAGCAATCGGGCTGATGTTTCTATCATTTGGGAAGAGTCCACCAAGAAATAGGTGTGGATATTTACAGCCAGTTTGCTCTAGGCCCTTTTGAGTTACAGAAAGGTCAGGGATCAAGATTGTTGTCAAGTTCGTTGGTGCTACCTATAGTGTATCAACACTAAGAATGTTTTAGCGTGCATAAGGTAAATCACCGAAATAGATACTTGGTACTTTACCTCCGCAATCAAGTACAAGTCTCCCTCACTTTACAATTGGGTTACGTTCCTGAAAACCTGATCATAAATAGAAAAATTGTAAATCAATCCCTAAAATTAATTGGGTCAATGGGGATACGTTATTTGACCAGCCAAAACTATCAAAAGTGAATAGATATAATAAAATAAAGTAGAATAATTGCAAAATATGAAGAAGCAATAACAGATATAAATAAAAAGTACTCTTTTAACCCAAGAACCGCAGTTGGCCTAACGGAAGGGTCACCATAGCGAACGCGATAGGCTTCACGGAAGCAAGACCATAAAAAATCCCTTCTAAAACACCCCAGGGGCTCTGAAAGCAAAGGAACATGTCATTAGGCGAGATAATTCCCCTTTAGTACTTTCTACCACTCATCCATATGTTTCTCATCCCCCTTCCTCAATTATCACCGATTTTCCTCTTATTTTCATCATTTATTGGTTATTTTTCGCGAGAATTTATCTCTCGCGGCTACGTACCACGAGTGAGTTACATAAGAGACCTTATATAACACCGAGACTTCACCCGCAAGCTTCAGTATAGAGAGAGAGGTGGAGGAGGGCGGATGTATGTATCTGACTCCTTACCCGCATGAGGATACGACCGGGAGGTGAATATTTCCATTTTTTACCACCTAAATACTTTCCCCACTTATTTTATCGCTCTTCAAGGTTCATATATTCATCATATATGTAGCCTAAACTAAAAGCACATGACAAAAACTAATGCTTTATATGGTAAATACAGTATAATGAATTCTGTCAGAATCCAAGGCTAGAAATTCACAAAGAACTACCCTAGCCCCTAGGGCAATTTCGCATTTTAAAAATTAACAAGAACAATGACAATGATAACAAAAATATAAAAAATAATAATAACAATAGAAGTAAATTAAAACAATCAATAAATACAGACAAGCAGTAAGCAGAGCTTATACGAGAAACTTATTTCCGCATATTTACGAACTACGCAGCGCTACCATAGACATTGGCTATACCTTTACCTTACCTTACCTTTGGATACCTTTGGATGTGTTCGCCGCTCCTCTAGCGGCACCAAGGAGGTAACGCCCCTCGTTATGGGTGGTGATTTGGTGCAGTAGACTGTTTGAAGCGACAGCTCGCTCCCTTGCGAGGATGGGCTCGTCTGGCACTTTTTGCAGTTCGACATCTAGGGCTCTCTTGAAGTTGTCTAACGAGATGTCCCTCATGTCTCTTACTCGCCGTGGGAGTTTGTTGAAGAGACGTGGGCCTCTGTGTGATAACCAGCTCTCTCGCAGAGAGCCCATAGCACCCCTGTTATTCATCCGGGGGATTTCGCATTCCCAGTCTCTCCTATCACTGAATTTCATGACTATCGGAGTATGTAGGTTTGGTACTAAACCCTCTGCGATTTTCCATGTGTATATTATTAGGTAACGTTCTCTTCTACGTTCCAGTGAGTACAGATTCAGTGCTCTTAAACGCTCCCAATAGTGTAGATGTTTTATCGAACTTATATGCGAAGTGAAATTTCTTTGTACACTCTCTACGTCATTTATTTCACCTGCTTTGTATGGGGATGTTAATACGCTACAGTATTCAAGCCGCGGTAGCACTAGAGATTTGAAGAGCGTTATCATAGGCAATTCACCGCGTGTTTTAAAAGTACGCAGAATCCAACCCGTTAGACGTTTTGCAGCCGCCACTTTGACCTGGTTATGTACTTTGAAACCCATATTTTCAGACATTAATACCCCAAGGTCTTTCACACTGTCTTTCCGTTCTATTATGTGGTTAGATTCTGTTAAGTAATTTGTAATTTCTTTAACACCATTATTATCTCCGTACCGTATTAATTGGAATTTTTCCTCATTGAATTGCATGTTGTTTTCCCTGGTCCACTGGAACACTACATTCATGTCTTCCTGCAGTCGGCCCGTGTCCTCTTGTGTGTTTACTATCTTGCTTAATTTTGTGTCATCAGCAAAAGACGACACCGTACTGTGTCTGGTGTTGGTATCTATGTCGCAAATTAGTATGAGGAACAGAAGGGGCGCTAGCACTGTTCCTTGGGGCACTGAGCTTTTGACATCCGAAGGCTCAGAAGTGACTTGGTTTACTGCTACCGATTGTTTTCGGTTTACGAGGAAATTGTATATCCACCGTCCGATTTTCCCAGTTATACCTTTTGCTTTCAGTTTGTGGGCTATTATACCATGGTCACATTTATCAAATGCCTTAGCAAAATCGGTGTAAATGACATCCACGTTTTTCTTTTCTTCTAGCGCTTTAAGAATTTTGTCATAGTGTTCCAAAAGTTGTGAGAGACATGATCTTCCCGCTCTGAACCCATGTTGACCGGTGTTGTGTAGTTCATTTGCCTCCATGAATGTTGAAATTTTGCTTCGCAGGACTCGCTCGAAAACTTTAATGATGTGAGAGGTTAGAGCTACCGGGCGGTAGTTTTTTTGGTAGTGCTTTACTCCCTCCTTTATGCGGTGGGGCAATTATTGCGTTTTTCAAGCTATCTGGTATGTCACCAGTGTCTAGACTCCTTCTCCACATTATAGCCAGGGGTTTTGAGAGGTTTTCCTTACATTTTTTCATTAGGATCGAATTCCATGAGTCCGGGCCTGGTGCCGAGTGGGATGGCATGTTGGAAATGGCCTCTTCTATGTCTTTTGGACCGAAATCAATATCCAGCATCTGAGGGGTTTCCGTGGGGGAGGTTTCCATGAAAAATATATTTTGGGTCTCTGATGACTTTTGTTTCATCAGGCTCACTGAATGCCATTTCATACTGCCTGCTTAAGAGTTCGCTCATTTCCTTTTTGTCCCCTGTGAAAGAGCCGTCCCCTTTGCTCAGTGGGCTGATGTTTGATGTTGTTTTAGCCTTTTGTTTGGCGTATGAAAAGAAGTATTTGGAATTTTCCTTTATACCTGCAATAGCTTTCCTCTCCTCTTCCATATGATATTCTTAGCCTTTGTTCAATTTCCACAATTTCTCTTATCTATTTCGACCTTTTGCCTATCCTGTAGATTTTGATGTGTGCGTCTTTGTGTGAGTAATTTTCTTCTTCTGTACAGCCTCCTCCTTTCCCGATCTTGTTTGCTTCTTCGTTTTGTTTGTCTTGCAGGTATATGGTGGCTACAGATTTGGGTCATGGTTTCTGTTATTAAGACTAGACATTCTGCTGGTGTCAGGTTATCCATTAAATCTTCCCAGTCTATTTCCTCCATTTCTTGATTTACCTCTTCCCACCTAATGTTTTTGTTATTGAAGTTAAATTTACTGAAGGGGCCGGTTTTGTTCTCGATTCTGAGGTTGTCTGTACACTTTCTAAGGTTGTTTTGATCTCAATTAATTTATGATCTGAGTATGTTGTGTCCGATATGTTAATGCTGTGTACTAGAGAGTCGTTGTTAGTGAAGACCAGGTCTAAGATATTGTTTTCCCGTGTGGGTTCAGCAATATGTTGGGTAAGACTAAAAAAATCACAAAGTTCAAAAAGCTCTCTCGTATTAGTATTTGCTTCTCCGGTGTTATTTGCCACTAACTGGTTTTCTAGTTGTCTCCATTTAATGTTTGGTAGGTTAAAGTCTCCTAGCCATATAATATTTGGTGTTGGGTTCCCCAGGGTTTCCACTTCTGATTTTATTTTGTTGAGCTGGGTTTTGAATTCTTCTCGGGATGAGTCTGGAGGCCTGTATGTAACAATAACTCCTAAATTTAGGGATTCTATTTTAACTCCAAGTATTTCCACCACTTCATTACTGTTATTTAGGAATTCAGTACATATCAGTGAGTCATGTATGTACAAGGCTACACCTCCATGTGATCTATGCGTTCTGTCCGCCCTATGTAGGTTGTAACCAGGAATCCATACCTCACTATCTTCCTGATCTTTAATGTGAGTTTCTGTGAGAGCCGCAAATATAGCGTTTCCTTCTTCTAGCAGGCCCCTAATAAATGGTACTTTGTTCGTGGTTCTATTTTTTAGGCCTTGGATATTTGCAAACAAGATTGGGGAGGGATTGTTTGGAGTACTATGTGTACCTAATAGTCTTCGGGATGTATTGGCCACTCTTGGGAGGCCAGGAGGTGCTCGAGGTGTTCTATGTGCTCTTCCATCTCCCTCAGTCTCTTCATCTTCATCTGCCCTTTCCCTCCTTGCCTTTTACTGTACATTACATGTACAATATGTATGTACCATCCAAAATTCCTCGGACTGGCAGCGTCGCCCCCCAAGTCCGTATATAATCTGACTCCTTACCCCCTACGTTCAGTGTCGAGAAATAAAGTTGGAAAAAAAAAAAAAAAAAATCAAACAAAAACCTTAAAAATGGCTACCAGAGACATTTGCACGAGCTTTAAGCTTAATATACAGTAAACCCTTGCTATTTCGGAGTATTTGGGGGGACACCCAGTCCGAAATGTCCGAACTCCGTCTTGTGTCCGATCTAAAAAGAGGACAAACTCCGACCTGAAAGAGGATAAACCAGACGAATAAGGAATAGTGAAACGGGAACAAACTTCAGCCGGGGATTAACCCTCCATTTTCCCTGTTTAGCCTATAAATTGTTGAATAATGGCTAAATACTCATTTTCTGCATGACTTGCTGTAAAACAACACTGTACTGTATATCAAAGAAAAAATGAAAACAAAATATATACTGTACAGTATATAAAGAAAATGCTAAAACTCTTGGCTGTCACGCAGTAAACATTTACCTAACTAAATACCGGTATATATATTGAAAAGTAACAACCCCAAAATGTGAGTTTCGGCAAAGGTTGATTTGGATTTGGCAATTTTTAAGTCTAAATACCCCCATAATGATTTTTTTGTTTTTTCTCTATTTCGTGAGTAGGCATTGCCTATTACTAATTCTAATTCATGACCATGTTCTATTTCGGACAGTTCTAAATAGATGATGATTTCAATAGGTCACGGGGGGGGGGGAGAGAGGCAAAGCCCCCCCGTCAACCCATTATGGATCCCGTGGCCAAGCTGTTGGCCCATAAAGATTATTTACCCATTGCCCTTATCCGAGGCAACCTTTTTTCAAATTCAGAGTTTCTTGACTCAGAACAAGGGCCAAATCCTGAGCCCATTTTTTTTTTTTTTTTTTTAAATTTGCGTTTTTTTTTACTCTGAAATTTTACCAAGTCCGAGCAATTATATATACAATTTTAGTGTTTTTATACTCTGAAAATTGCTCAAATTCGAGCTAATTTTTTTTTTGGGGGGGGGGGGGTTTGGAGCCAACTTTTGCCAAAACTTGTCTCGGACTTTCACATTAAGATTTTTTTTTATACTTTTCTGTATTATAATTTCAGAGTTATCGTTATATTACCGCTATTTTTTTCCCCATCCAAAACCCTACATTCCCAAACTCTCCCCTAGATTGGGACAATGTCCAGTGTTACCCGGCCTCCAGAGCCATCAATATTTACAGGTTTTATACAAACTTAACCCTTTCATGCACGTATATGGATGCCAGGGTTGCCGATTAGCAATCAGAAATAGAGTTCTCTCAATCTTATAATTACCTCTCCAAAATTAGTTTTCTGCCCACAGGCCACAGCAAGCTCAAAGACAACTGCAGAGGTTTAAGTAAATAAACTAAAGGTTTCTAAATGCCCGATGGTCACAAAGGCTTTAAAGTACTGTATCCCAGAATATGCTCAAATGGCGTCCTGTGCATGAAAGGGTAAATATAACATACTTTAGAGTTGGATATGCATAAACCGTTGCAAATGTCGGGATGGATGTAGAGTTCGGGCGTACGGTCGTCATTGTTTACATAGGGCGATCGCCGCGGTCGCACTTACGTTCCCGTCTATTTCGACGCTATATTTTCTGCTATTTGCCCCTTGTCATTACTACATGAATACTAGCCTTTACGCGTAGTGGCGTCTGACCTTTCCCATCATGTTCCCGTCTATTTTAACCTAGTAATACTAGGTTAGGTTAGGTTAGGTTAAAATAGACGGGAACATGATGGGAAAGGTCCGACGCCACTACGCGTAATGTAAACAAAGATGGCGGTACGCCCGCTCACTACATCCTACCCCAAATGTCTTCTAAGAGACAAGAATTTTTTTTTTTTTTTTTTTTTTTTTTTGCCTACTTCCCCTGTAGAAAGCGTTGCGGCGGTCGCGCCATCATGGCCGGGAGATGTTTCACACTACAATTCAGTCTATGCCAGCAGCCAGCGCCACTCTCGGTCTTTATCGTCATTAGTGCGGACTGTGGAGAGGACCAATGACAGTTTGTCATGACGTCATATTATTACGACGTGTCTCTCAGCAGCCAATCACTAAGCAATAACACTACAGAGGTTCTCTGGCCAGCCATATCCACGTGTGCTCGTGTCACTATCAGTGTGTCGGCATGGAGGATGGTCTGTGTACTATAGGTAATGGCAAAGAACTTGACAATTTTTTGGACCCCTTAACTTCTCATAACTCAAAAGCGGCTAGAGCAAATTGGCTGTAAATATCCACACCTATTTCCTGATGGGCTCTTCCCTAATGATAGAAATGTCAGCTCGATTGCTTTCATTCATTTTGAGTTATGAGAAGTTAAGGGGTCACAAAATTTTTCAAATTTGTTGGCGCTACCTATAGTTGTTCGCCCTCTATGCACAAAGTGTTTGATCAAACATTATATAAGGACCAGCCTGCCATCGATATAGGCCTATTAGTGAAACACGGTGTAGGCCTATTGCCTAAAGTGTAGATTGTCCTCGGTGTGGGAGGAAGTGTACCGGTTCTTATCGTACCTACTGACTCAGATCCTGACGACCCCACTGGGCCCACTCCAGACTCATCTCCTTGATAAAGTAGGCTACTGTATGTTAGCTAAACATTATTATTTATATATTGTACCCGGTACTAGGTTACCTTTGCTTAGGTTTAAAGAGTTAGCCCTATTTAATCCAAACCTAATTAGCCTAGGCCCCCTACTGGCAACATAGGCTAGATGCTGATTACAATAAGTCGTGGGGGTGAGGGGGGGCAGCGCCCCACTTCAACCCATCCTGTATCCAATGGCAACAGAAAAACTCAAAACCTAATTAGGCCCCCCTATTGGCAACGCCGCAACAATAACATAGATGCTGATTTCAATAGGCTAAGTCGCGGACGCAGGGGCTGCTCTCCCTCAACCCATCCTGTATCCAATAGCAACCATAATTAGCCAAGCCAACTTTTGATTTAGGTTAGGCGGAAAATATTAAGGAAACCACCCACCAATTATTTTCATTATTTTTTTTTTAGTTTTAGTTTATTTGCATCAATATATAGTGATTGACATTAGTTTCAACCTCCGCAAAAATCGTTTTCCCCTTTATCCAACGATCTTAAGACACGGCGCCCGATAGTGGGGAGGGCTATGAAGATCAGGGAAAATGTGGGGTTAAAGACATAAAAAGGCGATCTAATGGCTTTTATGATGAAAGTTGGCTCAGATTTTGTTGTTTTTCAACTTGAGAAAACCCCAAAATGAAAAAAACCCGAGCCAAGTTTTGGCAAAAGTTGGCTGGAATTTTAAGATTTTTCAGCTTCATAAAAGTCAGAAAGTGGCAAAAAAAGTTGGCTCAGGTTTTCTTGTTTTTCAACTTAACCCGTGGAGCCCCGGCTAGTTTTGTAATGTTTGTTCATCAGAACTCGGCCGCTTTTCAAAAAATTGTTTTATTCCAGAAACAATAGCGAATGGGTTAGGAATGAAGGAAAAACCACGAAAAACCGCTCAAAAAGCTTAAAGAATGGTCCTACAGAGCCCCCGAAAACGTATTTTACAGGAGTAAAAAATTGAAGGCAATTACCCCAAAAAACCAGGTTATTGCGCGCTCACGCGCACGCACGTGGACTTTGAGAGTTTTCAACCATCGGCACGGTTGCGTGCGTACGTACACAGTTCCCATACAAATCTGAGCCCTCTTTAGTGGCTACACCTGAGGTTACAGTCGGCGCAATTAGGGTGACGCGTCAGACGCGTCTCTGGGGCTGTGCGTTACATACATCGCCGACGCGTCAGACGCGTTGCTGGGGCTGTACGGGTTAAGAAACTCCCAAAATGAAAACAAAAAAATCAAGTTTTGGCAAAAGTTGTTGGATGGTACATGGGATAGAAAATGAACTTACCCAGTAAGCTCATTATCCATTATCCAACAATTAAGCAACATTAAAGATTTTAGCCTAACTTACCAACCTTACCTAACCTAACCTAGTATTATGGGTGGGGGCTGCCGCCCCCACACCCCCGCTGGTTGGATAGTACATTGGATAGAAAATTAGGTAAATTCCTAGTGTTAATTAGACTGAAAGGCAGGGAGAAAGAGGTCCTTCTTCTTCTTCTTCTTTTTGTGGAGTTGCTGTCCCTTTCCAAGCCAGCTCACCTATGCACCGGTGACTTCTCCAGAAACAGCTAGAGCTAGATTAAGAATTAGTTTAGAAAATTGTAGTCGTAGAAAAGATAGTTAAAGAAAAAGACTTGAAGTATATAGCTTAAGCAGAACTCTCCTCTCTCTATTTACCCCCTCCTCCACCCCCCAATATCTTGTTCTCTCCTTACCTTAATTTAACTTTTCCCCTCTCTCCTATTTAATCTAATTTTTTCTTCCTCCCCCACTCTGGTCACCTTCTCCCCCCTCACCCTATTCTATTCTATTCCGTTTTCTCTTTTGCCACACCTGCTCCAGGAATCTTTTCACTACCTTCATTCTTTTCCCCATTTCCCCATCTTCTGTCCCTAGACCTAACCGCCGAGTCGTGTTGTGTGCCGTCTATGGGGAAGTGAACCCTGGACAAATATCGTTACAGGTTCTAAGTTCTGTATCTCCCTTAATAGAATTTTTCGAGGGTTGACACTTATTTTAACATGGAGTATAGGTTATATTACATCCTAAATGAAATTTAAAATATCTGTGAAAATTCTTGGGTTGTTTATATAATAGAAGTTACTGTGAGACACGTAATATGTTGAAGGGGGAGCTCTGCCCCCTCTAAACACCCGTCACTTATGTCATCATAATCTGTTGTACTTCATAGGGGGTCCAATTAAGGAGAAAGTTAATTAACAGACGAAATTAGGCCGCAAACTACAATAACATAGCGGGCCGCCGTTTATGGGAGACTTTTTACACATAATTTTCAATGTTAATTTTCTCCCTTAATCGATTTTTCCAAATTATAAAACTTACATAAAAATGAAGTACAGTTTATAGGGATTCCAACATGCATTTCAAAATTGTCATGAAAATTGGTGGGTGGTTTGCTTAATATATACCGGTTAGGCTACTGTCTGTTTTTCGATCCTTACAAATCGCAAAACCAGAGCCAACTTTTGACAAAAGTTGGCTCGGATTATGCAATTTTTCAGATTGGAATAGGCTAAGATAGTAGGCTAGGCGGTAAAATTCTAGTTTCACGTACACAGCGACAAAAGGGAGGCGCCGTTGTAAAGGCATAGCTTCCCGACCAACTATGAGGATCAGGGAAATTGCTGGGTAAAAGACGTAATATAATGATAATAAACTACATTAACGACATTAGCCTAACCTAACCTAGTATTATGTAATAGCTATGGTGCCGCATATGGGGAGAAAATATATATTTTTTTTACAGTAGGTATAATTCCTTATAATGCATTTCCGCCGCTTTGGACATATATAGGAATTAAGTATGGTATATGACAACTCTAAAGTAGCGATAGAAATTTATGAGTATGCTGTGAAAGCGAAACTAGAAGTAAACCGGCTAGGCTAACTTAATTTCGAAACTTGGCTCGGGTTTTTTTTAAATTTACTTTTGTGGGTTTCCAATTTTCCTAAAGAGCCAAGTTTCAAAATTAGGTTATACCTAGGCCTACTGTCTTTTTTCACTCCGAAAAATTGCAAAATCAGAGCCAACTTTTGGCTCGGTTTTTAGAAATTTTGGGTTGTTACATAGCCTACGCTATTATCAGCTTTTTATGCTTTTAACTCTTCATTTTTCCTCCTCACTAGGTAGTGGGGGAAGTGTTTTAATATTGTTGGATAGCAATAGGCTATCCTAATGGTTAAAACACTCAAATGCAATTAGCCTATCCTTGTTAACAATGAAAATGGCAATACATTTTTTTTTCCTCACTTTCTAACAATTAAATACGCCATAGGCTAATAGGCCTAGGCCTAGGCCTAAACCTAAAAAATAAAAAATAGGCTATAGGCTATAGGCTAGCCTAGGTTAACCTAGCTAGGCCTACCTAAAAAAAAAAAAAAAATTGTCTGCAGAATTACCCTATTGGTATTGGCTGTCACACGGTAAAAATGTACCCCATTCAAGGTATTAGTGTATGACCAACCTGATACTTTGTTGGTGTACAATGTACATGTAGGCCTAATTACCGTCGCAAATTCACTATAAGTGAAATACGAGAAACTGTTGTTGTGAATGCTAGGACAGTGATGGATTTTGAAAATAAATTAGACAGCCTGGATGAATCAGAAATTTAATTATTCGGAACCAATAGGCTACCGATACAGACAATATAATAATGCCCACCCGACCATAAGACCTAGAGATAGTAGTGATCCAGAGCTGGAGACACAGGCTTGATACCCTCTTCCAGGAGTCTTCTGGGAGTATCTGCGAGTTCACCCATAAACAGGGAACGTGAGCTGGGCTTAGACCGTCGCGCACCCATAAACACGGAACGTGCTCTGGGTTTTAAGTGAACCGCCAAAAAGTTACCGTCATATTCACATTCGACTAGAAGTTACCACCGCATTCACATTCACATTCAGATGTCCCATCTCAGACCCTGTGCGTTTTTCTTTGCCGATGTTCACAGATACGTTTTTCTCTATTCGCACTGGATTGTTTACACTTACAATCGGTTTCCTATATTCACATTCGATTTTCTACATTACCATTCACCACAATCGGTTTTCTACATTCACATTAGTTTCACTACATTCACATTCGATTATCTACATTCACATTCGTTTGTCTACATTCACATTAATTTCTCTACATTCACATTCACACTTGTTTCTCTACATTCACATTCACATTAGTTTCACTACATTCACATGCATTTTTCTACATTCACTTTCACATTCATTTCTCTACATTCACATTCACGTTCACATTTGGTTCCATAGGGATTGGGCCCATACGGAATTGGGCCCGTCTGATAGCAAGCTTAACCCTTCCTGCCCGGGCTCGCCTTCTAAATGACAGCACTGAGAGCCCGGGTTATATGGCCGAAAAATGTCGTAATAGGCTAGCCCTATCTTTGTTATTTTAACTGCTAGAGAATTCACTCACATCTCAAAACGTAGCCCTGTTGTGTATCTGTAAACTGGCATTGAGTAGAGCTCTCTAGGTCAACTGGTTCAGTTCAGTTCAACACACCCACAGACACCAAGAAATATCAAAACAACACCCAGCACACGGTATCACACACAAATACTGTCTTCTCTCCCTCCCTGCCCACCCCAAACCAACTTCCGGAAGCACATCCATACTCATATCACTCGCCGTTCCATCCACTCACTCATAGACAACACGCAGCTGCAAGCACGACCTCCCGAAATCCATCCTTCTGAATCCTCCCTTCTTCGCGAGGACAGAGTCCACCTGGCCAGGCTGAGATGCAGACACCATCCAGCTCTTCTGAACTATCAGAAGAGATTGGATGACTCTGTCGTCGACACCTGCCCGGGTTGTAACACAGCACCCCATACCATTAAACACATCATAGAAGACTGCATTTCACACAACCACTTACACCAACAACATAATTTACACTCTTTGAGAGCTCTGTGGGAAAGCCCGACCGTGGCCATGGCCTTCCTTAGGGACTCGGGGCTGTTCGGCCAGGCAGCTTAGGGAACAACAACAACTGGTTCAGTTGTGATGATGATTTCCGTGGAGAGAGATTCGATGCCATGTTGGCAATATCAGACAATAACAAAGACTTGTACGTTCTTGTTCTCCAAAACAATAACAACAAAAGTTGGACTTCTTGTTTTGGAAGGTGCGCATCGCTCCGACCGGCTTGTCTCCAGGGCCCGCATTTAACACTTCACATCCTACACAAGTCGATAAGCTACCTGTCCTTAGCACATAAGATGTAAAGATGAGCAAAGACTCAACAGAAACGAGAGGTGACGAACAAGGCAGGACAGGAGCGTCAAGAAACACGTCTGTTCAATGTAGGCCCGGGAGAATTAAGGGCGAGCTAGCGCTTCGATGAGTGAGGCGGAGCATACACAAACAGCAGACGTATGATAAGCGCGGTGCTACGATCAAAGTTTATTTTTTAATTTTATGATTTTTTACTCGTTTTTTTCTAGTAGTGGTACCCACATCATAAGGACGAGTCCGTGAGTGGTTTTTTAAGAGCGTTTCGCTCACGATGTATGGCAATCGTATTTTGTTCTCTCCCGGGCGGGAAGTTTGAAAGACAAGCTTGAGTTCAAAGATTGGCCATTACCTACATTAAAGCGCATCGTCAATGATGAAGGGGCCACTAATAAATATCGCCCTCTTCACTTCCCCACACGGCTTTCGGCCTAAACAGTCTACCACAACACTATACAGCACATTAACTCAACATATACTAGATGGCTTCAACCAACCTCGTTCTCCTCCTGCCCAATAATGGCAGCCATAGGCATCAGCAAAGGCCTTCGTACCCTGACACACACTCATACAAAAAATACTTAACACCACACAACACAACAATGACAAGAAAATGAAGAAATAGCTCACAAACATCTCTGGCAAACATCATCAATAATCATACTGTATATCCAAAACATGTACACTACCCAGTAGCATCCCTCAAGGAGCAGTCCTATCACCAATACTTTTTAACCTTTTCCTCCACGATCTCCCACAACAAATACTGTCATCTCTCCCTCCCTGCCCACTCGCCATTCCATCCAGTCACTCAAAGACAACACGCAGCTGCAAGCACGACATTTCGAAATGCATCTTTCCGAGTCCTCCCTTCCTCGCGAAGACAGATTCCACCTGGCCAGAATGAGATGTGGGCACCATCCAGCTCTTCTGAGCTATCTGAAGAGACTGGATAACTCTGTCGGTGATGCCTGTCCAGGATGTAACACAGCACCCCATACTAGTAAACATATCAAAGAAGACTGCATTCCACACAATCACTTACACCAACAACATAATCTACACTCCTTGAGAGCCCTGTGGGAAAGCCCGATCTCAGCCATGGCTGCCATTAAGGACTCGAGGCTGTTCGGCCAGGCAGCCTAGGGAACGGCAACAACTACAACCGAACCTGGCACATGAAACACACATCCTCTCATATGCAGACGACATCACCATCACATTACAACACCCTAAAATCAAACAAGCAACAAGCCACCGACAACAATACCTCCTGCAACTGGAACAATGGCTCCTACAATACCACCAGACAGTCTCACCCCCAAAATCCTCCATCACTTTGCTTACCCTAGACAGACATGAATCGTGCCTTCACCAACATCACACTACTCTACAAAACACTTCTCCTCAACCAAACCCCTAAAATACTTGGTGTAACTTATGACACACAAAATTCACTCCACACAGAAAACACAAACACCAGAGCCTTACCCACTTTACCCATGCCACTTTCTAACACATCACCCACCTCCACCTCGAGACATGAAACAAACACCTGCCCATTATTACAACCACATATACTGTACATCAACATCCTACCCACACCTCCAAACACCAACACACACAAGCACATACATATTCTTAATGAAAACACCATGAAACAAATAATAACGGCAATAATAAGACCCAGGATGGAATATGCATCTGTAGTGTGGTCCCCTCACTTGAAGAAACATATCCACAAAATTGAGAGGGTACAGAGAGCAGCTACGAAGATGATCCCAGGTTTGGAAAATTTTGAGTACCAAGAGAGGCTCAAGAGATTGAATCTACCTACACTGGAACAGAGAAGGAAACCAGGACAGCAAATTCAGATATATAAATGTGTTAGAGGTATTGACAAAATCGACCAAGAAAACTTCATAGAGAGGGATGGAGGTGAGAGGACAAGAGGTCACAGCTACAAACTAAAAGTGCTAAATAGTAAATCTGATCTGAAAAGTAAAAGATTTCCTACCAACTCGATTAGTGGGTGGAACAAATTGCCAGCCGAAGTAGTGTCTGCACCATCAGTGCATAGTTTCAAAGCACGGTATGACAAACATATCTTAGGAGGCGGGAATTAACGAGCATGCTCACTCCCGCAAATACAACTAGTGTAAGTGTAAGTACATCTCACCCAATAAAGCAACAACAAACTCTCCACCTCACAAGATTAACCCATCAGAAAACACGCTTCCCAGAGAAACCAGAGTCACAGTTGTTATTGTTGTAGTTCCCCAGACTGTCTGGCCAAACAGTCGGGAGTCCGATACACCGAAGCCGCTCCAAACGCTTGGGCCCCCGAAGGGGCCAGGGCAGGAGGAGATCTGTCTCTGAAAGGGCAGCGGGGAGGGGATCATCAGCCCACGGGCTTGCACCCCCGGGTCAATGCCCCCACCGTCCACAGCCCCCCTTGCAGTGCCACCCAATTGGGCAATCTCGCCAGCACCTAGAAAGAAAAGTAGTAGAGGAAAAGAGACAGACAGAAATGGCTAAGGTTGGGTAGAGGATGCCAAACCTCACTCTGGATAGGACCACAGTTGCACGCCTCAGGTCCGGCCATCACTCGTCATTATAAGATTACAAACACAAAATAGATCCAACTCAAGACCCTTCTTTTCCCCGCTGCCAACATCCCTCTGACAACACAGAACACTGAATACTCCACTGCCTAACACTTCCCCAGCACAGGTATCACTTTTACATCACAACACAGAACACTTAATACTCCACTGCCCAACACTTACCCAGCACAGACATAACTTTTATATCACTTCACTCAGAGACCCACCTGATAGAGGTAGCGGACTACCTGGATGCCACAGGATTCACATCTTGGCAACTACAGCAACAACAATAATAGTCATTGGGTCTCAAACACAGTTTAAGGGGGGATGGGCCGGTTTTCTGGACCACTTTCTCCCTCATGTTTAGCCCCATTAGTTTTCAGATGTTAAAATGTTTGCCCCATTAGTTAGTCTATTTTAAGACCTTTCGCCCAATTTCTTTGTCAATATTTAGACCTTTCGTGCTATTTAGGTGTCAATTTTTTCCCTGGCAAACGATAGTGAGCCTATAATGTTGGAAGAACCGGCCTTCGGCCGGGAAATTTTTCTACCAAAAAATTTACAAATTAATCTAGAAGGGGGATCTAATGGATGTTTTTTTTAAATTTGATGGAGGTCTAGGGAGGAAACTAAAACAATAATTAATACATGCAAAAATCCGCCAAAAAGTGAACCATCTCCCCTTAAAACAACCCATTGACTCAATTATTTGTGACATGACAGTTTTACAATCATTACAGTCTCCCTCAGTTTGATATTACATTAATACTGTAACCCTAGCACTACCAAAAGATGAAATAAATTTCAAAATAATATTCTTTGATTGTATAGTATATTTTCATAACATTAAAAGTATTATTGACAAACTTAACAGCATCCACTGTCTTAACATAAGAGCCATTTTAATCGTGTGGGAAAATGATCAAACTCAAGCGATTTAATATTTTCTATACCTGTAGTAATATTGGAATGTGAACATGAAGTTATCTTATACAGTCAACCCTTTGGATAGGTATTTTACTGGTGGAAGTGGTAACACTGGTCTAAACATGTGTGCCAGTAATCATTACTTACCACTGCAATTTATTGGAGAAAATATACAGTTATAGTCATATGGGTTATAAGCTTGTAGGATGCCTGGAAGCTTTGAACCCAACCATTCAAGCTTCACTTCACTCACAAGTTTGTGTCTTGTCGAAATTTGACCCTTTTATTCCAATATTTATTAGATGTTACTGGAAGTATTATTATTATTTATATTTTATAATACAACAGCTTCATTATATTTGCAAGTGGTAAGAAGGTATTATTAGAGATAAATGGGGGGGGGGATGGGTAGCTTGGTACCAAGTACAATTAATCCCATTACAGTAGTTTTTGTTGTTGTTGTTGTTGTTCCCCAAGCTGCCTGGCCGAACAGCCCCAAGGCCCCGAGCAGGCCAAGGCCATAACCGTGCGCCCCCACAGAATCCTCACTGCCGACCACAATAAAGCCTGGGTGACCGAAGCCACTCCATGGCGGGGAGCTGAGGAGGGTGCGGAAACGCCCAGGAAACCAAAGCCCCACCCAGGGCCCTGTGCCCCTCAGCAATTATGAAGAGAAAGTTGAGGGGCAAAGGAAAATTACAGTAGTTCTTTAGTTTCGTTATAGTGCATTTTAGTTTTCACGCACAGACTCGGTACCACATAGGAACAATAATGAAACGTTGCCTGTAAGGTTATTTTCAATAATACATAAATAGATATATGGTTAGAATTCTATCTATATCTATATACTCTGGCACATACCCCCATTTTATTATATTATATTTAGATTTAGGTTTAGATGCTTATGTTCTGGGTGTGGTGTCCCGAGTTTGAATCCCGGGAGGGCCATATGCTTTCATTAGTTTATTCAGGTACATTGGGGTTTGTATTTGATATTAATGTTAAAGAATGGGGTGTTACTTATTTATGGTTAGAATTACTCCAAATTTTATAAGCTACATCATATATTAGCAATACTGTAGTTTACTGGTTGACTGCTACATCTAGCCAGAGCTGGAACAACACTACCAAATTCCCCAACTAATCATCATTCTTATTCATATTTATAAGGACATTCTTTTAACTCTTACCTTGTTACAAAACAGCACAAAACCAGCAGGGCAGTGGATCCACCTTTAAGGGGAGATGGGTCGCTTTTCTGGATCCCCTTCTCCCTTATGTTTAACCCCATTAGTTTTCAGATTTTAAGATGTTCAACTCATTAGTTTGGCGATTTTAAGACCTTTCGCATTTTTCTTTGTCAATATTAAGACTTTTGTGTCATTTAGTTGTCGATTTTTTTCTGGCGAGCGATGGCGAGCCTGTAATTTAGGAGTAACCGGCCTTTGGCCGGGAAATTTTTCTACTGAAAAATGTACAAATATTTCTTGAAGGGGGATCCTGTCTTGTTTTTTTAAAGTTTGATGGAGGTCTAGGGAGGAAACTAGAAAAAATAATATATAAATAAAATTCAACCAAAAAGTTAACCATCCCCCCCTTAACTTTCATTTCATACTTTTTTCCTGTAAGTATTATTTCTAAATAATAAATTATCAGTAATGGACGGATGGATATCATAATGTAGTAAATGCAGGACGGATGGATATCTTAATGTGGTGAAAGTATGATATCTAAAACTAAATGATTCTCAATAAAATCCTTGACTAGAAAATAGACCTATGAGAGTTCCGTATGGAGCTCAGTGGTCTGGTTTATCTACTCTACTTAACCTAACCTTGACAATTATTGTCCTCTCTCCCTCCCTGCCCACCCCGAACCAACTTCCAGAAGCACATCCATACTCATATCTCTCACCGATCCATCCACTCACTCACAGACAACACGCAGCTGCATGCACGACCTCCCGAAATCCATCCTTTCGAATCCTCCCTTCCTCGCGAGGACAGAGTCCACCTGGCCAGGCTGAGATGCGGACACCATCCAGCTCTCCTGAGCTATCAGAAGAGACTGGATGACTCCGTTGTCGACACCTGCCCGGGATGTAACACAGCACCCCATACCATTAAACACATCATAGAAGACTGCATTTCACACAACCACTTACGCCAACAACACAATCTACACTCAATGAGAGCTCTGTGGGAAAGCCCGATCGTGGCCATGGCCTTTCTCAGGGACTCGGGGCTGTTCGGCCAGGCAGCTTAGGGAACAACAACAACAACAACAACCTAACCTTGACTAGAAAATGTTATCACTGTAATATAATTGCTTCCAAGTAGGATGCAGCAACTAAAATCAACATAAGGAACTCCACTCCAAGGATCCTTCTTACCATAGATATCAAGATAGGAAAGGGACAAGTAATATACATTTTGTCATACAAACAGAAATACTCTCAGTCAAAGGGGATTAATTACAATTAATCATTTAGTAAGCAATTCTGGCTAATACCAAATTATTTTCAGCACCTTATTAAGGATCTCTTGGAGTGAGCATGTATTCAGTGTACATTATAGGATAAAGGTTAATAATCTTACACTATAGCTTATGGGTCAGATTAAAAAATATCCGAAATCAGTACTGTACCATTAAAAGAGGGTACATTTTCAGCATAAACTTCAATAAACAGCCATAGATACTCATACATACAATGTTTTAAGGTAATTTTCCATTACGAACATTGTAACGACTCCGATGTGGTTGCCTTTCAGCAGTTGGAATATAATACAATAAAGTCCCATCACAACAACGCCCCAGCATGTCATCACTTTGGCTAATGTTAGCAGCAAGACTCAACTAAGTCCAACTGCAGCACCTACACCTGAAGTATCTGCAAACCACACCAGCCTCAACAGTGCTACAACAACACAGTATCATACTAAGATTTTACTGTACATTAGGCAACTTGGACCTTAGAAGAACAAAATCCTGCCACAACACTGCCCCACCTTGTAAACAGTGGCCGACTCTGGTGTGATGCCAAACAGCACGCAGGTAGGACTAGTAAAGCCCCCTATGGCACCTATCCGCCAGATACTCACTGACAGGGATTTATCAATTTCAAATACCGGTAACAGTTCCACAAAAATGCAATCAATTTCTAGCATATAGTAAACATGATTATTAGCTCTCTCATACGGTACAGATTTTTATTGCGGCCCATGTTGCACCAAGGAACCTTTGATGGGTATCTTGCAGATTCCAGGAGCCAATGGACAGATTCAGAAGTATCCCAAATGCCCAGCTGCATGGTGAGGTTGAAAAAACCTCCAGGCTAAGTCCACAGACCTTATAAGATTCAGCACTTGGAATCTAAAAAAACACATCAATAAATTGGAGAAAGTGCAACAAATAGCAACCAAACTGATACCAGAACTAAAGGACCTACAATACCCTGAAAGATTTTTAAGATTGGGGCTTCCCACGCTAGAGGAGAGAAGAGTTCGAGGAGACTTGATAGCCATGTATAGATGCATGAGTGTTCGAAAGACTCGTAAGGAGGACTTTATTAGGCTGGATGATGGAAGAACCAGAGGGCATATGTATAAGAAAGGAGAGGTGCAAGTCCAATGTGAAAAAGTTTAGCTTTCACTATAAAACGATAGATAGGTGGAATAACTTAGGTGCGGAGGTTGTAGAAGCAAGAAATATCCATGACTATACAAGTAAACTGGATAGTCAATAGAAACTGAGACAGAACAACACGAGCGCAGGTCATTTCCTGTAAATTACAAATAGGTGAATACATCTATACGATAAACTTAAAACAGTTAACACTCTATGAGGTAAAACGCTGACTCAAGCATGTATTTGAAAGGTTTCAAAATACCGGTACAGTACTTCAACATATTAGAATTATTTATAAATATTTGAACCATCTTTCACTGTAGACAATTGTACAACTGACTAATCGGAGGCGTCGTGGGTGTCAGGGGTTGGGGTGCGGCAGAATGGACAGTGACCCTTCTGTAGCACCTGAAGCGTATAGTCGTCCGTGTGGAACATCTGTTGATGGTACAACTACTGAGGAACCATTCATATAATACTTGGTTAATACACAGTTCACTGGTCATGAGGTATGAGCTTGTACATTTGATCATAGAATAGAGCTGTGACAACAATCTTACTCTGAAAAATTGAGTTACAGTGAGGCTTCAGTTTGCATAGGATATTGGTGTCTTCACTTCTGCCTTTACACAGACTGGTAAGTTTTGTTGAAATCTAGATAACT
The DNA here is from genome assembly GCA_032716605.1 of Paralithodes platypus. Lineage (NCBI taxonomy): Eukaryota > Metazoa > Arthropoda > Malacostraca > Decapoda > Lithodidae > Paralithodes > Paralithodes platypus. The sequence continues at coordinate 39,394,921 of CM064552.1, read as the reverse complement.
TTATAAGTTTAAGAAGAGCCACTGGTAGTTAAAATGTTCATTGCTGGTAACTCCACATTCTTCTACCAATAACATTCATTGTAGTACTAACAAATTCAAGATACTCTCACTGGGGAATCAAAATCCACATCTCATAATGCTGATATGGTAACAGCTAATAACAAATGAACATAGTCACCAAACATAGTTTACATAAAGGAACACAAAACCAGAAACACTAAAACAAAACTATAACTATGAAAATAATATGGCTAACTTACCTTGTTACAGTGAGTGCAGTGCGTGATGGGGACATCTGGCATAAAATTCTTGTAGTAGTGTGCCCTCAAGGGAGACGGCCAGCGACACACTATTATGTCATGAGGCTCCATGGCAATCAGAGCTGCCCGACTCACCACCACAGGCTGGTACTCTGACCCACCCTGGTCACAAATAGGGAAGAGGGGTTAGCTACTTTAGGATATTTCTTGGTGGTGTAATGGTTAGAGCGTTTAAAAATCTGTCTGTGATAACCCAGGTTCAAATCCCGGTGGATCACATACAGTATAATTATGCTTTCATTAATTTCATTGGAGGTGTTTGGTGTTGTGGTGAAATTAATAAAATAGAATATTTGGTTAAATAACTTTGATCATGCCAATCAAGTTCTATTAATGGCTCTAAACTTGGCAGCAAACCAATACATACATACAAGTTTAAAGACCGTTTCGTCCACAGAAAGTGCGGTTACAGTCTCATATCTTAAATGGCAGCATTCCAGGCGACCCTGTCAAGGGCTGCCTCTGTTGTCAAGTTCTTTGTTTGAGAATTGAGATACGACCGAAGTACCTGATCCCACGTCTTTCTGAGTCTACTCCTATGCGCAGCTCCTCTTCTGTTCATATTCCAGCATTTCTTCACCCAGTTCTGATCAACCATGGTCTCCACGTGTCCAAACCAACCAAGTCGACTCGTGCCAGTTATTTCACTGATACCCCTAATGTCCAAACGCCTTCTTAATTCCTCACTCGATACCCTGTCCCCGAGGTTAACCACACATATCCATCTCGCCATCCTCTTCTCATTCCGTTCCATTCTATAAATATCCTCCGCTTTAACCGGCCACAGGTCATCGCACTCCTAACACATGAAATATACACCTTCCCTTAAAGGTCAAGTGAAAGTCCTCTCATGGTCAAGAGAGACAACAGCCCTCTGAAATTCCCCTCCTCCCCTTCCTTGCATTCGACAACCACACCTAGTAGCTCATTCCAAAACTCTTCTTCTACAGCTCTACCTAATCCTATTTGGGGGGCATATGCTGATATAACAATTATAACTCTCGCTCCTACTTTCAGTCTTAGCATAATCAGTCATTTAACTTCTATAACACAATCAACTCTGCTTTCTCCCACCAGGAAACCCACCCCTCTTATGCCACATTCCTTTCTCTTCCATAAGAACTTATAGCGTTCATTCTTTCCAGTTACCTACCTCGCACTCCCCACTCTCCACCGGGTCTCCTGGGCGCAACATACTGTACATGCACTCTGCGTCTCTCCAACATCTCTGAAATCTCACCAGTTCTTCCTCTCATTGTACCTACATTCACACTTCCGAGCCTGAACAAGGGAAGATCCGGGGTAGAGTCCTTTTGCGATTATGTTTTTATAGACTTGCGGTGGTTCTTAGATGTTTTTGTCATGTTCGGTATAGGTCACTGCCCCCAGGTATCCAGCTCCAGACTCCCCTGGGTGACTGGTACTCAGAGGCCATTCCAAGTTTTTATTAGGGGTGGGACCTACGGGCTTCGGGGCACCCCACCAGAACCTACCGCAGGGACGCAATCCATACGCGTACACGGCACTACGGTTGGCCCGGTATTATGCGCCTAGTGATATGGCAACCTCCCGGTGTGGTATCTCTAGGTTCGGGCCCCTGTGCTGCTAGGCGGAAAGTTCCATTCTGCAAACACCTTGCCCTGTACCATCTAGGTCCTCCTGGCCAAGATGCACCCCAGGGAGCTAGAGCTGGGCCTGAGATAGGTCCTTCCATGCCAGCGAGCCACCATTAAGCAGAGTTTGAAGCATTTTTCATGTGGGGTGCCTAGCTAGCCCTCAACCACAGTTTGATGGTTATGGGCCTAGCCTTCACCCAAAGGGGCTTAACCTACAAGATAGCAGGTAAAGACGGTTTGCATAAGATTTGCTTCCCTAGACAGGTTGCCGACCATGGCTGACGAGTCCTGTCACCCGGATTACATAAAGTTGGCTCCCCTAGAAGAGTTGCCAACTAAGGATAATAAGTCCCATCCACCCAGACACAATATACTGTAGTGCAAGTGTTTCTCAATATTTGTTTAAATTTCTATTACTTTTTCAACATCTAGTAGACATTATATATGAGCAGAACAAGTGAAAAATATTGATAACTGTCACACAATAGTGTGTTCTTGGATGACGTCACACAGGATATCAGAAGTTGGGTGGCAGCCATTTTGAGGGACCCCTGGATGTAAACAAAATGGGAGGCTTGAGGAGTTGGAGCAGCGTTTCGGTTTAGTACTCCTCACATTAATTATTATGTCAATAACAAGCTATGAAAATTGTCCAGATGGGTAGTGATGGGAATGTAACAATTCCGAAGTGCAATCTATACTGGGCCGTCGTAGGTATTCAACTAATAATTTGAACTCATACGGTGAGAAAGGCAGTTGAGAAGAGTCAGTGTTTTGGGAGGGTTTTACGGGATGGTAGTGTTGAGGTGTTGGAGAGGTACAAGGAGAAAAGAGTCAAAACGGAAAAATTAGAGACGCGAAAAAAGATGCAAACGAAAGGTGGGGTCAAAGGTTCAGTGAGAATTTTGAAGAACGAAAGATGTTCTAGAAGGAGGTAAATAGAGTAAGGAAAGGAGGACAAAAGAGGGAAGAGTCAGTGAAAGATGCAAATGGAGAATTACTAGTGGAAGGAGTTGAAGTGAGGAAAAGATATGCTGAGTATTTTGAATCTTTGCTAAATGCAAGAGATGGAAGAGAATTAGTGATTGAAGCAGTGGTTGATGGAGATAGGTTACCCAGGCCACCCAGGTGACAGAGAATGAATGAAAGGACTGAGGAAAATGAGGTGAAAGAAGCAGCAAAACAAATGATAGCGGGAAAAGCAGAAGGTTTGGATGGTATTGCTGTGGAGTGTATAAAGAAGGGTGGAGATGTGATAATAGATTGGTTGGTGAGACTTTTCAATGTGTGCTTTGTTGTGTCAATGGTACCAATAGACTGGAGGAGTGCATATATTGTGCCGTTGTACAAGGGGAAGGGAGGTCGGCAGGAGTGTTCAAGTTATAGAGGTATCAGTTTATTATCAGTGGTTGGAAAGCTGTATGGCAGGGTGTTGATAGAGGATAATAAAGTGTACGGAAGTTGCAATAGGAGAAAAACAGTGCGGCTTTAGGAGAGAGGGTGCGTGGATCAGATTTTTGCAGTAAGACAGTTATGCGAGAAGTATTTAGAGAAGCATAAAGAGATATTTTGGGCTTTTATGGATTTGGAAAAAGTGTATGATCATGTGGATCGTGAAGCAATGTGGAAGGTGTTGAGGATTTATGAAATTGGAAGAAATTTGTTAAAAACAGTTAAGAGTTTTTATGAAGGGAGCAGAGCGTGTGTTAAGAGTAGCAAATGATGAGTTGAGTGAATGGTTTGAGGTAAATGTAGGTTTGCGATAGGGTTGTGTAATGTCACCATGGCTGTTTAATATGTTTATGGATGGTGTGGTGAGGGAGATGAAAATGAGAACTATGGGAAGAGGATTGGGTTTAGTACGAAAGAATGGTAGAGATTGGGAGTTGAATCGGTTGCTGTTCGCTGATGACACAGCATTGGGGGCAGATTCTAGCTCTGTCTTGAGCCCCCCCCCCCCCCATAAAAAAAAAGTGGGGATTGGGCCTGAGTATATAGAATATTATAGATAGATCTTGATCCGAACAGAGAATCAATTTCTGTACGGATTACGGTCAGCATGGGAGTTTGTTAAGTAAATATGCAAACACTAAACAACTGTCGAATGATTCCTACCCTAGTAGACCAGTGAATTTAAATATAAGTACAGTACAGTGGACTCTCGCATCTAACGCATTTTGATCTAGCGAATTTGCATCTAACGGCCCTTTTGGAGCTCTACCCTATCTCAATCTAACGAACCAAAATCCATATCTAACGGCAATTATTCTGGGTGCCTGGTATCAATTTTCCAAATTTCCCACCAAATAGGCCTACTGTACTGAGCTAAGTGGCGTCCCTCACTCCTCCCCGTCACTGTCGTCAGTCCAGTCCGCGCCGCGCCTTAGGCCTACATTACTCAACCCAACTCAATCTTTTGTTGTGTTACTCGCCCCAACCTTAAGCTTTTGTTGTGTTACGCCTTTTGTGATGTCGACCCAATCCTCAGGTACTGGAGAGGGGAGTGGTGAGAATGGAAATATGCATGAAAGAAAGACAAAAGTACCAGTGAAGAGGGTTACGCGTGTTGGAAAAAAAATGAATAAATATACGGCAGAGGATAAAGCGAAAGTGATTGAACTAATTGAAAAAGGCCTCAAGAACTGCGAGATAGTGAAAATAACTGGGTTTCCCGAGGGGACAGTGCGTAACTTTAAGAGTCAGAAAACTAAAATTAAAGCCAGCCTATCTGTTGCAAAGACGTGTTTTAGTGGCAATGTTAAGAGAGGCAGGCTGTGGTGGAGGTGAGGAGGTGCGCGGCGCATCCCAGTTAGCCTAGCCTCCCTGCTCGGATATCTTCGACATCGTCTAACCTACACACTTCATTATTCACTCACAGGTTGGTTTATTATTAATTCTTCTTATAATTAATATATTACATGATTTTAATATATTTGATGTCACAAAATAGCACTCGGAAGGGCAAAAATAGGTAAAAATGGGGACTCTGTCTAAATTTTGGCACCAATTACCATTTTTCCCATTAGTTTATGTATTTATATCTAACGAATCTGGATCTAACACAATTTTTTTGGCACCTATTATTCGTTAGATATGAGATCTTACTGTACAGCTAATCAAATTATTATTTTTTTTTCGTCCCTGTCTCCAGCAGCAAAAAAAAAAAAAAAAAAAAAAATGGAATGTGCCTGAGTAGATACAGTAGATAGAAGTTTCTTCCTTGAACTCTTGACATACACAAACCCTTTCCACAACTCACATAAAAGTTCATAAGGTTGGCAGTGAAGGGATCCTGCGCTGCCTGAGAGGACGTGTGTGTTGGTGAACCTTCGAGGGTGAGTGCCTGAGACCCTCCCACGTCACTCTGTCGCCAGCGGTCGTCTCCCCCCCGCCCCTCACCACCATCATCATTCTCGTCATCTTCCCCCTGGCCCTTACCCCCGCCCCCGGATTGCTGGATCAGGTGGATGGCTTCCTCGTCAGAGATCCCTTCCTCTAGGACAAACTCAACCACAGGCAGGATCTCTGAAATTAAAATTTATGAGATATGGTAGCTGTAGGGTATAATAGGAGTAAGAAGTCGGCTATAAAATTTTTGATGTGTGGCAGCTGTAGGTTATAATGAGATGTATCCAGGTATGTCGTCTGTATTTGTGTTATGCTATGATATACAGTGCTATGATCCTATCCTAAACCACCGCACATCGTGTTGCTCGAGAACAAACCTCCGGATGAGCTGAACTTAAGAAGAGCAAATGGGGTTCTACTAATATAGGCTACAATGCCCAATGCAAATGCTAAAAATTTGTACAGTACTTTTTTTTTCTATGTAAGTGAGGGAGACAAAAGGCAGAACTGCATGTATCGAGTGCCTCCCCCAAGTTGAAAGAGTGACAGGGCCAAAATCAAGGGACGTTCGAGCCAAAATGCCTGGACACGGAGTTTGAAGCAATTTAAGTCATAGGAAGAGGGAAAGACTGATTCTGGGAGAGAGTTCCAGAGCTCAGCAGTTAGTAGAAGAAAGACTGAGAATAAAGTTTCACTCTTGGGTTGGAGAGTTGCACAGAGTAGGGGTGGGATTGCGTTGCTAGACAGGTACTACGTACCCTACGTAGAGGAGGTGGTATACACTGGGAAAGCTCTGAGGAACACTGATTATGGTAGTAGTGATAGAATAGCGAGAGAGATGCAACATTGCAGAAAAGAGAGAGATTGCAGAGTTGGTGAATGGACGGGAGTTAATGATACGGAAGGCTTTCCTTTCTACTTTGTCTAGGAGTGCGGTGCGAGAGCATCCTCCCCACACATGTGAACAATACTCAATACAAGGATGCACTGTGCCCCTGTACAGAGCAAGAAGTTGTGCAGGGGTAAAGAGCCCATTAGGGCAGTTTAGCACACCCAGTTTCTGTGAGGCTGCCTTAGCAAGACTGGTAATATGGTCCTTCCAATTGAGAGCAAAAGAAAAGGAGACACCGAGAATATTGAGAGAAGATGAAGGATTGATTTTTGTATTGTTGAAGAGTAAGGGATAGTCCTCTGGAAGTTCCGAACGGGTAGTAAGATGAAAAAATTGGGTTTTGGAAGCATTAAAGGTAACAAGGTTTTCTCTGCCCCAATTGGAAATAGTAGTTAGATCAGAAGATAAGTGTTGCATGGTTTCATTAAGTTTATTTTTGAGGGATTGCTGGCTGAAAAACTAATTGAGTAGTGTAAGGTAGAGTCGTCTGCGTATGAATGGATGGGACTGGAGGTACAGTTGAGATCATTTATGAAAATCAGAAAGAGAATGGGAGATAGGACAGAGCCCTGAGGAACACCGGAGTCGATAGGATGAGGAAGTGAGCGATGGCCGTCCACAACCGCAGCTATGGAACGGCCGGAAACGAAATTACAGACAAAGGCACAGATGGAGGGATAGACACCGAAGGAGGGTAGTTTAGAAATAACAGATTTGTTCCAGACTCTATCGAAGGCCTTCGATATGTCTAGTGCAATAGAAAAGGTCTCACCGAAGTCCCGAAAGGAGGATGACCAAGAGTTAGTAAGATATGAATTTTGAAAGAAGATCACCAGTAGAGCGACCCTTAACCTCTGAAGTGCGCATGGGGGTAATTGGAAACGTCCCCCTGTGCTGACGTATTTGAGGTGTTTCCGTCACTAAAATATTCATTGTGCCATTAATAGCATTAATACTTATCCATATGCGCCTATTATGGGTTGATTATAAAGGTATTAACCTGAAACAACAATAAAACGAGTGAAAACAGCGTTTGGATGGTCAAAATCGGAGATATAGCCCGCGAGTTGTATAATGTATGGGTGAGGCAATCTGCTTTCCCGCCAATTTCCCCCAAGGCCACTGAGACACAGTCGATCGATACTCTCTCTCTCTCTCTCTCTTGCACTCGCTTGCTATCAGTGATGACCACACCCTCCAATCGGATTTCTAATGTTAGCACGAAAATATACCTCAGAATAAGGGAATAACAGGGAAAATAGGTGATAACTGAAGGAGAGGAGGAAAGTGGGGAAGGAGGGGAGGTAGAGGACTGAGATTTTGCATGGCCCAGGGGCCAAAAAAAAATAAAAAAATATTTTTTTTTTTTTTTTTTTTTTTTTTTTTTTTCGATGTCAAAAGTTGATTTTTTTTTTCTCTGACTCTTAAGAGTCTCCCCGCAGTGCGCCGGGGGAACTCTTAAGAGTCTCCCCGCAGCTCCCGGGTTAAGGAAGCCTTACTGGCGATCTGAGAGTAGATTATGAGAAGAGAAATACTTAAGAAATTTGGAGGCAAGAATAGTTTAAAAAACTTTAGAGATACAAGGAATGAAAGCAATTGGACGATAGTTGGAGGGTTGAGAGCGGTCACCCTTCTTTGGGACAGGTTGAATGAGAGCAAACTTCCAGCAAGAAGGGAAGATGTTAGAGGAGAGACAGAGACGAAAGAGTTTGCCCAGGCAGAGAATCAGCACGGAAGCACAGTTTTTTAGTAGAACAGGAGGAACACCGTCCGAACTGTACGCCTTCTTAGTATTAAGCCCAGAGAGGGTAGACATTACATCTTTAGAAGAGATTAGGATATTAGGCATAAGTAGGAGAGAGGGGGGTGAAAAGGGAGGAATAGTACCGGAATCATCCAAAGTGGAGTTTCTAGCAAATGTTTGAGCAAAAAGTTCAGCTCTGTCAGAGGAAGAAGTGATGGTTGTGCCATCAGAGTGGAAAAGGGGAGGGAAAGACGAGGAAGACAAATTGTTGGAGAGGTTTTTGGCTAGATGCCAGAAAGCTTGGGAAGAGTTGGATCATTCAGTGCATTAATTATTGATGAAAGAGTGCTTGGTAAGTCGAAGAACAGATTGGGCTTGATTCCGGGCAGAACCATAGGAAGAATGAGATTCTTGAGTTTTAAGGTATCGGTACCGTTTGAATGCTTCCTCCTTGTTGCGGACAGCAGTAGAACAAGCGGGAGTAAACAAAGATTTTTTTACATTAGACAGAGAGAAATAAAATGGGATGTATGCTTCCATGCCCGAGAGGATTACCTCGGTAATGCGTTCAGCACTCTCCGAGGGTCCCCGGGCACGGAAGCAAAAGTAATTCCATGGGAAATCAAAGAAGTACTGCCGAAGAGCCCCCCCCAGTCAGCAGTGCCAAAGTGCCACAAGCACCGCCGGTTGGAATGATCGGGTGGCCGTACCGGAGAGATAGGACAGGTGACAGATATTAGTTTATGGTCGGAAGAGCCCAAAGGAGAGAAAAGATTTGAGTTGCTTCTGTCAGCCTATTGGAAATTGTGGGGTAGGTAGTAAAAGGCTTATATATATATATATATAACCTTTTGTATACCTGTTATTGTGTAAGAGAGAGCCATGCATCTCCTTTGTATTATAAAACCCTAAACAGATGCACCTGGACCTAAGGAGATGCAGAAATGGTTAAACAATTATATATATATAAAAAAAAACTATCAATTATATAAGTACGGTACTAACCTGATGAGTACTGAAAATGGAGCATGTTACTTTTGGTTGTAAGTTTTCAATGCTTAGGCAGCAAATGAGCATGCAGTAGACCGCAGCCTTAGAATCATTGCATATAAATTAGTTTAACCAGACCAATGAGTTTCATGGGGAAACTCTCATAGGGCTGGCCCGAAGGATTAGGTCAGTGTTTGGCAAACAAATCACAACGTTGTATAATCCGGATTATAGAGGATAGGGAATAGGGAGGGGAATCAGGTAGAATATCGGCAAATTATTTAGTACTGAAGCAAAAGGACGTTGCCTGGAATAAGTAAGGCAATCAGTAGAGATATGGCAGATAGAAAGAGGCGTGTGATATACAGTATATTCCGGGATAGGGCCATGAGGGTGACTAGGCCGATAGGGCCTGCATACATTTTTTGATTGCGTGGCACGAAAATGCTTGACGCCATTGCTGAAGTGCTGAATTTAAGGGGGGGATAGGCTAGTCTGGTGTGTTACTGTGGCACTCATCTTTGCTCTTTGGAATCTTTAGTGGGTGAGTTACCCAGCCTGATTGACTGCAGATTATCCACTTACTGTAGTAAACATGTTCACCAAAAATAAGTGTAGAATTACCTTTCAACATAATGTAGATAAAAGAGTACACAAATATAACAGGTAATGAATACAAAGTGCTATATCTACTAACCAAATGAGACAAAGGAGTATACAAAGGGGTGAGCACAGTTGACACACTGGTTGCCGGTGGTGTTGACGAGAGGGTTGGTGGTGGAGCAGCGGTAGCACAGTGGTTGGTGCTCCTCGTTGTCATGGAAGGCCTTGGCTCGGATCTTCAGTGCTGCCAACTCCACATCCTCCTGTTGTCAAGTTTTCAGAGTTAAGATTACTGGTTTGACAACTCGAAGGAAGGAAGGAAAACCTTATATTTAGTAGTAGTTCCGTAGTCAATGACGTGAGAGACTATATGTAATATATGGCCTTGGCCGGGTCTCATAGGACCCAATTTTAGCTTATTACTGTAGGCCAAGAACCATACACTTCCTAAGAGGTACCCTAAATATTTCCTAAGGTACGTCATTAACCCATACTGTACCAAAGGATATTACCTTAAATGTACCCTCCAGTACCAGGTAGTGTGGCCAAAATGGCTTCAGAGGCAAGAGAGCATTCAAATAATTTATTAAGAACATAATTATATACAATACATACATAGAAAAGATACAAGTCCATGAACGTGGAGGGAGCTGCACCAAAGGGCAGACCAAGAAAGACACGGGTGATCTTAAATCAAAGAACCTGACAAGTGAGACAGCTCTTAACAGGGTAATCTGGACACCGCAATTAGGACAGGAGGCCAGAACCGCACTTTGTGTGGAGCACTCGGCCTTTAAGTTTGTGTATGTGTGTGTGTATGTATGTATGTACGTACTACTGTACATACATACAAGATTAAAGACTGCTTCATCCACAGAGAGTGTGGTTACAGTCTCGCATCCTAAATGGCGGCTTTCCAGGCTGTCAAGGGCTGCCTCTGTTGTCAAGTTCTTTATTTTGAGATCGGACCAGAGTACCTGATCCCACGTCTCAAGCAAAAATCTGTAAGGTGCGTACCATAGAATAAACCTTACGAATAAGATAGAAAAATAAGATTTTCAATATGTGATTATTATATGGTACAGTATTAACCAAGCCTCATACTAATCCTCTGGTTTTATCTTTCAGGAAGAGGTTTGCAATCGCCCAGCCTGGACTATACTATACAGTATATACATGCATGACTTATACATCACTTTAAGAGCAAATAACAATGAAAATAAGAAAATAAGAATATATTCATATATGAAGAAAAATATAAGGCATTAGCCTAAGACTTACATTTTTGCCTTAATGCAACACATGGTAAACTTGGTCTCTCCAGATGAACCGACAAGTACCGGGACAGTTGTGAAAAGCCCATACATTTGTCTGGGTGATGTCATCAATAAATCTAATGGTTGTAGCCCATTTTCTGATATCGTGGACTCTAGCCACGATGTCTAGATCAGACTCTACAATAACATCAACAATAATAGAGGCTAAACGCTTCTTCCCAAGCCTAGTCAGATCATCTGGTGAGATCCACAAATGAGAAGGTAATTGAGGCTTAGTAGCCTTAGTATACATGAAAAGAGAATGAACAGGACATAAAGCACGGTGAGCTTTTCCTTTCTTTTAAAAAGGAATAGTAAAAGGTGTGATAACATGATCTATATGTTAATTTCTTTGCAATGAAATCAGGTGCAGAAGCAATAGGAACGGACTCCATATTTGGGGCAAATTGTAGACAGTTAGGAGCCCTAGCCACCCGCCAGTTCAGACTCTATGGGCAGTAGCCAAACAAATCAAGAAAACACACTTTTTAAGTCTACGTTCAGGGGTCGGTATGCATTCCTATTTTTTCCCATTAAATCCTAAGCTCCAGGTAAATGGATCCAAAGTTCATGGCGCATTGTCGGAATGTATCCTCCTTGAACTAGGAGGGAGCACTGCATAACAAAATCTTACTATAAAAAGATCAGTCAAGAAGTGATAAGGTCACAGGTCACAGGAAGGAGAAGTCATCAAGGATCATCGTCTCAATGTGCTGCGCCCCACACACACATGGAAGTCAGATAGGGGGTAAAGTTACTGTTAGTCTCAAGTTCCATGTCAGCATGGAACCACCCCAAATGCCCAAATGCAACCCTTCAGGGCAAGATCAGTCATTTCAGAGACTAGATTTGGCATGCTGGTGTCCATGAGGCTGAAATGGACCAAATACAGTAGGATGAAAGGTAGTCCAGACTTACGTCATCCCCCTTCTAGTCGCCTCTTACGATGCTCAGTAGACACATAGGGCATAATCTTAGGGATCACTTGAGGCATGCTATGCTTACAGGTACAGTTGGTCAAAGTTCCAGCTGACCCACCCTCGCTCTGGGGCTCGCAGAATTAGCTGGCAATACTGGTGTACGAGTGGTGCAAGGATACCACTTGCCATTAATGTGTTACCTGTGTCTGTTTTGTATATTACTGCAAATTAGACTGTAATGTTCACGTTGTGAAGACTAAATGCTCCTTCATTAAGCAGCAACCAATAAAACAGAAATATGTATTCTTATAAAATCGAGTAAAGTATGTTGTGGCAGCCAGCAGGTTTAATATGCGTTGCCAATCAGTGGATATAATAACTTTAATATTTAAGCAAATCTACGAACTTTGGGTGAATGTTCGGGATCATACATAGCGATGTATGCATTTTTATTTGAGATAGGCTTACTTTTCCTTGTTTAGTGTATGTTCTAACAATGATATAGCCGAAATCATATCTACCAATCCCAATCTTTGTAGGACAAACCTCCTTCCTACACCAGTATTGCCAGATAATTCTGCGAGCCCCAGAGCGAGGGTGGGTCAGCTGGAACTTTGACCAACTGTACCTACCTGATAGCATTATCGTTACTGAGTGTTGTTTGTATTTTGTACTATTGTTGACATCTTGTCAAATTGCAAATTTAGTGAAATATTTCTATCTATCTATCTATATGTTCAGGCCCAATCCCCACTTTTCCTTTTTTTTTATGTTTTCTTTTTTGGGGGGGTGGCCGACTCAGGACAGAGCAAGAACAGGGATAACACAATACACAACAGAAAACAAGAAGTATGTGGAAGACGAGAAATCTCGAAATGAAAGTAAAAAGTGCAATGTATCAAGGAATTGTTGTGCCAACAGTGATGTATGGGGCTGAGACATGGGCTCTGAAGGAAAAGGAGAGAAGAAAGCTGGATGTGATGGAGATAAGCTACTTGAGGAGTTAGTTAGTTAGTTATGTAGAGCAGATTAACCAGACCACTGAGCTCCATACGGAACTCTCATAGGTCTGGCCACTTGAGGAGTATGTGTGGAGTTACTCGTAGAGACAGATCGAGGAATGAAGAGTGGGGCAGCAGGAATATTTGTTGGCCAGAGTGGACAGAAGGGTGCTGAGCTGGTATGGTCATGTTGAACAAATGGAAGATGAAAGGCTTGCAAAGAGAATATGGGAGTCAGATACAAGGGGAGATAGAAGGGCAGGAAGACCCCCATTGAGATGGAGAGACTGTAAGACAAGCTTTGGATGATAGAGGAATGACTATACAGTATTTGTATTTTGTACTATTGGTAATGGCTTGTCATGTTGCAAATTTGATTTTAAATGAACATTTTGACATTTGACATGTAGTTTCTTTATTCATGCAGAGTTTAGTAAAATTTACCAGAACGTCCTGGACTTCCCAAATTGACTAATTCCTTGAACGTGACGATAGTGCATTGTTATGTGTGCGATTAGTTTGCTTGGGAAACAGATTAACTTGCTCATATAGTAATGTACACCTACGTGGTGGATTGTGTTCTTTTATTTCATAAATTTTATTTTAGTAAGCGTTGTTTCCACAGCGATTTTGATAAGTTAATTTCACTTTATATTGTCTTTGTCCCAGTTTTGGTTTGTTTAGTTTGCAAGTTTTACATTTCAACCCTTGTCTAGCGGGGTGTTTTGGGCTCATTTGGGCATATTCAGGCCCTCCTGCATGATAAATCAAGCATCTGCATGAAAACAAAATTATTTAGCAAAAAACTAGGCACTAAAAGCTTCAAAATGAGACCAGAACGAGCTACGTAGCACTCGTGGTTCTCTTGCAGTGGTGCCACGAACATGGAAGTTTAGCATATATCGGTATATTTTTCCCAGCTATGCTCACTACTGGCTACACTGCCGGCCTCTCGAGAACACAGGGAACATGAGTTAATGGGCGGCGGTAAGCCCTGGGAGTCGGCTGTCTGGCCCGCTGTGCTCCCGGCCATTTGCACTCGATTTTAACCCTTTAAAAGCCTTAATAATGCTCCTAACTTGCTGCAAATTGGTGCAACGACTTAAGTCGAGCACCGCCAATAAGGGGTTAATAGATCAGGCAAAGGAAGTGGTAATAAACAGGAATGAATGGAGAATGCTTGTGAATAGATGAATGTAAACGCGGTCGTTTGGGAGAGAGGGTCATGCGCCAGTTGGACTAGATAGTAGTCCAACAGGCGCCTGGCCCGGGGAGCCGGTGGTAATGACGGGTGCGCCTGGAAACATGGTTGGTGGGCTTGTGGTGGTAAAGCTTCACTGCAGGTCTGCCTACGGAAATCAGCGCCTCTCCGGGGATCTGGGACCTGGGAATCTTTTGCTGGGGACCCCAAATGGGCCTGGGTCCCTGGGTATTTCTCCTGGGCGACCTACAGTAGATGTGTGTAAGATTTTGTGTTTTGTTTTTCTGATGTGTTGTGATGACCCTGTTCGGGCTCTGTCTCGAGTCTGCCACCCCCATTAAAAAAAAAAAAAAAAAGGAAAACTGGGGAAGGTGCCAGAGTATATATATATATATATATATATATATATATATATATATATATATATATATATATATATATATATATATATATATATTATATATATATACATACATACATACATACATGATGTTTGTAGTGCTACCATGTATACCAGTGCAACTTTACATAAAGTGACAAAAAACAAGCTTTCAGCATTACTGATAATCAATGTGTATAATCAATTAACATTACTATACATACTAAAAACATATCAGCAGGCTATATAATATAAACTCAAAAGATAAATGTGAAAACTATCCTTCGAACCTGAAATCGTGGAGGAATACGAAGTGTCTGCAACTTATCCAGTACATGGCGAGCAAGCTTGAATGCCTCAAGGTTCCGTGCTTGTTTTGATAGAGTGTACATGGTTGAGCTGCAGAGGGGTTAAGGAAATACAGTGTGACACAGATCCTAGAATAGAGCACACTCCTGTGATAAGAGTACCTATAACAGTATCATTCTAACTTGTTTCGTACCATCCGACATATCGATGCGAGTATCCTGGGTTCGAGTCCTCGGAGTGCCACATGTATTTGTTGATTTAATTAATTGAGTTTAGATGTGAAGTTGGTTGGTGTAAAAACATAATAATGCATACATGTAGTTGCAAAATTACAATGATGTTAGCTTTTCCAAAACATATGTTAGCAACTATTAATTAGTTAGCAAAGACATTACACAGGCTTTAAATTACTACTCAAACTACCATGCCACATAATCTAACAATTTAAATATTTACTGTTGCTGAGGAAGAAATATGATGAGCAACAGATTATGCCTTCACTACCAAAAATTTAGTTTCTCAAACAAAAAGTTAACATGTTGGACTTAATCTTATAATAACTACCCTTGTATGCACAAAAGGATACAACTTCGAAATGCCAGTTGGATGCGCATTGATGAGCTCGTGCATTAGGAAGCGGGAGATGTTGAAGAGCGCCTCTGGCATATATGAGGTAAACGGCTCATCCTGGAAAAAAAAAAAAAAACATCCTTAAAGAATGCAGCACATGAGAGGAGGAGTAATATATGTATGTTTTGCATATTGCTTCTTTAACCCCTAAGTGTCGGCGCGCAACATAAGTCGAGTATAATAAATCTGGACTATCTGGCGGCGCTCGACATAGGTCGTGTGGCAATTTCAGCACGTAATGTTGCTGAGAGAGAGAGACAAGTGGTGGCAGGAGAGTAGCGAGCGTATGACTGCTCCAGACCACCGCGGCGAACCTACTGACACGAATCCCACCTCCTCCCTCCCTCTCTCACTCGCTATATACGGAATTGTATGGGGAAAGTGCCGAATTACATGCTTTTTGCACTCGCGTTGCGCGGTTGTTGCAAGAAAACTAGCCATCATAAAAGGATCGTTATGGTGTCATTGGAAAGCTCTGTTTATGCCCTTTCAGGGATAGATATTTGTTTTACGCTCTGGGTCTTATTTAGGCATGAAAATGATCACGTAAACAGCCCTATTTTGGCTAAAAACACCCCACTGGGCGGTACATATAAATAAACCGCTAGCCCGCTAATCTAGTGTTAAGTCACTTAAAATATTTTCAATCAAATGTTAAGCCTATTAACCCTCCAGCCCCGGCTATGTATTATATATATATTCCTCGAAACCCGGGTGATTTGGCCGAAAAACGTCTAGGCTAGGCTACCGTATATTCGTTAATCAGACTGCTTCCCGCATTCCCGCGCATCCCCAAGCGTAGCTGTGTTATTTACCTGTAGAATGGCATTAAGTAGAGCTCTCTAAGTCAACTGGTTGAGCTGTGATGATGATTTCATTGGAGATAACTTTATGGCCAAAACAGCCACTTTACACCACTTTTCGATACTTAACAACATACAGGCACACACGAACAAGCGACGCTCTCCTTCTTGTGGCCGGAGATGCGGGGCGTCGGTCCAGCCGGCTGTTGTTTACATGCGTCGGACCGATGCCTCGCACACGAAGCTCACAGGCTTTCAACCACTGGGCGTTCAAGAGGCCTTCCGGGTACCTGTTATATGCTTTTTTATGGGCGTTCAAGAGCCCTTCCGTGGTGAGAGGGTTAATGGTGTTTTAATCTTTTTATCAACTTATAGAGGGCCTCGGAGTCAGACAGATCCTAAATTGAGTGGTCAATCCTGTAAATCCTTCAGTAAACTGGCTCGGTTTGTCCCTCTCACAGGGAATATGTCCGCTTCTGGGTATGGCCACCCTCATTAACCCGGCAAGCGCGATAGGCCTCACGGAAGGCTTCCTATAGGGAACGCGATAGGCCTCACGGAAGCAAGACCATAAAAAAAGCCTTCCAAAAAAAAAAAGGGCCTATCAAAACAAAGGAATTTGTCTCTAGGTGAGATAATTCCCCTCCAGTACTCATCCATGTAAATCTCACCCACCCCCCTCCCTCCCCTCCTCAATTATCACCTATTTTTCCTCTTATTATCATCATTTATCGGTTATTTTTCTCTCCCGCGATAATGTAGCACAAGTGGGTTGCAGAAAAGATCATTATGTAACACCCAGACACCGGCCCACACCGCCCCGCTCGTCTCAGTTACCTCACAGACAGCGAGAGAGGAGGGTTGCCTGTGGCTCTCTCTCGCCTGAGATTATGACCGGGTGGCCAATATCTTCGTTTTTCACCACCCAAATGCTTTTCCCACTTATTTTAGCACTCTTGAAGGTTCATATATACATCATATATGTAAAATAAAAGCATACCGAAAATAAATAATGCTCTATATTGTAAATATAACGAATTCTGTCAGAATCCAAGGCTAGAAATGCACAAATAACTACCCTAGCCCTTAGGTCTATTTCGCGCTTGTCAGGTTAAGGGGAATAAGGCATCCGGCAATAGATAGATAGATCAACTTATATCCCTCTCTTAGCCTACTTGTTTCTTAGCCTTCTATATTTTTCCATGCTTGTATATATCTCCTTTTCCTGGCTATGTCCCATGCATTGTCTTGTTTATCTTTAGCTATTCTACATCTGTCATTAAACCAATTTTCGATCTTTTCAGTCTTGTTTCCTTGTTTTGGTACATACCTATTAACATTTTATTTTAGTAAGCGTTGTTTCCACATAGCGATTTTGATGGGTTGTTTTGACTTTATATTGTCTTTGTCCCAGTTTTGGTTTGCTTTGTTTGCAGGGTTTACATTTTAATTTAAACTATATCCTCATAAATTATTCTAAACATATCATATTTATCATTTGCATTGCTTTTCTGTTCAATTCCACTCCAGTCCCCATCTCAAAAGTTGCATTTCAATTGTATAAAGTCAGCTTGCCCATACAGTAGTTAAATCTCTCTTCTTTATTTTTTCCTTCTCTGGTATTTCTGGATAGACGTTCATGATTTCCATTTTGATTGGGCAGGGGGCTAGGAATCCTCCTTTCCTTGTAAAACTCTCCTACTCAACGAGACAGAGAAAGGGGCGAGGGAACGCGAAAGTGGTCCTGGACCCTGAGAATAGGAACTTTAAATATTGTTTCTGTTCGGGCTCTGTCTCGTGTCGGCCACCCCCAGCAATGGGGTATGTGCCTGAGTATATACATACAGACATACTTGGAATTATGATTTCCATTTTGATTGTCACATGATCACTATTTCCAATTGGAGGTAAGTGCAAAAAACAGAATCTGAAGGTAAATGCGGGGAAGAGCAAAGTTATGGTCTTCGAAATGGGTGAAGCCACAGAGTGTGAGGTGAAGTTGAACGGTCAGGCTATGGAGATTATCAGCTCATTTAAGTATCTGGGCAGTGTGCTGAGTAAGGATGGGAGTATGGATGAAGAAGTGCGGGAGAGGGTGCAACAGGGGAAGAGGGATGTAGGAACGCTGAAAGCAGTAACAAGAAATAAGGTGGTCAGCATGGAAGTGAAGAAGTCCTTGCATGACAGTGTGGTAATCCCGACACTGACTTACGGAAGCGAAGCATGGACGTTGGTGGAGAGACTCGGACCAAGAGTGAGAGGGGTGGAAATGAGTTACTTGAGAAGTGCGTGCAGAGATACATGGAGGGATAGACAGACGAATGAGGAAGTAAGAGGGAGGTGTGGTGTGGAGGTAGATGTGCTGGAAGGTGTGAAAAGGAACACCTTGAGATGGTTCAGCCATATGGAACGTATGTGAAGCGAGAGAATGACTAAGAGGGTGTACGAGAGCGAGGTGGAAGGACAAAGAGAGACTCGCTGGTGTAGTGACTAGCGTCTTTGACTTCCACCCAGAAGGTCCCAGGATCGCGCCCACGCTCGGCGCATTAAAGATTTTTCACAAGCACTGAGTCGTTACCGTCCCTCATGAGCAAGGGGATGGGGTAGTAGTACAGGACCCAAATGGAAATACGCCTAATCGGCCTTATTGGGCTATCCTTAGCTTTCTTAGCATGCGCTAGCTTTAAGAACTATTATTAGAGGTAAACCGAGAGAGAGGTGGAAGGATGGAGTGAAGTAGTATATTGATGAAGGCGGTGCTGGTTGGGAGGAGGGGCGTCGATTGACTGGGGACAGAGGTGCGTGGAGGCGTTTCATTCGTGGCCACCCCTTCGGGGATCACGGCGTCATGCAATAGATAGAGAGATTTAGCCAATCTCTATATTTTTTTTTACACAAGACCATTCACATTACTATAGACTAGTTTACACTTTCTACTTTTGTTTTTTTCATTGTTTCTTTTTCTATATCTTTAATTTCTCTGTTACATGTAATCCCCCTTCTACTGCCCTCTCTCCCCCCCT
Organism: Paralithodes platypus; assembly: GCA_032716605.1. Taxonomy (NCBI): domain Eukaryota; kingdom Metazoa; phylum Arthropoda; class Malacostraca; order Decapoda; family Lithodidae; genus Paralithodes; species Paralithodes platypus. The sequence goes on along the minus strand of CM064552.1, from coordinate 39,375,826 downwards.
CGGGTTCCTTTCCCCTCAGTCTCCCCCTCGCTCTCCCCAACCCTCTCTCTCTCCCCCTTGTTCCTCCCCTCCCTCTCTCTCCCCCTCCCCTCCTTCTCAAGTACCACTTCTTCACTTTCCCGTCAACAATTTGATAGAAACAATTATTCTTTTCTTCTTCTGACCGTTTATAATTATTTTCTCGTACTTCCGTGGTTATTCTCCTCATGTTTTTAAGTCCTTTCTTAGAATCACTCTTCTGTACAGTACTTTTCTTGGCTCAGTTTCCAACTGATTCTTAATACTCCTTCTGCAGCCTTTGTTGATTTGAATTTAATTTTGATTGGCCTTATTTCCCCTTTCTTATACTTCCCCAACCTCCAGCTGTCCTCTACCTCTTCCCTTCAGCTAAACTGTATATCCTTAAGTTCCAATTTCACGGATCCAAAGTTCACAGCATATTTTCGGTACGCATCCCCCATGAACTTTGAGGGAGCACTGTATACACTGAGAAAGTTCTGAAGAACATTGATTATCGTAATAATGGTAGAACAGTGAGAAAGATAGAAAATTGTGGCATGTTGTTGTTGTTGGTCCCCAGGCTGTCTGGCCGAGCATCCCCAAGGTCCAGAGCAAGGCCAAGAACATAACCGAGCACCCCCACATAACCCTCCCAGCTTTACCAATAAAGAATGCCCAGGTGACCAAAGCCGCTCCCAGGGGAGGGGCTGAGGAGAGTGTGGAAACGCCCGGGACACCGAAGCCCATCCCAGGGCCCTGTGCGCTTTAACAGTTATGAAGAGAAAGTTGAGGGGCAAGTGAAGCATGTGACGCTTTGGCTCCCAGTCTGCCAACTTAGGTTGACAGTAGAGAGGTCAAGCCAAGGAAGAGACGCCACCACTTGAGATCTAGAAAATATATAAGTGAAAGAAAGAATCAAAGTAAGCTATGGGTATGTCAGAGAACACTCAACTCTCATTCTGATAGACCAGCCCATCACCAAAACATGTGGCATGTAGAGAGAGATTGTTGGGAATTAGTTTGTAAAGTAAAGTTATGTGCCAACTATGAGAGTGAATCAAAGAATATATGTACAGTATACAGTCAGGTCTCGATATACACGCGTTTTATATACACCGATTCGTTTGGACACGGTAACCCCAAAAGTTCCAAAGTCGGCCACAACACGGAAAAGTCGGGATCATACACGGGTGGTGGCTCAAGCCTAGGTATATATAAATGATTAAGAATGTTATTTATGCATCAAATGTCTGTCTGTCTATCTATTTAATGCATCTATCTATCTCCCTTATCCATTAACATAACTACATCTTATTTGGACTTTTTGTAATCTATGAATCATTTCTAATGCGATGGAATTGAAAAATATAATATCCTTCCAGCACAAAGATAAACAAGAAATAAGAAACAGTCAACAAAAGATGTCCCCCGTTTTCTCCAAATAGGTGCCGAGCTTCCGAGTGTCAGGAGGTTTCCCTTTTATTTATTTATTGTTTTGTTCCAATGGTATATTTTCGCCTTGAAAGTGTGACTACACAAAATGATGGGGAAATATTGTAACGTTTTAATTGACATTTGTGTCAGTTTTGCTGATTATGAGTTGGTGGAAAAAAGTTTTCTTTAATTCCATCATATCGGAAATGATTCACAGATTATATAGAGACCAAATAACATACACTTTTAAGTTTGTTCAATAGTTTTGCATTATTAATAGGTTCGTAACTTCTTCTATACTTTCTGGTCTATTGAACCATAATAAAGAGAGGGGGAGAGAGGGAGCACCCCCGACAACGACAACCAGTCTGATGATGATGATGATAATGATATGATGGACAATATTTCTATGTTCTCTGGTTTCAATGAGGACGATGAACATGCAGGGGAACCTGGAGGGGCCGATGTGCGAGCTGTAGCTTAAGGCTTATCAACTTCATCACAGTAACAGGGTCGGGGTTGGGCCCAGGACGGGGTGGGTGGAGGGTCAGAGTGAGTACAGCGGTGGGGATACACATCTATCCACACAAATAGGTCAGTAAAAGGTACATATCAGTCCTTATTGATGCTTAATGTATTATATGTTTTGTCATAAATGATGTTGGTGGTATAATGTAATGTAAGTCGGCTGAAGGTAGGCAAAAAGGACCAAAAGGGGGACTTTGGGAAAGTGGCTGGAACAAATTAATTAATTCCCATAAGGCCTGTTATTTCTAAAACACGGTTTTGATATAAACGGTACGTACACGGTACGAATTAACCGTGTATATCGAGACCTGACTGTACTGTATAAATATGTTGAAGCTCAAAGCTTACCATGTAGCGCTGGATGGTGTGGTAGACATAATACATGGAGGCTTTCTTCTGATAGTCATGGAACTTGTTCATCATTGGTTCATGTTCTCTTTCGCTGCAAATTATAAAGAGTCACACAGTAGGCAATGATTGGCGAGTTATTTTCAGCTTATATCTAAAACCAATGTATAAAAGAATACCATTTAAAAATGCCATACATCCTTGAATGCACAAGGATATTACTAATATTCATAAAATCACACAAATTTAAAGCAGACTAAAATCATACTGTATTTTGTTATCATAGGATTAATTGGGATGGTTCTTAATCTATTAACTATGTAAACCTTTTTCTAAGATAAATAAATGTATCTAGTGTGCACCAGATAGCAATTTATAATTTGTCATTATACTGTACAAGAATATCCAAGATAAATAGTCACTCGCAATAAAAACAATACATCAAAATCTATATCTTTAATATTGTACTGACTCATCTGCAGCAATGTCTAGGCACTGCATGGAGAGCATCCAGAAGTAATAGCCAGCATCATCAAAGCGGTTTTCATTGACAGCGTTCATCGTCAACTGCTCCAGTACACGGAATGCCTCATCCGGTTTCCCTGCCTTGTGGAACGCTGCAGAAGAATGCCATTATGTACTTATCAGTATCTTGTCTTTGCTATATTATTTGTTTTATTGGTTGCAATCACAGTTATGAATCATACTGTACTTCATACTCTTGAAATAGAGTATTACAGTAAACTCCCTTTTATCCAAAAAAAGTCTTTTGAAATTTTGGAGAAGCGATTTTTATGGATAAACGAGTCCTTCTATATACAGTAGAGCTAAATATGTGTACAAATGGCCAAATATACTGTTTTCAATGCATTTAAACCCATTTCTAGTCTGTCTTCACTTCAAATTATCATCTAATTCAAGCTTTGAATTATGTTTACTTCAGAGGGGCTAACTAGGAGCAATTAAGCACCAAGAGAGGCTTAAATAAGTGAAAACTAGTGAAAAATACGGATAGCAAAACATATGGTTAAATGAAATTTTTGGATATTTGAATTTTGGATAAAAGGGAGTTTACTGTAGTTCTGACTTCTATAGCTGGTACTGTACTACATTACAGGTACAGTACTTTGATAATCCTTAGTTGAATTAATTCACCCTTGGATGGAACTCTTTGTCAATTTGATACTACAGTATTGTCAATTTAGTTCATTACTTTGTGGAGACTACAAAGTTGCTCATCGAAGATGCAGGTAAATTTAAAAATTTGATTGTAAAATTTGATGGCCTGGTCATAATAACAATTGATCCTTCTAACCTTTCTGAGCCTGCAGAAACTTGTCCTTTTCAGCCAGAGATGTGGCATAAGGTACGTAGACCAGCTGGCGATACTCTGGGTGTCTCTCGGCCCACACAAAGGCTTCATCCCAGTCCTCCACCTCCACATACAACTCCAACACACTCTGGATCTCACCCATCTTCCTGAAAAATTATCACAAATTGTTAGCTACCATATTTTTTTCCTTAATAAAAGTTATGCTATATTTAAACTTTATGACAATCACATAACCTCAGATAATTAAAAATCTCTTCAACCCAATCCTTCACCTCTAGGCTATACAGTATACAACTATAACACATTCTGGATCTCGCTTATCTTCCTCAAGTTACATAAACTCAAAATGTTAAGGTTGATTTACATAAGCTCTCTTGCTTGTAACTCTCGTCTGGCAGCTTCTGAAATATATCTTTATAAATATTCTGCCTAGATGCCAGTACTAATGCAAAATGGTTATAAAATATTGCAGGAATTTAAGTTGCAGATTAACCCTCAACTCACGGTGCCCGTCATATATTGGCCACCCCTGTAACACCCGTCATATGACGGGTGCCATTTTGAGGCCAATATGAGCTATGAGAGAAAAACCGAGCATTGGGGGGACGATAGGCGACCTCGGACTGCTCGCCACCGTTATGTGGCTGTCACTGAGACATACTGTATCTCATCACCGCCTCCCTACTGCTCTCAACAAGAATAAAATTGGGAAAGACACATCATTATAGGATATTTTCGGCTCCAGTTGCACGATCGTTGCAAGAGAATTCGTGGTCGTACAAGGATGATTCAGGTGTCATTGGAAAGCTCTATTGTATGCCTTGAGTGGCATCTTTCCCTCAGTCAATCTTTCCTTCCTCCTATGACTTAGACTGTTTTAAACTTCATGTGTCAAGGCATTTTGACCCTAACGTCCCTTGAATTTGGCTCTCTGTCACTCTTTTGGCTTTGGAAGAGACACTCATTACAGGCAGCCTGTCTTTTCTCTCCTTCATACATAGAAAACAAAAACAATCTAGAGAAAAGACTCATTCATACCTTTAGTAAGTCTGTTCAAAGTCGACGGAGGTATTCCCTGACACACTTTCCTAACATTCACCCCAACCAGGCATCCACTATGTTTTGTTGATCTTAATATACTCACAAAACAAAACAAAACCACACATTTAACTCATCAGTACAGGAATATGAAGAAAGCTACAGACAAATGTTTGATATATTTTTATAGAAAAGATACCATGCTTCATCATAAGCTACTTGAATTCTTCCATATTCCTTTCCTTTAGAGAGATAAAATGGGTTAAAAACTATGAAACATGCAAATTATACCCATCCTTTAACCCTTTCTCTGCGGGGCTATTTGGGCTATTTAGGGCATATTCAGGCACTCCTGAATGATCAATCAAGTGTCTGCATGAAATGAAATGTATTCTGCCGAAAACTAGACGAAAATAGCTTCAAAATGACACTAGAACGATCTTCCTAACTCACGGGGTTCACCCGCAGCGCTACCATAGACATTGGGTAAAACTCGTTAATTATCAGCAATGTAGCGCTTGGCAACACTGCTGAGACCCGGGTATGGGACCTCAGTTTGCCTCCGTGCACGGCTGGACGTGCTGAAAGTCGGAGGTGGGCCCCTCGCGGTCCCGCCCACTGACACTATTTCTACGGCTTTTACAAGCTTTTAAAGCCTGGAAATTGCTGTAAATTGCCAGGGCATTCCGGAACGTCTCCCGCAGGGAAAGGGTTAAGGGCAAAACTAAGCTGTCATACTAGATTACTATAATCCCAATGCTATTAAAATGTAAAACTTGGGGGAAAAAACACACAAAAACAGGAGATAATATTAATATAAATCCTTTGCATATTTTTTCCCTAATAGAGAAGAGTTGGGTGATATTGAAACTTTATAGTAATCACATTAGCACAGGTAATTGGAAAACTCATGTGAAGATATACTGTATACGGCATATATATTTAAACTCCCATACCTGATGCAGATGATAGTACTGTACTTGGTATTTCTATACAGTATATAATATAATTTGCATACATAAAATAATGAAAAATATTAATTAACTTACTTGTACATCTCAGCAGCATGTGTGAGTGAGCCCAAGCGACGTAGGTGTCCAGCACACAGACTGAGGGTCTGGCGGTCGGCCTTGTCAGTTTTCCTACCCACATCCACCAACCTGAAACACAGTATGTTTCATACTTTTATAGGTCCAGAAATATTTTTCTTAGAGAACATCTTCACTCAAATTATGATATTTATGACACTCTGAACATCTTCAGTAGCCTGGCAATCTACTAGACCCAATGGTTCCTGAGATACAGTGGTGGCAAAAGTAGCACTTTCAATGAAAATAAGCCCCTTTCAGGAATCACAGCATCCGGTAATAGATAGATCAATAGATTATTTTAGACAGTTTGCCGTCTTATGTGAAAAAAGTTTGAACCAATTACAGTTCCCAGACACTAAATTAGTGGAATTCAGAAAAGCATAGCTCTGGATATAAATATGCATACAAAACTGCAATGAGCTACCATAGTCTACTATTAACATCCATGATATACAGACAGACAGTTGTTGTTGTTGTTGTTGTTGTTCCCTAAGCTGCCTGGCCGAACAGCCCCGAGTCCCTGAGGAAGGCCATGGCCACGATCGGGCTTTCCCACAGAGCTCTCATTGAGTGTAGATTGTGTTGTTGGCGTAAGTGGTTGTGTGAAATGCAGTCTTCTATGATGTGTTTAATGGTATGGGGTGCTGTGTTACATCCCGGGCAGGCGTCGACAATGGAGTCATCCAGTCTCTTCTGATAGCTCAGGAGAGCTGGATGGTGTCCGCATCTCAGCCTGGCCAGGTGGACTCTGTCCTCGCGAGGAAGGGAGGATTCGGAAGGATGGATTTCGGGAGGTCGTGCATGCAGCTGCGTGTTGTCTGTGAGTGAGTGGATGGATCGGTGAGAGATATGAGTATGGATGTGCTTCTGGAAGTTGGTTCGGGGTGGGCAGGGAGGGAGAGAGGACAATAATTGTATGTGATACCGTGTGCTGGGTGTTGTTTTGATATTTCTTGGTGTCTGTGGGTGTGTTGCCATGTAGTTTAGTGGGTGGTCTTGGTTTGTGGAGGCTGCTGCCAGGAATTGAGTGCCTCTTATGTCCAGATGGTCTTTGACTTTGAGGATTTTGGTTTCTTGATGTAGGTGATCTGTGGGTGCAGTAGCTGTGCAGCCTGTAATGATCTTCAGGGCTTTGTTTTGAATAGTCTGTAAGGTCTTATGATGTGTTTCAGCTAGGTTAGAAGCCCAGGCTGGGCTTGCGTATTCCATCACTGATCTTATGTATTGTTTATATACTGTGGTGGTAGTTTCTTTGTTGTGTCCAAATTTTGTGTGAGCAAGTGACCTGAGGGTGTTAAGTCTGGGTGTCAGTTTCTTTTTAATGTTTGTGGTGTGCTGTTTGAATGTCATATGAGTATCATATGTTACTCCTAGGATTTTGGGTGTGTGTGTATGTGTTAGGGGTGTGTTGTTTATGGTGAGTTGAGGGATGTATTCGTGTTCTCCTGTCCAACTTGTGAGCAGGGTTGCGGTGGATTTGGCTGGGGCTAGATTAAGTCTGTTTGTAGTGCACCAGCCATGTAGTGTGTTGAGATAGGGTTGAAGGAGATCTGTTGCTCTTTTTGGGTCATGGTGTGTGCATGTGAGTGTTATGTCATCTGAATAGGAGGCTAAGTTTATTTGGGGCGTATTGGGTGTAGTTATATCGTGCATGTACAAATTGAAGAGTGCGGGCGATAGGACGGATCCTTGTGGGACTCCGTTTGGAAAGTTTCTGATTTTAGATGACTGACCGGCAAAAGATACGTGTGCACATCTGCCTGCTAGGAAGTTGGCCAGCCACCTTTTTGTGTTGTTGTGCATGTTTGTGTTGTAGATTTTGTTCGTTAGGTTGTGGCGGGGGATGGCATCGAAGGCTTTACTAATGTCGAGTGTGGCTAATAGTGATCTGTGTGGTGGTCTAGCTGAGTTGATGCCGTCGAAAGCTCTTTGTGTAAGGTCTGTGAGAAGAGTGTTTGTGGAGTGCAGTGGCCTAAAGCCATGTTGTGTTGGAGCTAGGGGTAGGTCGGGTGTAATTAGTTGTAATACTAGGCGTTCCATGACTTTGGAGGGGGAGCAAAGGAGTGTGATGGGGCGGTGCGAGGAGAGTAGCGTGGGGTCATTGTTGGGTTTGGGGAATGTGATGATGATACCATGCTTCCAAATGTCTGGTATTGTGTTGTGTGAATAGCTGTAGTTTGATATGTTAGTGAGTGTTTGTATGCCTTGTGGTCCCAGGTGTCTGAGGTGTATGTTGCTTATGTTGTCTAGGCCACAGGCGGGTGAGTGCTTGAGATTGTTGATGATATGCTTTGTCTGGTGATTGGTGAAGGGTGTATAGTCAGGGTCTGTGGGGAATTGTCTCTTACGTCGGATGACACGTCGGTCGTCTTTGTGAGGTTTTAGGTGGCTGACATGTGAGAAGTGATTGATGAGTGTTTGCTTGTTGTTTACATGAAGGAGTAGAGTCTGTTGTTGTGACAGTTATAGCGATGCCAGGCATAAATGTATCGTGGAGACCGTCTTCTAAAAAGCCAGTTCATTGTATTTTCAGTTCCTAGACTCTAATACGGGTGAATAATTCAACTGGAGTTGCCACTTCCATCTAATATTGACATTAAAAGAAACAGGAGAGTAACTAAATATTCCAATATTTCTTCATGTATACAGATATCAGTGGGAGTCAAAACGGGAAATAGACGTCCTTTGCCATACTACCACACTGTTCCAAAGGCCCAAGGATAGACTCCAAGCATTTATTCACTGAAGAAAAAGCAAGTATTTTAGATCTAAGGGAAGATGTGCATTTCAAGGAAATTTATGGATGCTCATGGCAATCCATTTAATCTATTATGCACATGCTGGCAGCTGCCATGGATATTACTATTTTGTGTGACTGTGCACCAGCATGCCAGAAAGTTTTTTTTATTGTGCACTTATGACGAAAGGGGAGAATACAAATTATTAGAGGTTAATTTCTGTTAAAATTCATAATCTATATGCTTTAATTTCATAAGAATATTTTTTTCCACCTATCAATGTGAGCTGCATCTGCACTGACTGATGATATCTGTAAATCACAGAATACTAGACAAGAATCACCAAACTTGTGGGTGAATTTGTTTTACGGATGATCGTATCTAAGCTTGTTTAACTACCGGTACCTATATATTGCAACAGGCCGTAGTGCGGTTGGTAGAGCACTCGCCTGAAACTGAGAAGTCGACGGCTCAAGGCTCGGGCCAGCCAGTGTGCGTTATTGCCAGACGACAGCGCTATTGGTGTATGGCGCAGTTTAGCAATCTATGGCAAGTGTCCACTGAAGTCCCTGAAACATCAGAGCAGCCCCCCCCGCCCTAGTCCTAATCCCGCTCTTGACCACGGAGTGCACGGTCGTAAAAACTGCATCTTCATATTACCCCATGCATATTTGATTAGATATGGTGAATGAGATAATGATGATGAACCATACTAAACAAGCATGGTTTACTTACATATCTTCCCAACCATTCTCGCCCATGATATCAATAGCCTTGTGAGTTTCGCCAGCAGAGAGGTACATCTCGGCAGCAGCTCGAGGTTCATTGATGTTGCGCGCCCAGTCAGCCTTCTTCCTGATCAGCTGTTTCCGATCCACACTCTCGTCTGATCCTAGGTACTCCTACAGTGAAGTGTAAACTACAGTATGTCACATACTACAAAGGGAAACTTAAGAGCCTAAAACAGCTTTGGCATGTATTATAAAAATGTAACCAAAATTATTGATATTCAGTGCAGTTTGTTTACAGTGGATTTAATATACCATAATAAAACATATTTCTAAACAGTTTTTGTTATTATATTTGCATAATTAAACTTTATGAGAGCTTTGTTATGAACTCAAAAGACATGATTAACCCTCCGAACTCGGCTGTCCTCTTATACTCGACATCGAACCTTTACCGCTGAACTCAGCAAGCTCCTAAAACTCCATATACTTATTACATGGTTTATAACCACTTAAAACTGCATAGGAGAAAGTTTTGTTGTCTTGGCGGGTGGTTTGCATAACCCACAACAACAAGCACACACAATCACTCACTCAGCTAATTCATGCTTGAGTGAGGCCCTCAAGCAAAAGAGTTTTGATTTTCTGCTGTCCCAATCAATGAAAGCAATGGGCAGTTATTTAAGAATGGCTATAATGGTGAAATAATCAAATAATCAATTATCGATATTATCAATAATAACTCATAATCCATAAGCAATAAACAATAATAAAAATTCAATAATCAATAACTGAACAAATGTAAACAAACCGAAGCTGTGATCGCCGGTAAGGCGTCAGTGCAATCGATTTTTTTTTGATCACGTGACAAACCCAACTATTTTCCATCTCAAAACCACTTGATGACATTTTTTTGTCTTCACCCATTGAAAGATAACCGTGAGTACTACCTCTGATATGTATATAACCTAGGTAAGGCGTTTTAATTGCAGAGATATTTATGTCCAAAAATCCCCAAACTCAAGCATTCACAAAGATTTAGGGTTGCGACGGCCATATCTGGCCCAATTATTTTCACCATAAAAACAGAACCACTTGGCTTAGAGTGTTATAGTCTTCACCCATCGCAAGATAACAACAAGTACTGCCTCTGGATATACAGTATATACTGTATATATAACCAAGAATTGGCAATTTTTTTGCGTAGTTATAAGTGCGCCATAATCATGTAATTACTATATTTCAGCCGGTTCAGCGGTGGCGAGAGGATTCAAACACGCCGAAAGTGAGGGGTTAAATTACTATTAAAATAAAAAAGTGAGTATTAACCTGAGCCAAATCGAACATCCTAAGATCGGTATACATGTTCATGGCAGCCTGGTCGTGGCCACTCTTGCGGTACAACTTGGCTGCCTCAGAGAACTTGCCCTCGTATGCTCGGATGTCACCCAAGAAGATGTTGTTGTCCACTTCCCCCTTGTGACGACGATCCTGGAAGAGCAACCATGTCACAATTATTACATATATTAGACCTTAAATATACACATATAATTTACACAAGTTAATCAAATTATAATGTACAGTACTGTACTTTTGTAAATCTTCCAAGAATTGTCTTCTGAATAAATGTTGGTTGTCATTTAAATGCCAACACTCAAGCAGAAAACAGCCAGAAATATACACACAAAGTACAACATTCTGATGAAGGCATATAAGGAAGGGGTGAATAGATATGTTCCTAAATGTTCAACAAGAATGGAGAAAAAGAAAGTGGTTTAACAATAAATGTGAAAGGGCTCTATTGAAGAGAGATAGAGCATGGAACAAAGTGCGAAGGCGGTACAATGAAGAAGCTTGGAAGTAATACAAAACGGCAAGAAATGCTTATGTAAAGATACAGAGAGAGAGAGAGATTATACGAAAAGGACATTGCAATGAAATGCAAAAGAGAACCCAAATTGCTTTATAGATGGAAAAATCAAACTAAGGATATTATACAGTAACAAGGTTGAAAATTGGAAGGGAAGCCTATGAGAAGGATGAAGAAATGTGTGAAGTAATGAATGATGAATTGCAATCAGTGTTGTTGTTGTTGTTCCCCAGGCTGTCTGGCCGAACAGCCCCAAGGTCTCGAGCAAGGCCAAGGCCACAAACGAGCGCCCCCACAAAATCCTCCCTGCTTACCACTAACAAAGCCCGGGTGACCGAAGCCACTCCAAGGCAGGGAGCTAAGGAGGGTGCGGAAACGCCCGGCAAACCAAAGCCCCACCCAAGGCCCTGTGCCCCTCAGCAATTATGAAGGGAAAGTTGAGGGGCAAGGGAAAAATGTGACGCTTTGGCTCCGAATCTGCCAACTTCTAGGTTGGCAGTAGGGAGGTCAATCCACGGAAAAGACGCCGCCACTTGAGATCTAGAAGATATATAAGTAAAAGGAACAGTCAGAGTAAGCTATGGGTATGGCAGAGATCGCTCAGTTCTCACTCGGATAGACCAGCCCATCACCGCATGACTAGAACCCAATCCTCTCAGCATCAGCTAGGAAAGGTCCTAGAAAGCCGCCTTTGGCGGGGGGATAGCTCCCCTATTTCAACTCCTTTCGGGGTTGAGCACCCGCCCGCAATCAGTGTTTGTCACAGTGTTTGTTCCGGGTGGATGGGGTTCGGTCTACCAGACTCGGGACTGTTCAGCCAGACAGTCTAGGGAACTACAACAACAACTTAGAATGGTTGGAGGGGTGTATGTACCGGCGAAGATGGTATCGCCAAAGTAGCAAAACTTGTCCACCATCTCTATTGCCACATTGCCAAAGTTAACACTCTCGAGCTGATCATTGAACACAAACTCACCTTTACATACTATGCATACAAATTTATCAACTTCGGACTTCTTCCTCGATAGAGGTCCCTTTATTCTAGTGCAGCGCTTCTTTCCGTGGTGTACCCAGCAGCGGCAGACGTTACACTGTATTGAGTTCGCGCCCACCCCTTTTCTGCATACTGCGCATGGGTATGCACCCCTTATTTCTACCTTTCCAAGCCCTGATCTACTGATTAATCTATCTATCTATTTATTGCCGACGCCCTGATCCCCGAAGGGGTGGCCACGAACGAACCGCCCCCATGCACCTCTGTCCCCAGTCAGTCGACGCCCCTCCCCCCCAACCAGCACCGCCTTCGTTCATATACTTCCTCACTCCATCCTTCCATCTCTCCTTCGGTCTACCTCTCCCTCTCTGTCCTTCCACCTCGCTCTCGTACACCCTCTTAGTCATTCTCTCGCTTTCCATACGTTCCATATGGCCGAACCATCTCAAGTTGTTCCTTTTCACACTTTCCAGCATATCTACCTCCACACCACACCTCCTTCTTATTTCTTCATTAGTCTGTCTATCCTGCCATGTAACTCCGCATGCACTTCTTAAGTAATTCATTTCCACTGCTCTCACTCTACTGATTAAAAGTTTGGTTATATATATTATAATGTAAAACTTGCAAAATAAACAAACCAAAACTAATACGAACACAGTAAAAAGACAAAATAACTAATCAAAATCGCTATGTGGAAACAACGCTTAAGTAAAATAATAATTTATAAATAAAAGAACACAATCCACCACATAGGGTGTACATTACTACATGAGCAAGTTAATCTGGTTCCCAAGCAAACTAATCGCACATACAGTATAACAACGCACTATCGTCACGTTCAAGGCATTAGTCAATTCGGGAAGTCTGGGACGTTCTGGTAAATTTTATTCAACTGTTAACCCTTTACTTGCCATGCCCTCTCTCCATCTTCTGAACGTGGCCTTGGCATCCCGCACGCTATCTGCGATAAGTACAGTACAGTACTAGGTCATCTGCGTATATAACTCTAAAAATCTTCAGATAGTGCTTCCAGAATCATTACAAAGAGGAGGGGGCTTAACACAGAGCCCTGGTTGACTCCAACTCGCATTGTGAACTCCTCACTCAGTACACCTTTCACCGTCACTGCCGTTCGTGAATCCTTGTGAATCTTCATTATCACACGCAATAAAATGAACCTCACATTCATACATAGTATGTACCCCTCAGAAATACTTTTAGAAGTGGACCTGTTTATGCTTGTACGACTGCTTCCAAAATACCTCTTGCAAGCACACACACTAACTCACTAAGGAAGCTAATAGCACACATTAGGACAAGAGACTGAAACTGCACGTATGTGTGGAACACTCGGTCTTAAAATTGTATGTATGTATGTATGTATGTATGTATGTATGTATGTATGTATGTATGTACTGAAAGACTCACAGGAGGGGAACCTGGAGCTTTATCCTATGTCTGGCAACAGTGGAAACGGCTCAGTCATACCAAACAGCAGTGGTAATACCAATATGTATGGGTACATTGACCGCAGCAAACATATTTTATATAAAGAACGTATGGGTACGTCGGCCGTAAAAATTGGGTTAATCTTCAAGAGGCAGTTAATATATACAGTACCAGTAATAATAAACCTGCTATCATGATAAATTTTGTGCAGTACCTGTATGGAGTGTATGAGGTCAAGGTGTGTGAGATTCCTGGTGCGAGTGAAGGCCTTCCTAGATATGTTATACTCCAGTCCCTCCAGTGCCGCCCGAGCCAGAGCCTCCCAGTCCCCGTCAGTCACTCCCAGGCATGCTATCTCATATGCCTCTCTGGAACATGGGGAAATTGAACTGATTGAAAGTACGGTAGGATCTTGCCAATAATTACTTCCACAATAACGTTTTTGACACCTACCTATGTCACCTATGTGCAGTTCGCCACTCTGCTAGTGGCACTGAGGAGCGCACTGCCCTTCGTTGTTGTTTGAAAATTGGTGCAGCAGACTGTTCGAAAGGGCAGAGCGCTCCCCTGCGAAGATGGGCTCGTCTGGCACTTTTTGTGGTTCGACATCGAGAGCTCTCTTAAAGCTGTCTAACGAGATGCCCCTCATGTCTCTTACTCGCCGCGGGAGTTTGTTAAAGAGACGTGCTCCTCTATGTGATAACCAGCCTTCTTGCAAAGAGCCCATAGCACCCTGATTTTTCATCTTAGGGATATCGCATTCCCAGCCTCTCCTATCACTGAACTTCATTGCTATTGGGGTATGTAGATTCGGTACAAAAACCCTCTGCGATTTTCCATGATTTTCTACACTCCAACGAATACAGCTTTAGTGATTTTAAACGCTCCCAATAGTGTAAAAGTTTTACTGAGTTCATAGTATGTGAGGGGAAGTTCCTTTGTAAACTCTCTGTCATTAATTTCACCTGCTTTGTATGGGGATGTTAATACGTTACATATTCTAGTCGCGGTAGCACCAGGGATTTGAAGAGCGTTATCATAGGCAATTCACCGCAAGTTTCAAATGTACGTAGAATCCAACCTGTTAGCCGTTTCACAGCTGCAACTTTGACCTGGTTATGTTCTTTGAATCCCATATTTTCAGACATTATCACCCCAAGGTCTTTCACAGTCTTCAAGTTAGAATAGATACCGACTTTCTAAAATAATGTTTGGATTCATTCAAATAACGGTTATTTCGTGGGAAGCGTCCGGGATAATTAGCCTATAATTACTAAATAACTCTTACGGTATATACATATAGTTGTTGTTGTTGTTGTTGTTGTTCCCTAAGCTGCCTGGCCGAACAGCCCCGAGTCCCTGAGAAAGGCCATGGCCACGATCGGGCTTTCCCACAGAGCTCTCATTGAGTGTAGATTGTGTTGTTGGCGTAAGTGGTTGTGTGAAATGCAGTCTTCTATGATGTGTTTAATGGTATGGGGTGCTGTGTTACATCCCGGGCAGGCGTCGACAACGGAGTCATCCAGTCTCTTCTGGAGAGACCATCCAGGAGAGCTGGATGGTGTCCGCATCTCAGCCTGGCCAGGTGGACTCTGTCCTCACGAGGAAGGGAGGATTCGGAAGGATGGATTTCGGGAGGTCGTGTATGCAGCTGCGTGTTGTCTGTGAGTGAGTGGATGGATCGGTGAGAGATATGAGTATGGATGTGCTTTTGGAAGTTGGTTCGGGGTGGGCAGGGAGGGAGAGAGGACAATAATTGTGTGTGATACCGTGTGCTGGGTGTTGTTTTGATATTTCTTGGTGTCTGTGGGTGCGTTGCCATGTAGTTTAGTGGGTGGTCTTGGTTCGTAGAGGCTGCTGCCAGGAATTGAGTGCCTCTCATGTCCAGATGGTCTTTGACTTTAAGGATTTTGGTTTCTTGATGTAGGTGATCTGTTGGTGAAGTAGCTGTGCAACCTGTAATGATCTTCAGGGCTTTGTTTTGAATAGTCTGTAAGGTCTTATGATACATATAGTAACAGAAGGTTGTAGGTGAGGGCTGGTCCTATCCAGAGTGAGGTTTGGCATCCTCTACCCAACCTTAGCCAGCTGGGAATCCTCCCCTTGTAAAATTCACTTGCTAGCCGAGGAAGAGTATGGGGCGAAGGATCACGAAAATGGTCCCAGACCCGAAGAATTAGAACTTTAAATGTTTCTGTTCAGGGTTTTTCTCGAGTCGGCCAGCCCCAGCTATGGGGTACATCCCTGAGTATATACATACATACACATAAAATCGGAAGCTGAATCCCTTTTTTGCTCAACCTGAATCAATATTTGCGTATTCTATGGCTCTCTAACTTTTTTTTTTTTATTTATTTTTTTTTTTATGTGAGTAAGGGAGACAAAAGGCAGAACTGCCTGTGGTAAGTGCCTCCCCCAGAGTTCAAAGAGTGACAGGGCCAAAATCAAGGGACGTTCGAGCCAAAATGCCTGGACACACGGAGTTTGAAGCAATTTAAGTCATAGGAAGAGGGAAAGACTGATTCTGGGAGAGAGTTGTTGTTGTTGTTACCCAGGCCGTCTGACCAAACAGTCCCAAGGTCCCAAGCAAGGCCAAGGCCATAACCAACCGCCCCCACAGAACCCTCCCAGCTTTACCAATAAGAAAGCCCAGGTGACCCAAGCCCACTCCCAGGCGAGGGGCTGAGGAGGGTGCGGAAACGCCCGGGACACAAAAGCCCCACCCAGGGCTCTGTGCCCCTTAACAATTATGAGGGGAAAGTTGGGGGTCAAGGGAAAAATGTGACGCTTTGGCTCCCAGTCTGCCAACCTCTAGGATGGCAGTAGAGAGTTCAATCCACGGAAGAGACGCCGCCACTTGAGATCTAGAAAATAGATAAGTGAAAGGAACAGTCAGAGTAAGCTATGGGTATGGCAGAGAATGCTCAACTCTCACTCTGATAGACCAGCCTATCACCACATGACTAGAACCCAATCCTCTCGGCATCAGCTAGGAAAGGCCCTAGAAAGCTGCCTTTGGTGGGGGGATAGC
Organism: Paralithodes platypus; assembly: GCA_032716605.1. Taxonomy (NCBI): domain Eukaryota; kingdom Metazoa; phylum Arthropoda; class Malacostraca; order Decapoda; family Lithodidae; genus Paralithodes; species Paralithodes platypus. The sequence continues at coordinate 39,359,241 of CM064552.1, read as the reverse complement.
TCCCCTATTTCAACCCCTTTCGGGGTTGGGCACCCGCCCTCTAGGAGAGAGCTCCAGAGCTCAGCTGTTGCATAGAAGAAAGATTGAAAATAATGTTTCACTCTTGAGTTGGAGAGTTGCATAGAGTAGGGGTGGGATTGTGTTGCAAGACGGGTGCAACACAACACACAGAGAAAACTCTGAGGAACACTGATTATTGTAATAGCGGTAGAATAGAGAGATAGATGCAACATTGCGGCGAAGAGAAAGAGACTGCAGAGAATTGGTGAATGGACGTGAGTTAATGAGACAGAAGGCTTTCTTTTTTCTACTTTGTCTAGAAGTGCTGTGCGAGAGGATCCTCCCCACACGTGTGAAAAATACTCAATACATGGACGCACTGTGCTGTCTGTTGCCTTAGACAACTGAGTTTCGGTGAGGAAAAGTAAGTCTTGGTAGAAAAGAGATAGTGTTCCACAGAGAGGAAGTTAGAGGAAAGGCCGCACATTTTACAGAAATTGATAGATAGAGTAGAAGGTAGAAGTCCAGGGCACTTTAAGGAGTCCAGACCAGGGGACAAACCAATGGGAGCATTTATTATATAAAAATATTTCAGAAAGTCTAATAATCATACTTCACTTAACTGAAAGGGTTTAAAACACTATTAGTGTAATAATCTTACTTGTACATCTTCTGATCCAGGTATTGGTACATGGGAGCAGACTGAGGCACCTCGATGGTAGACATGCTATAGATGTGTAGACAAAAGATCTTGCTCCCACTGAACCCAACTACGAAACCCTGTAACATGAGAAAAGTTATAGTTATGCTAAGTGTCCATTAAACTTTATTACTTATGTACACCCTATGTGGTGGATTGTGTTCTTTTATTTATAAATTATTGTTTTGCCTAAGCGTTGTTTCCACATAGCGATTTTGATTAGTTATTTTGTCTTTTTACTGTGTTCGTATACGTTTTGGTTTGTTTATTTTGCAAGTTTTACATTATAATTACTTGTTCTATACAACGTGAGAAAGAATTAAAGTACCACAAGTACTTTAGGTATGTAATAGAACTTGATAAGAATTGAATAACTTACATAATACTGTCAATAGTAGATGTTCACTTACATAAATACATTTCCAAATTAGAGGTACAGTCACAACCAATAATGAGAATAACAATCAATTAAATCTTTGTTATATACTATCAAACACAAAAGCTGAATCAAAATAATCTAAGTATAACATATTCCCCTTTACCTGGAGCTTCTGTTGATGTGTAGGGAAGTTAGAGGCCTTGATGTTGAGAGTATTGCTGCCAGAGAAACACAACATGTCCTCACAACTGGTGTTCCAAGCTACACTGTTGGCATTGGGCTCCTGAAATTTAAACAATGAGGTTGTTATATCATGATTAGGGCCTATGTACATTGCAACATGCATCACCTATTGTATTTCAAACAGTATCATAATGATTTGATCAGAGTGTGTAAATGCTTGCTCATAAATATGTGGCCCCGTCATAAATTTCTTATCCTGAGGATGAGGGGCCACAATACATAAATTAAAAACAAAAATTATCCTGTAAGCCACCAGAGGCACCTAAAAGGCTGAGTGGATAGGTGGGAAAAAATATGTTACAAGTAAACCCTCGTTATCTTGGACTAATTGGGGGATGGCCACTTCCGAAATGTAAGATTTTCAGAGATGTCCGAATTACATCATTGCATGTGAAATTCATCATATTAATGACAAATACAAACATTATTATGTTATCAGGGACAGTACAGTACATAGTAATTAATATTAACACAATAGTTAAAAGGCACAGGCTTGATTTCGTCCTAAAACCACTTGAAACAGAGTGAGAGAACACTGTAAACCGGACACAAATCCCATCCAACTCTGAAATTTGACGAGATCTACAGGGACATGTCCGACATGAGATGCCATTCTGAGAAGTACGGGTTTCCGAGTAAAAAGAGTCCGAGAAAACGGGGGTTTACTGAATTGTAAAAGTGGATCTTTATACAGCATGTGGGTTGGTGATAGAAGCATGTTCAACTGACGCTGTCAAAGCAATCATGATTTAGACAGAACAATCATGATTATATTTGAGAAGGGTGAACAACATGATAGCCAACCACTAGTTCTTATATCTGATTGGTAAGTGGGAATGTCGTCAATACTACTGTATAATCTATAAGAGTACTGTATGCAACATCAACAGTACAGGGCGGGTGCCCAACCCCGAAAGGAGTTGAAATAGGGGAGCTATCCCCCCGCCAAAGGCGGCTTTCTAGGGCCTTTCCTAGCTGATGCTGAGAGGATTGGGTTCTAGTCATGTGGTGATGGGCTGGTCTATCCGAGTGAGAACTGAGCGATCTCTGCCATACCCATAGCTTACTCTGACTGTTTCTTTTACTTATATATCTTCTAGATCTCAAGTGGCGGCGTCTTTTCCGTGGATTGACCTCCCTACTGCCAACCTAGAAGTTGGCAGATTGGGAGCCAAAGCATCACATTTTTCCCTTACCCCTCAACTTTCCCTTCATAATTGCTGAGGGGCACAGGGCCTTGGGTGGGGCTTTGGTTTCCCGGGCGTTTCCGCACCCTCCTCAGCTCCCTGCCTTGGAGTGGCTTCGGTCACCCGGGCTTTGTTAGTGGTAAGCAGGGAGGATTTTGTGGGGGCGCTCGTTTATGGCCTTGGCCTTGCTCGAGACCTTGGGGCTGTTCAGCCAGACAGCCTGGGGAACAACAACAACAACAACATCAACAGTACATGACACTCTTTTATCGCTATTACAACAATCAGTGTTCTTCAGAGCTCTCTCAGAGCAAACCCCCTCCCTTGCGGCGAGTGCACACCACCCGCCTTACAACACAGTCCCACTCCTATTCTGTCCAACTCTCAAACCCAAGAATTAGTAAATGTTCTCAATCATTCTTCTACTCAACAAGTGAACTTTGGAACAGTATGGTATCGGTACCTGGAAAAGTAGTTCCGAGGTCTTGACATCATAGACGAGCAGGGTACTGTGTTCATCCACCACAGCTAGTTTCTGTCTGGAGTTACTGAGGTCTAGGCACCGGATGGCTGCCGGCACCTTCAATAGCGGCACAGGGAAGGCATTGTCCAGGAAGATCTTCAACACCTGCCACAAAATACACACACTATAGCCAAAAACAATTATCTGTGCTAATTATTACTGCATATTCATATTTTATTCATTAACACTAGGATACCAGTAGTAACCCTACTCTCCTTCAGATCAGTAACTGTACTCCCTAGAAACCTGTCATAGCATCATAAAGCCCCCTTCACATTTACAATTTTTTAGTCCCGATTGCCCCCATTTTGCCAAAATATATTGGAAGGATGCAAAATTGCGGGCAGTCAGGATCAAAATTGTGTATGTTCTCGACTGCTCCCAGTTTTGCAATCTTCCAATTTATTTTTGGCATAATTGGGGGCAGTCAGGACCAAAAATCATATAGGTGTGAATATTTTTTTTTTTTTTTTTTTTTAGTTTAACCAGACCACTGAGGTCCACAAAGGAACTCTCAGAGGGCTGGCCCGAAGGATTTGATCAAGATGGATAACTAATCAAGTCAAGATAGATAGGGAAGGGCAGGAGGTGAACAAATCTAGGAAGGTGAAGACATGCAGACATTTCTCGCCATTTCATCAGTTCAGCCGGACCACATGAGCTCCACATCAGAGCTCTTATAGGGCAGGGCTGAAGGATGAGGCAAGAACTGCTACACCGCAGCACCAACCAAGAAGTGATCAAGGGCGAAGAATGAAATATCAGGACTAAGGTATAAAAAAATCACAGCGAGATGCAAAAAATGCATTACCGAATGGAATCAAGTCAGCTCGGCTACATCAGCAACCGAAGAGACAAATCAGGTCAGGAGTCTTCTACCTAGTCAAGCCAGGGAGACATGAGATATAGGTTGCCCGAGGACAACCGAATGGGACAGAATAAGAATAGAAGGGGAAAAACTACTCAAAATTAGTCAAGCTGACGACGAAATCTCGAGGGGAGAGAGGAAGGGCAATTACCACAACCATCCCCCATCAAGCCCCAGTCGCTGGCCCCGAAGCCCCCCAACCGCGCCAAGGAGAGTAGTAACAGAGGGGAAGGGGGCTTAAGGTACTGCACATACTAACATACATACAAGTTTAAATACTGTTTCGTCCACAAAGAGTGTGACTACAGTCTCGCGTCCTAAATGGCGGCATTTCAGAAGACGGGAGCGTTTCGTTCGTGGCTGCCGCTTCGGGGATCACGGCGTCCGGCAACAGATAGATAGATAGATTGTGTATGTATAGAGTGACAGGATAGTTTGAGCCATCTATAATATAGATGGCTCAAACTATCCTGTAGATATATAGATTCTATATATCTATCTATTGCCTGATGCCGTGATCCCCGAAGAGGATCAAAGAATTTGGGAAAGTCAGTAGAGATAGGAGACAGATAGACAGCACAGAAATATTTAGTATGAGAGTGACAGGATAGTTTGAGCCATAAAGTTGAGAATTCAGAATAGTCGAAGTCGGGAACACAAGAGGAAGTACCGGTAAGTTTGTTGTGTACGTATACACAACATCCGCCTTTGGCTTTGAAACTAGGATAGAGATAGTAGGAGGGTACAGAGAAGTGTTTACTGTCAGTAGTTCCAGACAACTGAATTTCGGTGAGAAAGAGAAGATCAAGGTTGGCAGAGGAGAGGTGGTATTCAACAGAGTAGAAGTTAGAGGAAAGGCTACAAATGTTACAAAAGTTGATAGTGAGAGTGTCAGGTCGCGGTCCAAGACATTTTGATGGGTTGTTGGGTGAGTGTCCAGCCTATGTTGTGGGGGCACTTATGGCTGAGGCTGGACCATGTTGCGTCATAATTTTTTTTTGTAAATTTTGGTGTATTGGAAAGAAGTATAGTGTGCTTGTGTGGTGTAGTGTTAAAGAGAGAGTGTTTGTGAGAGCTAGCTGGATTACTCTGTGTAAGTGAGGCACAAATATAATCAGTATGAGAGGCCGCCAAGCAAATGAAACAGGAATTCCAGCGACTCCTTATCACATGCCTATAGCCTCTCCTGGGTCTAGCCCTGTTTGACTGGTGCCTACAATCTCCCCCTAAGAATTTGTTGTGCAATGTCCTGTGTGTGGTGATTGGGGATTGTCTTAGTGTCGCGTTGTCTGGTGAGGTCTTTAATTTCTGGTGTAAAATTGGGTTTGTGTTTACGGCATCGTTAATGTTTGTGACAGGTGTACTGTTTAGAGTTTTGAGTTGTCCTGTTTCAGTTGTGAAAGGTTCCCAGTTGGTTCTTTTATAATTAGTGTATGTGTATCTGTGGCAAGCTGGGATGATTCTGGTTTTGGCGGTGATGATGATCGGGAGGTGGTCAGAACTTAAGGTTTTGACCACCCTCCAGGATGTCGTGGGTGTGAGGTTGGGGGAACAAAAGGTGATATCTGGTGATGAGGGGTGGCAGAGGGCTTGGTGGGGAATATGGGTATGTTGATTTCAACAGTGTAGCGCTGGAGTGTGTGAACAGATTCTGCTACTTGGGCGATACGGTTTCCATCAAAGGTACGTGGTGCTAAAGCTGGCTCCATTGCTAGAGAAGTTGCTGGGGGAAGTTTAGAGCTGTTGTCACTCTTGACATGAAAGGACTCCCACTTCACCTTAAAGGGACGGTGTATATAAAGGAAAGCAAGCAACAACATACCAAATGGTCCTTACAAGGCTGCTTGTAAAACAAAACAAAAATTGTCACAGCCATCAACTGGAGGGTTTCAGCTCCAGAAAGAGTGTGGTCAAAAATTATAGCACTATAATAGCAATATATATACTGATACGGTCAAGTTACTCGGGAACAAACGCAGTTAGTCGGGGATTTACGGCGAGATATTTATCAAGGCGATATTTAAATGTCTGGACTGTATGGCACTCTACAACATTTCTAGGCAATTTATTCCATAAGCTGACTACTCAGTTGAAAAAGAAGTGCTTCGCTTCATGTGACTGAAATGCCTTTCCGACAATTTTGTAACCATTACCGGTACTTGTGTAATTTGAGTTGTCTAGTGTGAAGTACTTACTTGCATCCATGTTGTCATGGCCTCTGATCATTTTAAAAACTTGGATTAGGTCCCCTCGTATTCTTGGGTTTTTTTTCAAGGTAAATAGGTTTAACTCTTATAGTCGTTCCTCATATGATATATTTCTTAGTCATGGAATAATTTTAGCTACCCTCGTGTGTTAAGAGTGCGGTGAGCTATGCCTCGGAGACGTGGCCGTTTAAAGCGGAGGATATTAATAAAATAGAACATGGACGCACTGTAGAGAGCAAAAAGCTGCGCAGGGGTAAAGAACCCCCGGAGGCGGTTGAGCACACCAAGCTTCTAGGAAGCTGTTTTAGCAAGAGTGGTAATATGATCTTTCCAAGAGAGATCAGAAGAGAAAGAGACACCAAGAATATTAAGAGAAGATGAAGAGTTAATTTGTATGTTGTTGAAGAGTAGGTCATATTTTTCTGGAAAGGGGCGACGAGTAGACAGATGGAGAAATTGAGTTTTGGAAGCATTGAAAGCAACAAGGATTTCTCTGCCCCAATTAGCAATAGTAGAGAGATCAGAAGATGGGTGCTCTATGGCCTCCTTACGTGAGTTTTGGAGTTCCTGCTGTGTATGTTGTTGAGGAAGGTTAGTTGAATAGTGTAATGTAGAATCATCAGCATATGAGTGAATGGGGCTAGAGGTGCAGTTGAAAAGGTCGTTAATGAATAATAGGAAGAGAAATGGTGATAGGACAGAACCCTGAGGAACACCGGAGTTGATAGGTTGAGGAAGTGAATGGTGGCTGTCCACAACTGCAGCTATGAAACGGCCGGAAAGGAAATTAGAGACAAAGGCACAGATGGAGGGATAGAAACCAAAGGAGGGTAGTTTAGAAATAAGAGATTTGTGCCAGACTCTATCGAAGGCCTTCAATATGTCTAGCGCAACAGAAAAAGTCTCACCGAAGTCCCGAATGGAGGATGACCAAGAGTTAGTAAAATAAAAAATATCACCAGTAGAGCGGACCTTGAGGAAGCCATACTGGCGGTCTGAGAGTAGGCTATGGGAAGATAAATGCTTAAAAAATATTGAGGTAAGAATAGTTTCAAAACCTTTAGAGATGCAAGAATTAAGAGCAATTGGACGATAGTTGGAGGGACAGGTTGAATGAGAGCGAACTTCCAGCAAGAGGGGGAGATATTAGAGGAGAGACAGAGACGGAAGAGTTTGCCTAGGCAGGGGGTTAGCACGGAAGCACAGTTTTTTAGTACAACAGGAGGAACACCGTCCGGTCCGTACGCCTTCTTAGTATTAAGCCCAGAGAGGGTGGAAAGTATATCCTTGGAAGAGATTATGATTTTAGGCATAAATAGGAGAGAGGGGGTTGGAGGAGGAATAGCACCGGAATCATCCAAGGTGGAGTTTATAGCGAAAGAGTTAGCGAAGGGTTCAGCTTTGTCCGAGGAGGAAGTGACGGTAGTGCCGTCAGAGCGGAAAAGAGGAGGGAAAGATGAAGAAGAAAAATGTTTGGAGAGGTTTTTGGCTAGATGCCAGAAAGCTTGGGAAGAGCTAGAGTTGGATAGTTCAGTGCATTTATTATTGATGAAAGGGTGCTTGGCGAGTCTAACAGATTTGGCTTGATTCCGGGTAGAAATGCAGAAAGTACAATATGAGATTCTTGAGTTTGAAGGCGACGGTACCGTTTGAATGCTTCCTCCTTATTGCGGGCAGCAGTAGAACAAGTATGAGTAAACCAAGATTTTTTTTGCATTAGACTAAGAGAAAGAAAATAGAATGTATGCCTCCATGCCCGAGAGGATTACTGTACCTCGGCAATGCGTTCAGCACTCTTCAAGGGAAGCAGTAGTCATTCCAAGGGAAACAAAAAAAGTATCGCCAAAGAGCCTCCCAGTCGGCAGCGCCAAAGTGCCACAAGCGCCGCCGGCTGGGAGGATCGGGTGGCTGTACTGGAGAGATAGGACAGGTGACAGATATAAGTTTGCATCTTTTAACCCAGCTTAGTTCATCCATCCTCTCCACATGTCCAAACCATCCAAGCCTGCTAGTACAGATCTCATCACTAATACTCTTGATACCTAACCTTCTCTTTAGCTCTTCACTTGATATCCTATCTTGTAGTTTGGCACGACACATCCATCTCACCATTCTCATCTCATTGCGTTCCATTCTGTTAGTATCATCTGCTTTGACAGGCCACGTTTCTGAAGCATATGTCATTGCGCTTCTAATACATGAAGCATACACCTTTCCCTTCAAGGGGAGAGGGAGTCTTCTCATGGTGAGTAGTGGCAAAAGTTCTCTAAACTTTCCCCAGCCGCATCTTATTCTGGCAATAGTAGTGCCTGTTAGTGTTGATTTCGACAGTGTAACGCTGGAATGTGTGAATAAGTTCTGCTACCTGGGCGATAAGGTTTGCGCTGAAGCTGGATCCATTGCTAGAGTTAGAAGTGACTCAGGAAAGTTTAGAGAATGAGAGGGCTCCCACCCCAGCTTAAAAGGAAGGTGTATACCTCGTGTGCTAGGAGAGTGATGACCTATACCTCGAAGACGTGGCCGGTTAAAGCGGAGGATATCGATAGAATAGAACGGAATGAGAACGGAATGAGAAGAGAATGGCGAGATGGATGTGTGGGGTTAATCTCAGGGACGAGGAATTAAGGAGGCATCTGGGCATTAAGAGTGTCAGTGATGTGATAAGCACGAGCCAACTTGGTTGGTTTGGGCATGTGGAGAAAATGGATGATCAGAACTGGGTGAGGAAATGACAGACTGTGAACATTGTGGGAGCTGCGCGTAGGGGTAAACCTAGAATAACATGGGATCAGGTGCTCCGGTCCAATCTCAAAATAAAGAACTTGACAAGAAAGGCAGCCCTTGACAGGGTCGCCTGGAAAACCGCCATTTAGGATGTGAGACTGTAACCACATTCCCTGTGGACAAAACGGTCTTTAAACTTGTATGCATATTTGTATGTAGTGGCAGCCTCGGCTCCACCACCGGCAGAGATGGTATCTCCCAAGTACCAAAACTTGTCCACCACATCCAGTGCCTCACTGCCAAAATTAACACTCTCGAGCAGGTAATTGAATGCAAGCTCACCTTTGCATAGTATGCATGCAAATTTCTCAATTTCGGACTTCTTCCTTAGTACAGGTCCCTTTATTCTAGTGCAGCGCTTTTTCCCGTGATGTACCCAGCTAAGACAGACGCCTAGATAAATTGAAGATCCCATTGCGATTTAGTGCGTTACTCACTTGGTCTATGACCAGGTCCTATATGATTTTCTTTGCCTTTCATAAGGGTGGAAGCTAGGGGCTTCGGGGCACCCCACCAGAACTAACCTCAGGAATGCAATCCGTGAGCGTACACGGCACTACGGCTGGCCCGGTATTATGCACCTAGTGATAGGGCAGACTCAGGGTGCACTATCTCCGGGTTCAGGCCCCTGTGCTGCTAGGCGTAAAGTGCCAGTCTGTAAAACACTATGCCCTGTACTCTCAAGGTTCTCCTGGCCAAGTTGCACCCTCAGGGGGCCAGAGATGGGCCGAAGGTATGTCCCTCCACGCCAGTGAGCTGCCATTAGGCAAGTTTGAAGCATATTTTAATTAGGGTACCTGCTCTAGCTAGCCCCAAACCACAGTTGTTGGCTGTGGGCTTAGTCTTTACCCAAAGGGGCTTTAACCTGCAAGGCAGCAGGTTAGCCGACAGGTTGCCGACCATGGCTGACGAGTCCTGTCTACCCGGATTTTGTAAGGTTGTCTCCCCTAGATTGGTTACTGACAAAGAAAAATGAGTCCCATCCACCCGACACACATGCTAACTCTCATGTTCATATAGATATAGGCCTTTACACTATGGTATAAACATACAGGTACTCATCACTTAACGTCTCATTTTTAGTAGTTTCATTATTACATTACTGAATAAATGACTTGGTGTTGCACCTGTCCATTTTTTAGTCCCAACAGCAGCCCCTCCCTGTTAGCTGGTCCCCCCACCACCTTGATGTACCGGATCAGGGACTCCATCTGCCACTCTCGCTCCTTACCACCAGTGAAGTTTAAGCACTGCAGTCGCTTCTCCTGTAGTAAACAATAAAATATATAACATTCTCTTCAAAGGACAATGGGCATTTATATACCTTCTAACTGTACAACTACAGTACTTTACATTGTGAGATTTGCAAATTATCAAATCACCAATTTGTATAGTTATCAGAGTACTGCTAAACTTTTCTCTCTCTCTCAAATTAACATCAATATCATCATATTATACCCATTATAGGTGATATTATCATTTATTTCATTATTCTTATTTGTGTAGGTATGGGTGGTGTTTGGGCTGACCTGACAGAGAACAATATGTTTGGTACAGACAACCAACAGGTTACAATCCAGCCGCTGGTTTATCTTCTCCCGGACTCTGTAGTGCATGTCTGAGGCTTCCTGGGAATACAACTCGTAGATAATGATACGCTCCGGCAGTTGTACCTGAAAAGATTGTTCAAAGTATGAATAAGCCTGCATTCAGTTTCCAACAACTAAAATAATATTATGATGTAAAAATTGCCAAGCCGCTCTTACCATGGTCTCTCGCTCCCTCCTTCTCCATTATATCATCTTTAATGACTCAAGGAGTGCTGTTGTTGTTGTTGTTGTTTTTCCCCAAGCTGCCTGGCCGAACAGCCCCAAGGCCCCGAGCAAGACCAAGGCCATAACCGAGTGGCCCCACAAAACCCTCCCTGCTTACCACTAATAAAGCCCAGGTGACTGAAGCCACTCCAAGCCAGGGAGCTAAGGAGGGTGCGGAAACGCCCGGGAAACCAAAGCCCCACCCAAGGCCCTGTGCCCCTCAGCAATTATGAAGGGAAAGTTGGATGTGTTGTGATATCCCTATTTGGGCTCTGTCTCGAGTCAGCCACCCCTTAACCCCTTCTGTACCGGTTATGTACTTTTCATTATATTCTGGAAACTATTAGGCAATTTTTTTCAGCTTAGGAAGGATGTCCACTCATTAAAAGGCTACATACTAGCTCAATTAATTCTTTTAGCTACCATATGTTCTTCCTAAGCTGCATAAAATAGTCTAAATATAGCTAGAATATAATTACAAATATGTCGCCGGTACAGAAGGGGTTAAAAAAAAAAAAAAAAAAAAAAAAAAAAATGGGAAAGGTGCCAGAGTATATACAGTACAAATATACATACATGTACTGTATTACGTAGCCTACTTAGGCACATACCGGTGCCTCATAGATGTGGGTGGCAGACTCTCCTGTTGTCCTACTCTCCTACATACCTCTTCATTCCTCAATCTGTCTCTATTGTAATATTGAGTGGAATCACATACTAAGATCTCATGACCCGGTTTTAGCTCTCAACAATTCCCTTCTTGGTATCCTTTGCAAAAGAGTTCCATCAAAGACAATTAAGTCTCGTATCAGGGATAAAGCATGGTTTAATGATGACTGCAAGCGTGCATTTGATGACAAACAGGCTGCATATCGTCTATGGAGGCGTAATCAAACCCCCTTGCATTGGGAAAATTATGTTTTTAAAAGGGCAGCTGTGCAGAGAGTTTATGATGGTGCTGAGAGGGATTATAACTCCCATCTTCAGGATGTTCTGGCAGGAGCTACACAGCCTCATAAATGGTGGTCCGCTTTGAAATCCTCTTTATTTGGAATAGATTCCTCCATGCCTCCTCTTTGTGATTCTGATGGCTCCATCTCTTTTTGATCCATTATCGAAGGCCAATATTCTATCTAATATTTTTATTAATAAGCAGAGTAATCAGGAATTGTCTTTGCCATTGACATGTTTCCCTAGACCCAACCTCAATTCAATGGCATTCAAATCAGCTGAACTGAAAAGGTACTTGCTGGATCTTGATACCTATGGTGGCACAGACCCGGATGGGTTTTTCCCTCTCTTTTTTAAAAAGGTTGCAGTGGTCTTGGCACCTAAATTGGCTGTGGTGTTTAGGTAGCTTTTGAAATCAGGTAGTTTTCCTCTTTGCTGGTGTAAGGCTATTATCACTCCTATTCCAAAGGGAAATACTGCCTCATCATCTCCTAATGACTATCGCCCTATCTCCATTACACCTATCCTATCCAAGCTCTATGAAAGGCTTTTGTCCAGACGCCTTTCCTCTTATTGTAATAGTCATAATTTGATACCAAACTCACAGTTTGGTTTTCGTAAGGGACTGGGTACATGTGATGCACTTCTGACACTCACCCATGACTTGCAATCTTCATTGGACCAGGGACATGAGTCTCGTGTCGTGGCTATTGACTTTAGTTCTGCTTTTGATTTAGTCAACCATAAAGCACTTCTGTTTAAGTTACAGCTCATTGGTATTGGTGGCAATTTTTTAAGGAATCTTTGAAGATTTTTTGACGAAAAGATCTCAGTCTGTGGTCATTGATGGGTGTCATTCCCCTTCTGTTACTGTTGTTTCTGGTGTTCCACAAGGCAGTGTCCTTGGGCCTTTGCTTTTTATTATTTTTACTGCTGACCTGTGTTCTGAGCTTGAAAATAAACTCATCTCCTATGGTGATGATACAACTTTATATGCGTCAATTGCATCACTAATAGATCGACACGTAATTGCTACTGCTCTGAATAGGGATTTAGCCAAAATTACATCATGGTGTGAACTTTGGGGCATGAAACTTAATGCTAGTAAAACACACTCCATTATCATCAGCAGATCTCGTACCTTGGATCCTCCCCATCCTTATCTACAGGTTTCTGGCGAGCAAATTGAGAATGTGGATAATCTGCGTTTGTTAGTTGTTACTCTTGATCCCAAACTTACTTTTGAAAAGCATATTCGTTCTTTCTCCTCTTCCATTTCCCAAAAAATTGGTCTGCTTCGCAAGGTTTATAAAACATTTGCTTGTGACGCCACAGTTATCAAGTCTTTTTATGCTTTTATTTTGCCACATTTCGAGTACTGCTCACCTGTCTGGTTGTCAGCAGCTGACTGCCATCTCAAGTTGCTTGACAGGTCGCTAAATTACATCAGTTTTATTCTACCTCATTTGTCTCTTGATCTGTGTCATCGACGTAAAGTTGGTGCCCTTAGTCTTTTATTTAAAGTTTTTAACAACCCTCAGCATCCCTTACATGGGGTTCTGCCTGGGCCCTATGTCCGGGCTCGTGCAACTAGATTCACAAGCAATCTTAATGATCTTGCCATGAGCCGTGTTAATTTTTCTACCACACAGTTTTCACGGTGTTTTGTGCCGGCCATGGTTGACTTATGGAATAAGTTGCCAAATGAGCTAGTCAATTCAGCTAATATCTCCATTTTTAAGTCTAGAGTTAATGCTTTTTTGCAGCATTAATTCTAATTTTTAAACTTATTTTATTCTATTTTATTGTATTATATTTATGCTTGATATCCTCCACTGCATAATATGTTATCTGTGTTTAATATGTGTATAATTATGTACAGTACAGTATACAGTATATGTTTTTATTTTTTTCTAAGTTGCCGTAGTCTCTCTCCAGTGCCTCCGGGTGTTTTGTGTGGATTGATCTTGATGGTGTTTCTGCACCCTGGTTGGAGACTTCGGCATCTCATATAATAATAATAATATGCGTTATTAAACACATACTCCTCAAGCAGCTCATCTCCATCACATCCAACCTTCTTTTTTCTTGTACCTTCAAACTCCATGTCTCAGCCCCATACATCACTGTTGGTATAACTATCCCTTGATACATTGCACTTTTAGCTTTCATTCAGAGATTTCTCACCTTCTACATACTTTCCATTTCTCCGAAAACTTTCCTACCTTCACTCACTCAGTCTTACCTCTATTTCCACACCTGCGTCACTTCTTATCACGCTTCTTTGATATTTATAACACTCCACTTGTTCCAGCATTTCTCCATCCAGTCATACATTTAGATTTACCCTACGAGCATCTCTATTACGCACATCACTTTACTTTTACTGATATTCACCCTCAGCTTCCTCCTCCCACACACGGTACCACACCAAACTCTTTTACTACTCGCTGCAGTTTCTCCTCATAATCCACCACCAACGCTGTCATCAGCAAACAGCAACTGATTCAACCACCATTCTTTCCTAGTAAACCCAATCCTCTATCAGTTATTTTGCCTTTATATTGTCTTTGTCCCAGTTTTGGTTTGTTTAGTTTGCAAGTTTTACATTTTAACCTATAGATCTAATTTTTACTTCCCTCACCACACCATCCATATATACATTAAACAACCAAGGTGACATTACACAATCCTGTCGCAGACCTACATTTACCTCAAACCATTCACTCAACTAATTTCCTACTCTAACACACACTCTTGTTCTCTTCATAAAAACTCTTGATTACTCTTAATAAATTTCCTCCAATTTCATAAATCCTTAACACTTTCCACATTGCTTCTCGATCCACACAATCATATGCTTTTTCCAAATCCATAAAAGCCCAAAATATCCCCTTACTTTTCTCTAAATACTTCTCCATAGCTGTCTTACTGTAAAAATCTGAACCACACACCTCTCTATAACTGCACGGTTCTTCTCCTACTGCACGTTCTGTACCCTTTATCTGAACCACACACCTCTCTAGAACTGCACGGTTCTTCTCCTACTGCACCTTCTGTACCCTTTATCTGAACCACACACCTCTCTAGAACTGCACGGTTCTTCTCCTACTGCACCTTCTGTACCCTTTATCTGAACCACACACCTCTCTATAACTGCACGGTTCTTCTCCTACTGCACCTTCTGTACCCTTTATTATCCTCTCTATCAACACCCTGTCATACAGCTGTCCAACTGATTTATGTATGTATATACTCTAACAACTGATAATAAACTAATACCTCTATAACTTGAACACTCCTGTCGGTCTCCATTCCCCTTGTACAAAGGCACAATACATGCACTCTTCCAGTCTAATGGTACCATTGATACTACAAAGCAAACATTGAATATTCTCACAAACTAATTATCACATCTCCACCCTTCTTAATACACTCCACAGCAATACCATCCATACCTTCTGCTTTACCCGCTCTCATTAAAGCTATCAACCATTGCTTCAATCACTACCTCCCTACCATCTCTTACATTTCGCAAAAAATTAAAATACATATATTTTCATCACTTGCACACCTCCCACTAATACCTCTCCATTTGCATCTTTCAATGACTCTTCCCTTTTTTGTTCTCCTTTCCTTACTCTATTTACCTCCTTCGAGAACATCTTTCGTTCCTCAAAATTCTCACTCAATCTTTGACCCCACTTTTCATTTGCAATTGTCTTTGCTTTTCTAATCTTCCGTTTCGCCTCTCACCTTTTCTCCTTGTACCGGTACCTCTCCCATACCTCAATACTACCATCCAGTAAAACCCTCTCAAACCACTGTCTCTTCTCCTCAACTGCCTTTCTCACCGTATCATTCCACCACTCGCTTCCCTTCCTGATACCTCTGCCACTTACTTTCCTTTTACCACAAACTTCCTCTGCGCTTGCTTTCACTCCTTCCTTAAACAGTTTCCATTCATCCTCTACTTCTCTCTTCCATCTCTCTCACTTCCATCCATTTCTCACTTAGCCTTTCCTAGTACTCCCTCTCTTTTGTACTTTTCTCTAACTCGCTAACTTTTATTACCTTTCTTACTTCTCGCTTGTCTCGCATTCTCCTCTAACTCCTCACATTCAGCTTTCCCTCCACCAGATAATGATTCGACATACACTCAGCCTCACCTCGCAGCATATTAACATGCAGCAGTATACAAAATATTTCCTTTGTTACCAACACAATCTATTAACTCCCTCTCCACAATCTCTCCCCTCACAAGTCTATGCCATTTAGACTTGTGTATAAGTCTCTTTTTGAAGAACGTATTACAGTACGTACTCATTCTACACTCTCCACATATATCAATCATTTTTTTTCCACATAGCGATTTTTATTAGTTATTTTGTCTTTTACTGTGTTCGTATACGTTTTGGTTTGTTTATTTTGCAAGTTTTACATTATAATTACACCATCCACATCAAAACTACCTATGACTCCCTCAACAGATTAATTGCCTACCCAAGCATTCAGGTCCCTTAAAACTACCACATTTTCATTTTCCTCAAATCCTTGTAGACAATCCCTCATATCTTCCCAAAAACCTTCCACCTCCTTTCACATAATGCACTCACAAATACCCATCTTTCACCCTTAAATGGTATTCGCACTCATATTAGCCTCGATGACACCTCTATATATACAGTATATACCTATATATGGACATTTATAGGAGTAATGTTTGTCTATCCGGCAATTCTACTTTACCGGCACTTTCAAATCACCGTGAGTGCCGGAAAAACTAAGTCTTACTGTTTATATAGTACTGTACTGCGAATATGAAAACTTACAGCCAAACGATGCTTATATATAGCAATCTTCTTGACGAGATCTCTACACTTGATCCTGACTTTCTGTTCTGTAATGAGGTGTTGGATAATAACGTCGGTCATGTTCTCCCTGAATGCGTAGCGTTCCTTGTAGAGGCCATGCACCGTGGAGAATACTAGCTGGTAGTACGCTATGGTTCCATCCTGGCACCCAAGGGCCTGTAAGGTAAATTTTCTATTATGATACAAGACTGAAACTGTACTTTTAAGGGGTTACTGTGGTGAATATTTAATTAGAGACCTCTCTCTTAATATGTGTATTTATAGGCGACATGCGACCTCGCGTATTAGGAAATCCTGTGCGGGGAGTGGGGGGGGGGGGGGATCAAGAGTGACAGAACATCCACACGATCGATAATCAGTGCGGGTGCGGGGAGGGGATACCAGGAGTGACAAAATGTACACACGATTGATAATCAGTTTGGGCACATACGTCGGCGTGTGTGTGTGAGGAGCGACGCAATGTCCACGCGATCGACAATTGGTGCGTTTGTATATGTGTAGGGTGGAGCTGTCTTGGTGGCTCACGTCAATTGCCTGCCATGTCACTCCACACACAAATCTCTCGTGTATTATATGGGGGGGGGGGGTCACGTATTTAGAAGAGATGACGAATTTGGTTCATTTTTTATCTCCAATTTGCGTAATATGTGTTCACTAGGCGTAATAAGTTTTATGTATATATCTGGACCCCCAGCTCGCTTAGTGGGAGGAAGAACTGTACTATTTTTGAGAGTTTTGTTTGTTTTGGATCTTTTGAGTAAGTTTACAATCCAAGCCTTTATGATGCATTGATGCATCTTGAGGGGTAAAAACTCAATCAAACAGCTATAGTGTAAGTCTGTTCAAAGTTGATAGTTATTACCTGATGCTCTCTTGTGAGTTTCAATTTCCAATTAAGATACCGTAAACTGGGGTAATTTCGGACTGCGGTGAAAACATCGGGCATTCCCGATAATAAGTAATTAGCCATTGTCATTATATAATGGAAACGCTTTTCAGTGGTTATTTTGTGGGGTCCGTTTAGAGAAATGGCAAAGGAAGAGCATGTAAAAGTCCTAGGGAACTGACATGAATATATGTACACGAAAAAAATATTATATACAGTACTGTAGATGACAAAAATTTGTACATTTTTTGCTACCCTGCCAAGCTTCTAATACCTTGAAGAATTGTGTTTGTATGAATGATGTTGTGACTGATATAATTTTGCAGCAAAATTACCAGAGACAACATCCACCAAAGGAAATTTGTAACACTTGTATTTCTAGCTAGAACACTATCATTTAACCTAATGTGATTAAAAAAAAAAAAAAAAAAAAAAAAATTGGAGCATGGAACAAAACAATAGTTTGTTGCTATTTGCCCTATGTAAATAAATTGTAATACTTGTCTATCATTAAAATGGTGGTTAAACGTCAAATAATCATTCTCGGAGTCCAAACACCCATAAAAATATGATAATATGCTAACCAATTTATGTATTTTGGTCAATTCTGGATATAAACCATATATAAATTATGAGAGGCAAATATCTTGTCCAAAAAAAAAAATGCTATCTGCCGAAAGAAACACCAACACATACGTTATACCTATCTATCTATCTATCTATCTATTGCCGGACGCCTTACTCCCCTTAATGAGGGTGGCAAGTGGACCTATCACCTGTAAAAGGGACAACCCATGCCAATTACTGAAGGACTTACAGGATTGCCACTCAATTTAGGACCCGTCCGACCCCGAGGCCCTCTATGTATCATTTAGCACCATTTTACTACAGTGGTGTTCGGCTAGCCCATCCACTAACCTGCTTCACCCTTATGTAAGCAGTACCGATTTGTATCAGGCTTACTCCCCTAGACAGGTTGCCGACCAAGGCTGACGAGTCCCATCCACCCGGATTTGTATAAGGTTGTCTCCCCTACATGGGTTGCCGACCAAGGCTAAGAGTCCCCCCAATCCACCCAGCAATTTTGAGACTTCTAGTTGCAGGGTCTGGTAAATGAGTTTGGAATAGTGCGAAAAACGGAATTTGAAGGTAAATGCGGGGAAGAGCAAGGTTATGGTCTTCGAAAGGGGTGAAGTCACAGAGTGTGAGGTGAAGCTGAACGGTCAGGCTATGGAGATCGTCAACTCTTTTAAGTATCTGGGCAGTGTGTTGAGTAAAGATGGGACTATGGATGAAGAAGTGCGGGAGAGGGTACAACAGGGGAAGAGGGTTGTAGGAACGCTGAAAGCAGTAACAAGAAATAGGGTGGTCAGTATGGAAGTAAAGAAGTCCTTGCATGACAGTGTGGTAATCCCGACACTGACTTACGGAAGCGAAGCATGGACGTTGGTTGAGAGACTCAGACCAAGAGTGAGAGCAGTGGAAATGAATTACTTAAGAAGTGCGTGCGGAGTTACATGGAGGGATAGACAGACTAATGAGGAAGTAAGAAGGAGGTGTGGTGTGGAGGTAGATGTGCTGGAAAGTGTGAAAAGGAACAACTTGAGATGGTTCAGCCATATGGAACGTATGGAAAGCGAGAGAATGACTAAGAGGGTGTACGAGAGCGAGGTGGAGGGACAGGTAGACCGAATGAGAGATGGAAGGATGGAGTGAGGAAGTACATGAACGAAGGCGGTGCTGGTTGGGGGGAGGGGCGTCGACTGACTGGGGACAGAGGTGCATGGGGGCGGTTCGTTCGT
>CM064552.1:39306806-39339923 GCA_032716605.1 Paralithodes platypus | reverse complement strand
CTTGTTTTTCTGTTTTTAAAAATCCGTGTATTTTAAGTAAGAATGGGTTGTGAGTAAATTGGGTGTGTGGTGAGTTGTGAATTGCGGATGGTAAGTGGTTGGGTGTATATGTGTCTGTATATTTGTTTACCTGTGTGTATATTAAACAAAGTGTTGAGGTGCACTGTCTGTTAGAAGGATATTGTGTGTGGTGTGTGCGTGTGTGTCGTCAGTCTACTGTTTATCTATGTGTGTCTATTTTAAAATAGGTGTGGGCGTGTACTGTTGGTTACGAGTGTGTATTTACTCTAGTTGTATTTACTCTAGTTGTATTGCGGGAGTGAGCATTGCTCGTTATTTCCCGCCTCCTATATGTGTAGGTGTTATATGTATCGTTGGAATGGCTGTGGATGTGTGTGTAGTCTGTATTTTTAGCCAATTGGCGACCTACTATCGGAAACGGGGGAAGGCTTAGGGTTGGGATCTGTATTTATGGTAACCATTCCGTCACTATAGGGACGGTTTACCCGTTCTTCGCCCGAAGGATTAGGTTAGCCATCAGATTCAGCTTAGTGTGAAACCATATGATACCCCATCTCGCATTTATCTTACGTACCATTTTTGCCAACCCCAGATGGGGAGATGGGACGTCACCAACGTCGTTCCCACTTATTCGAGGGTAACCTATTTACGAGCTTAGGTTGAAAAACTTGAGGGCTAACACAATGGAAAGGAGGACAAGCCCAATTTGTCTCCGCCCGGCCGGCGATTGAAAACCCCCCGACCCCTAGGGTAAGTGGGACAGAGAGCTCTACATATCTAGGCTACGGGTACTGTGTGGTCGTGTGTGTGTTGTGTGTGTGGTGTGTGTGTGTGTGGTTGAAGTCCGAATACCTGTTCTGTGGTTGTGTTTTGTGGTTGTGTTGTTGCTGGGCGCGGCGCCAGCGGGGGGCGGCGTACCTACACTCCCTTGCCTTACCCAGGATTTGTAGAGATTATAAAATGCTCAAGGTTAGTTAGAAAGAGTTACATAGGAAATTACGTAGGTAGAGAATATCTCACTCCAGATCTTGCAGAACCTGGGTCCATTACGGAAGATTACCTAGAAAGTAAGGAGGGGGAGAGGGAGAGGAGGACCTGAGGAATTCTTCATTGTATAACAAAAGGGAGAGAACTTTTTTGAGGTTTTAGAGATTTGAGAGAGCGGAGATTGCACAATGCATTACCGTCACTGAAAAATATACTCAATACCATCTGCTCCGTTTTTTAACTATCTTACTAGAAAACAATTATGTTAATAGTTTAGGGAAATTTGTAATTTGTTTCGGCCCGGTGGGGGGGGGGGGGGGGGGGGGGGAAGATAAGAGAGCTGGGGATGGGAGGGAAGGGAAGGGTGGGGGCGAGGGGGTGGGGGGAGGGGGGCGGAAAGAGAAGGGGGTACAAGGGGAAAAAGCAGGCAAAGATGGGGGGGAAGGAAGAGGGGGGGGGGGGGGGGGGGGAGTCAGCGGGGAAGGGGGGGGAAAGAGAGAGAGAGAGAGAGAGAGGTGGGAGGGGATGCATTTTTTTTATTATTCGGATTGATTATTAAGGCAAGGAAGAGGGAAAAGAGAACCGGAAGGAAGGAGGAAAAACACACTCTCATCAAATAAAAACAAAGTCCTTGTGCCTAATGCCAACCTCCTTTCATAAAGAATGAATCTGTAACAATTATATACAAAACAAATACAATATATACAGTAGGTTATAATTATATACAAAACAAATACAATATATACAGTAGGTTATAATCTATGCCATAGGTGCCTCAAAAATCTGGACGTACCGTAACATACACAAAAACAAAAACAAATGCAAAAAAAACAAAGATCACAAAAGGTTCTAGAAAATTCCCATAACTTAAAGGGGGGTGACCTGTTTTTGTTCTGTCCTTTTCTATCTTTCTCTGGCTTGTATCCATTTGGCCCCATTCAGCCTACTGTTTTAAAGACGTGTATCCCCATCCAGGTGTCAATTTTTTACTTGTGAGCGGTAGCGAGCCAGTATTTTTTAGTTTTGTTGACAGCAGGCTAAATTTGTTATATAATTTTTCAGATAGAACCGAGAACATTTCTCCGGGCGGGAAAGCCGGAATTTCTTAATATAATGACTGGCTCGCTAATCGCCTTCCCACTCCTCGCCAGGAGCCAAAGGGAAAAGAAGAAATCGTTCACTAGATGGGGAATCAACGTCAGCCTTCAAAAATAGTTGGCTGAATGGGGGCCAGAAAATTCCGATGGATTACAAGCCAGAGAAAGACGGAGGAAGAAAGGATATGAAATAACACAAAGCAGGTCACCCCCCCGTTAAGCCGTTATCAACACGATCCAACGCAAAACATTGGTTTAATAATTATAATTAATTGGGAACTAATCAAAAACAAATCTGGCAACATTTATGGAATATATTTCACTGGTATCGGAAACTAAACTGATGATTGATGAATTTACGTATCCGAAATATTGAAAATGTTTACCTCATAAGCTGCCAGACCAGTGTTGAGGTGGTTGAAAGAAAAAGCCCCCGCTCGTGTCGATTACCGGCCGGCCTTTCGGCTTTATCCTGACTTACTGACTGGAAACACTTAATGTATGAATATTCGACAAGGGTGGAGCTGAACCCAAGAGTTGGAAATATATATATAGACCCACGCCAAAATGTAACTGGACGCCTTTATTATATTACCATAAGGAGAAACAAAAACAAGTCTTAAGGGGAGACTGGCCGTTTGTTTGGGTCCTTTCATTAATTCGATTTAATTCAGTTATATATTCAATATATATATATATATTAATTCATTTATTATATATAATATATTAATATATTATTTGTTTTTAGTTTCCTCCCTTTAGGACCTCCATCAAGCTCTAGAGAAACCACAACACCCCCTAGACACCCCTTTTCCAAAGGATATATTTGTACTATTTGTCTCGGTTGTTTGTTTATTTTTAGAACGAATTAGAAAACTTAGGAGTAGTTTAGTAGGAAAGAATTTTCGAAAAAGAGAAACAATTTTTTTTAGACGTAAGAAAAAAAAGTTCACCGGCCAAAGGCCGGTTCCTCTTAAAAATTGCAGGCTCGCATATCGCTTCGCCAGGAAAAAAAAATCGGACACCCCCATCCTATAAATGGCCCGAAAAGGTTCTTAAAATTGACAACGAAACCCGAACATGGGGCGACGCGGAAAGGTGTTAAAATCACCAAACTAATGCGCCGAACGTCTTATAATCTCAAAACTAGTGGGGGGGTGGGGGGGGGCTAAACATTAGGGAGAAGGAGAGGGGAGGAGAGGGGGGTCCACCAAAAACACAAAAAAAAAAAAAAAACAGAAAAACACGACTCTGCTTCCCTCTAAACTGGTCCGCTTGCCAACTCACTCTACCGACCCCACCCACCACCCCCCCCCGACCGGACCAGGAAGCAAATATAGTCGGGGTGGGGTGGTGGTGGTGGGTGGTGGTGGTGGGGGGGGGGGGGGGGGGGGGGGGGGGGAGATGGTGGGGGGGGGTGGGGGGGAGGGGGTAGGGGGATACGGATGGGGGGGGGATGGGGTGGATGGGAGGGGGATAGGGGAGGGGATGATGGGGGGGAAGGATGGGGGGGGGGGGGGGGGGGGGGGTATACGGGGATAGATAGGAGGGATGAGGGATTACAAAAACGGGGGGGGGAGGGGGGGCATTACGGGGGGGGGGGGGGGGCGGGGGGGGGGGGGGGGGGGGGGGGGGGGGGGGGGGGGAGGGGGGGGGTTTGGGGGGGGCGAGGGGAGGGGGGGGGGGGGGGGGGATGGGGGGATGGGGGGGGGGAGGGAGGGGAGGGGGGGGGGGCGGGGGGGGATGGGATACAACACAACACAATATATACTGTTTGGTTTTTCTCGGTGTTCATTGAAGACCTGGGCATTCTTCGGTGCTCTGTTTGCCCGCGAGCTACGCTAGGGGTCTTTGTTCGAAGGCTTTGTTCGCTTCAGGGGTATTTTATAACGCGGAGATCGGACAACGGTTAGCTATGAGGCCATTTTGGAGGATCACAGACATAACATAATGGTGGAATCACGTAAGTGGCAACTTCAGGTTGATAATTTCATTTCTGTTTTTTTATTCCCCAAAAAAAAGACATTGCTGATTGGGGGCATATCTTTAATAGGAGGATGTAGACTTTTGATAGTTGTATGTACCGATGTATGTCTGAATTAGTATAAAACTTGTACGGTGCCGGGTATTCAAAAGTTGTCAGACATTACCTACCAATAAATACTGCCAGAAAAGCCTAGTGTGTCTCGGCGGAATTTCGATGCAAGTATCCTGGGTTCGAGTCCTCAGAGTGCCACATGTATTTGTTGACTTCATTAATTGAGTTTAGATGTGAAGTTGGTTGGTGTAAACAATATAATAATAGTACTACCGTATAACGTTTTCGACAGTCTGTAAAAATACTTAAATGCCGGTAACTATTTGTTGTCAGTAGTGTTATTCAAATTCGTCCAAATTAGTATTTAACCATATTCATTACTCGGTTGTTTAACGCGTGGTTTAAAAAGTGGATACAAACCCATTTATCTTTTGACTAGTACTCAGCCGGACGTGTGTTATTCTGTTTATTCTTTAGCTAAAATAATTTCAGACGATATTATGCAGCTTAGGAAGGATATCTATGAGTAGTTCTTCGTTTTTAAAAGGATTATTTTGGTGAGCTGAGGAACTTTGAAGCCTTATTATTGCTAAAGTTTCTTCCTAATCTGAATAATATCGTCCAAGAGTTGCCAAAATATAATGAAAAGGACGTCACCGGTACTGTATGGGTTAACTAAAATCCATAATGTTGTCAGTTGATCCAGTAATTCCAGTCTTTATTTGGTGAAGAGTCTCCAGGTCTCAGTCCAGTTCAGGGATCTTGCCACCTCCACTTGTTCACAACCTTTGTCCTCTTAAGTCTTAACCTCTGCACGTGTTGGTGGAGCCCAGCTACGAGAACATTAATGTTATTCCTGGTCCAGCCTTCTCCTTCTTAAGAGGACATGGCCCGGTTTTCTGGACCACTTTCTCCCTCATGTTTAGCCCCATTAGTTGTCAGATGTTAAGTTAAGAGTTTTGCCCCATTAAGTTAGGCGATTCGATTTTTTATTTTTAAGTTTTTTTTTTTAGACCCCTTTCGCCCCCAGTTCACCACCCAGTTGGCTTACGTCAATATGTAGGACGCTTTATCGTGTTGCACTATTAGGTTGTTCGATTTTTTTGCCCTGGCGAAAAACGATTCGGTGATCCTGTAATGTTCGGAAGACCTGGCCTTCGGCCGGGACGACATTTTTTGTACCGAAAAAAAAAAAAAAAAAAAAATTTACCCAAATTAATCTAGAGGCGGGAATCTAATGGATTCTGTTTTTTTTTTCATTTGATGGAGGAGAGGGAGGCGGGGGGGGGAATTTGAGGTGTCTAGGGAGGAAAGGGGTAGGAGGGGGGGGAAAGGAAAATAGGAAGGAAGAAAAAGAAGAAGAAAACTAGAAAAAGAAAAGAAAGAAAAAAAGGAAAAAACTAGAAAAAAAATACGGAATAGAACATGCAAAAACAAAATTCGGCCCAAAAAGTCCCAAGAAAAACACAACAACACCAACGAAATAGAAACAATCAGGAGTAGAATAACACCAATCGCCCCTCTTAATATCCACATTAACCTTTGGCCTGCCGTAATATAATCTTTTGTTTAGTGTGCCTGTATCCATTGAGTGTCTCGTATCTTTGCCCATAACGACCCTTTGTTTCTTGGCCCATTGATAATATTGTCCAACTATAAATCTAGACCCATTATCCACTCATTTCTACTGGATTACGTATTGTTTTGTTTTTTTGTCTTGGTCTATTCCAAACTTTGACTGAATGCCCATATCGACCCTTTGTTTATCTCGACTCATTACCCAATTTTGACCCTGTGTTGATCTCGACATGTTACCCAAACTGATGTTTTGTGTATCTCCACTAATAGATCTCATCAGCCCTTTGTCCAGTGTTTGTTTGTTCATACCATATCTTCACAGAGCATAGCATGATAACAGATGACAAAACGCCACTGGGGTCATTATGGCCATCCAAAATACCTACCTGTTCTTACATCTAACCCAAATATATCAATAATCAAAGCTATCATACCTGACCTGACCTGTTAGGTAACCCTGAACCAGACCCATTGTTTATATCGATCCTTTACCCACATTTGTCCCATGTCCTCGTTGATCCTTCCTTCTTCTTGACCCACCTGCCACTCCCAACATGTATCAGTTGCCCACTTTGGCCTGCATATTGATACCTTGAAGGACTTATACCCATGGAACACCTGGACTTATCTTCTATACCTTGAAGGACTTATACCCATGGAACACCTGGACTTATCTTCTATACCTTGAAGGACTTATACCCATGGAACACCTGGACTTATCTTCTATACCTTGAAGGACTTATACCCATGGAACACCTGGACTTATCTTCTATACCTTGAAGGGCTTATACCCATGGAATACCTGGACTTATCTTCTATACCTTGAAGGACTTATACCCATGGAACACTTGGACTTATCTTCTATACCTTGAAGGACTTATACCCATGGAACACCTGGACTTATCTTCTATACACTTGAAAGGGGGACTTATACCCATGGAACACATGTGGACTGATCTTCTATACCTTGAAGGACCTTTGGACTTATACCCATGGAAAACACCTGGACTTACTTCTATACCTTGAAGGAACGTATACCAAATGGAACACCTGGACTTATCTTCTATACCTTGAAGGACTTATACCCATGGAACACCTGGACTTATCTTCTATACCTTGAAGGACTTATACCCATGGAACACCTGGACTTATCTTCTATACCTTGAAGGACTTATACCCATGGAACACCTGGACGTATCTTCTATACAAACTGTTCTGCTTATATTGGGCACCTTGATTGAATGTAATTGTTTAATCATTAACACACATTGTTGAACACATATATTATAGGCTTCTATTTTAAGGGGAGATTTCCACTTGAGGGATTTTTTTCTTTACCCCTTTCTCCCTCATGTTTAGCCCCATTGTTTTTTAGATTTTAAGCGTTCGTTCGCCTCATTTAGTTTGGCGGGATTTTGTAAGAACCTCTTTCACCCCATTTATTGATGGTCACTTTTAAGACCTTTCGTGCCATTTTAGGTGTCGATTTTTTCCTGGGCGAGAGCGATTTTAGCGATGAGCCTGTAATTTAAGAGGGAAACCGGCCCCTTCAGCTCTGGGTGGACATTTTTTCTACCGAAAAATGTACAAAATTTATCTTTGAAAAAAGGGGGGGGGGTTCAAACGGGGGTGTTAATTTCAAGCTTGATGGAAGAGTCTAGGGAAAAACACACTAAAAACCGTTCCCCTTAATTGAAACGGGAGAAACAGAAGAAAGGAGGAAGAGAGAAAAAGCGAAACAAGCTTATACAGACTTGGTGTAGACGGTATCTACTTACAGACCATCTCGGAGGTAACCTACTGAATGCAGAATCTAGAATGTTATCAAGCAACATGAAAATATATATCCTTGTAAACACTAGACAGAAGCGACTCTTCTTGGACCCTCTTTAATATTCCCATTCGGGTGTTCTCTAATGTCCTTTCTTTCATTGATTTTACTTTCCCAGGGCAAGCTAAATACAAGTATAGTTAATAGCAGTACACTACTTCCCCAGGGCAAGCTAAATACAAGTATAGTTAATAGCAGTATACTACTTTCCCAGGGCAAGCTAAATACAAGTATAGTTAATAGCAGTATACTACTTTCCCAGGGCAAGCTAAATACAAGTATAGTTAATAGCAGTATACTACTTTCCCAGGGCAAGCTCACAATAACAAGTAATAGTTAATAGCAGTACAACTACTTTCCCAGGGCAAAGCTAAATACAAGCCTATAGTTAATAGCAGTATACTACTTTCCCAGGGCAAGTCCTAAAATTACCAAGTATTCGGTAATAGCCAAGTATCCCCCCCACTTACTTCCTCCCAGGGCAAGTAAATACAAGTATAGTTAATTAGCAGAGTATACTACTTTTTCCACAGAGGCAAGCAATAAATACAA
Source organism: Paralithodes platypus (assembly GCA_032716605.1). Classification (NCBI taxonomy): domain Eukaryota; kingdom Metazoa; phylum Arthropoda; class Malacostraca; order Decapoda; family Lithodidae; genus Paralithodes; species Paralithodes platypus. Next base: position 39,331,819 of record CM064552.1, on the reverse strand, counting down.
GTATAGTTAATAGCAGTGTAGTACTCTACCAGGGCAAGCTAAATACGAATATAGTTAATAGAAAGTAAGCACTCACGGTTCCCAGGGCACAAGCTAAATACAAGTATAGTTAATAGCTAGTTATGAAGTACTTTCCCAGGGTCAAGATAAATACAAGTATAGTTAATAGGCAGTATTAATACGTTTTAACTTTTTTTTTTTTTTTTTTTCCCCCAGGGGCAAGCTAAAAATACAAGTATAGTAATAGGCAAGTTATACTACTTTCCCAGGGCAAGCTAAATACAAATATAGTTAATAGCAGTACACTACTTTCCCAGGGCAAGCTAAATACAAATAGAGTTAATAGCAGTACACTACTTTCCCAGGGCAAGCCAAATACAAAATAGAGTTAATAGCAGTACACTACTTTCCCAGGGCAAGCTAAATACAAATATAGTTAATAGCAGTACACTACTTTCCCAGGGCAAGCTAAATACAAATAGAGTTAATAGCAGTACACTACTTTCCCAGGGCAAGCTAAATACAAATAGAGTTAATAGCAGTACACTACTTTCCCAGGGCAAGCTAAATACAAATAGAGTTAATAGCAGTACACTACTTTCCCAGGGCAAGCTAAATACAAATAGAGTTAATAGCAGTCACCCTACTTTCCCAGGGGCAAGCTAAATACAAATAGATGTTTTAGACGTAATAGCAGTTACACTACTTTCCCAGGGCTAAGCTAAATACAAATAGAGTTCATAGCAGTACACTACCTTTTACCCAGGGCACAAAAGCTAAATACAAATAGAGTTAATAGCAGTACACTACTTTCCCAGGGCAAGCTAAATACAAATATAGTTAATAGCAGTACACTACTTTCCCAGGGCAAGCTAAATACAAATATAGTTAAGGGGAGATCTCCACTTGAGGGATTGTTTTCTTGACCACTTTCTCCCTCATGTTTAGCCCCATTGCTTTTGATATTATAAAACGTTTGCCCCATTAGTTTATTGCGGAAGGTTTTAAGGAAACCTTTCACCCCTATATTAAGACCTTTCGTGCAATTCAGGTTGTCCTAATTGTTATCCTGGGGCGAGCGATAGCGAGCCGGTAATTTAGAGAGGAACCGGCCTTTGGGCCGGGACATTTTTCTACCCGGAAACAATGTACAACTTTATTATGGAACAGGGACTCGAGGGGGTGTAATTTTAAGGTTGATGGAGGTCTAGGGAACAAACTAAATACCTCCCTTTAATAGCAGTATACTACTTTCCCAGGGCAATCTTAAGAAAACATTACATTAGACCTATACTACAAAACAGTAGTATATTGTGGGTATTGTCTAGATATTGTGGGTATTGTCTAGATATTGTGGGTATTGTCTAGATATTGTGGGTATTGTCTAGATATTGTGGGTATTGTCTAGATATTGTGGGTATTGTCTAGATATTGTGGGTATTGTCTAGATATTGTGGGTATTGTCTAGATATTGTGGGTATTGTCTAGATATTTCTCTATTGCCTCGTTTATATTACTACTAGATTTGTGTAATATCCGTGTTCTGCGCCAAAGTTGTGACGTATCTCCATTTGTTGTAAAAGAAACAATTTAGCCTCTTATCGTTTTCGGCCCAGGTGTAAACGGAGCCGAGACGAACCTGTCCCAGCAAGCACAACCGGAAATGCCACCCCAAACTCACACAAGAGAAGCTCAAGCCCTTCCTAGAAACTAGTTACGTTGGTCGTTGTGGGAGAGAGGCGTAGGAGCGAGAGTGGCTTGAAATTGAATATCCTGGAAGACGAATTGGTGCCACGCTAACCTACCCTCTCTCTCTCTCTCTCTCTCTCTCTCTCTCTCTCTCTCTCTCTCTCTCTCTCTCTCTCTCTCTCTCTCTCTCTCTCTCTCTCTCTCTCTCCTCTCTCTCTCTCTCTCTCTCTCTCTCCTCTCTCTCTCTCTCTCTCTCTCTCTCTCTCTCTCTCTCTCTCTCTCTCTCTCTCTCTTCTCTCTCTCTCTATCTCTCTCTCTCTCTCTCTCTCTCTCTCTCTCTCGCTCTCTACTCTCTCTCTCTCTCTTCTCTCTCTCTCTCTCTCTCTCTCTCTCTCTCTCTCTCTCTCTCTCTCTCTCTCTCTCTCTCTCTCTCTCTCTCTCTCTCTCTCTCTCTCTCTCTCGCTCTATCTCTCTCTCTCTCTCTCTTTGTTATGTACTGGTCGTATTGTTTTAGTGTGTTTTTACCGTATGGCTTTTCTTATAACTATTTTTATTGGTCAGTCAGAAGTGGAAGAAGTGTACTTAGACAATTTCCACCCTTCCTTTATCGTTTTTATTGGGTCACTACTGTTTTATTTAGGCATTGTCGTTATTAGGTACCGTATAATCTTATATCGAAGCTTTATATTGGATTTTTTTTTTTTTTTTTTTTTAGGCACCGTTCCTCATTGTCCTTCCTGACTTGCGTTGTTCCTTATTTGCATAATATATTTCCCGTGGCTTTGTTCGCGCACGTACATATTTAACATGGTTGTTTATCTTCATTTATGATTTTCATTAACATTCGCATATTTTACTGTTTATTTTCAATGTCTACATATCGTACGATGTCCATAATATTGTGTTATGTTTTGCTTGATAACATACTTCTATCTAATCTAAAGTACACAATTGTCCTGATCATTTTCACTTGTTTAACACATGTTCACTTTTATGTGTGTACTTTTCTACACATCGTTATATCAATGTTAGTTATAAGGTAGTAGGCCTGGAATGCCGGTGACCACGGGATTGGGCCCATACGGGATTGGGCCCACTTAGGTTAGGTTAGGTTCCAATCCCGTATGGGCCCAATTCCGTATGGGCCCAATCCCGTATGGGCCCAATCCCGTATGGGCCCAATTCCGTATGGACCCAATCCCGTATGGGCCCAATCCCTATGGAACCGGAATGCCCTACACGATTTAAATGTTTCCAATTTTGCTTGTGATCTAATTATTTATTATTTAATACCTCCGTTATTTCTACCTCTATTGTTTGCACGGTACGATGATTTCAATTATTACAAACAGTTCCCCCTTACTTATATTATTACAAACAGTTCCCCCTTACTTATATTATTACAAACAGTTCCCCCTTACTTATATTATTACAAACAGTTCCCCCTTACTTATATTATTACAAACAGTTCCCCCTTACTTATATTATTACAAACAGTTCCCCCTTACTTATAATTTCTAACTTCCTGATCCCGTTTTGGAACAACTCTTTTCCGCTTTCACAATTTTGATGCATTTCTTTTCTCTCTCGCTCGGTACATTTCCAGTTTGTCTTAGTTGATCCTCATTTTTTGTCAGCCATATTCTCTGTTCCTCTAGAGTGACTGTTTTCCCCTCCAGCTAACAATACATCGCCTTATCCCCGTCTTGATTACTTAAGGGGAGATTTCCACTTGGGGGATTTTTCACTGAACTCCTTTCTCATTCAGGTTTAGCCCCATTAATTTTGAGATTTTAAGACGTTCGCCCCATTAGTTTGGTGATTTTAGGAACTTTCGCCCAATTTCTGTCAACTTTAAGATATTTCGTGTCATTTAGGGGTCAATTTTTTCCTGGCGAGCGATAGCGAGCCTGTAATTTAAGAGGAACTGGCCTTCGGCCGGGAAATTTTTCTACCGAAAAATTTACAAATTTAGCTTGAAAGAGGGTCTAGACTCTAGAGGGTGTAATTTTAAGCTTGATGGAGGTCTAGGGAACAAACTAGAAACCTCCCCTTAACTAATACGAACATTTTGCAAAGCAGGATGTTAACAATTGTGAAAACCTTGCATTAACATCATGCTGGAACATACTAGTTTCAGAATTGTATATTCAAGTTTTGACAAATCTGCTATTAAAGGATTAAATTTCCAACTGGTGAAAAAAATAGTTCCCCTCGTGATCAGCTGACCGTCTGACTCACCTACCTCGGAGGTGCTTAAGTAAACAGAGAATCGACAACTTTAAGGGGAGATGAGCTGTTTTTCTTGTCCCCCTTCTTCCTCGTGTTTAGCCCCATTACTTTTCAGATTTCATGACGTTCGGCTCATTAGTTTGTCGATTTTAAGATCTTTCGCCCCATTTCTTTGTCAATATTTAGACCTTTCGTGCTATTTAGGTGTCGATTTTTTCCTGGCGAACGATAGTGAGCCTGCACTTTTAGAAGAATCGGCCGCCGAGAAAATTTTCTACCCCAAAAATGTACAAAATAATCTAGAAGGGGATCTAATGGATGTTTTTTTTAAGCTTGGTAGGTCTAGGGAGGAAACTAATAAAATATTTACCCTTTCAAGCTCCAATACGCGTTTCTGTTCTGTTTGTGGCTACTATTAGAAGATTTTATTCAGATTAGTAACGGTATAAGGAAGTCAAAGGGTTGATTGAGATTGTATTTACCCTATTAATACCCACAGATACTTCCTAAGCTGTATAAAATCGTCTAATGATAGCCAAAATAAACTGTTAAAACGCGTCCGAGCTTCAAAGGGTTAAAAAGCTACCGGTACATAACTTATAAACAAAATACGGCCATCTCCCTTAAAATAGTTTGGGTGGCTTGGGACTATACCGAAACATTTATTGGTCCATTTTGATTTAACGAAGGCTTTTTTTTTAGAGGGATGACTATAAATTATCGAAACAAGCTAAATATATTATAATAATTATAATAATATTATTAAAATTATTATTAATACAAATACAAATGATAATAATATCCTACTAACTTATCCTTGTCTAACCTACACATAAGAAACCAATTGATGAGTTATCTGCTTAACAGGTGGCGTTGTGTGTGTGTGTGTAAGTGTGAAAGTCCGAGTGTAGGGGGTGAGACAGTGAAGCACGGGAACGAGGTGGCTTCAGAGATGGGGTCGTTTCGGGCCATGAGTGAGCACCGTGCCTCATGTGAAGGCAAGATGGCAGGTGCTCGTTGTACTCTACGTGCTTCACATGTCTCACTCCCTAGACTGGAACAAGACCTCACGGGCTTCACTGTGCATTGTAAAAGCAGTGAATGTTAAGGCTCTCAGCCTATGCCCGAGAGGAAGTAAGTTGGAATATAGAAAAAAAAAAAAAAAAAAAAAAAAAAACACATTATACCAGTCTATATCAACCTAGTTTCTCAAATTAAACCCAAGATTAACTTAAGGCGGGTTTTTTTTAGTGTGTTTCCTAGACTTCCATCAATCTTGAAATTACACCCCCCTTGACCCCCTTCCAAGATAAATTTGTACATTTTTCGGTAGAAAAATGTCCCGGCCAAAGGCCGGTTTCTCTTAAATTACAGGCTCGCTATCGATCGCCAGGAAAAATCGACACTTAAATGGCACGAAAGGTCTTAAAAGTGACATAAATGGGGCGAAATTTCTTAAAATCGTCAAACTAATGGGGCAAATGTCTTAAAATCTCAAAAACAAAAGGGCTAAACATGAGGGAGAAGGAAGTTGGAAAAAAAATCCCTCAAGTGGAAACCTCCCCAATCTAAGCTGTCATAATTAACGCAACCTTAATTAATCTAATACAAGGAACATTATTCTATAAGTTTATTAATATGATACTTAGGCCCTATTCCTGTTATTTTATAAAGGGTCCCTGTTTTCTGTTATTTTATTCCTGTTATTTTATAAAGGGTCCCTGTTTTCTGTTATTTTATTCCTGTTATTTTATAAAGGGTCCCTGTTTTCTGTTATTATTCCTGTTAAACGGTCCCTGTTTTCTGTTATTTTATAAAGGGTCCCTGTTTCTGTTATTTTTCCTGTTATTTTATAAAACGGTCCCTGTCTGTTATTTTATTCCTGTTATTTTATAAAGGGTCCCTGTTTTCTGTTATTTTATTCCTGTTATTTTATAAACGGTCCCTGTTTTCTGTTATTTTATAAAGGGTCCCTGTTTTCTGTTATTTTATTCCTGTTATTTTATAAACGGTCCCTGTTTTCTGTATTTTATTCCTGTTATTTTATAACGGTCCCTGTTTCTGTTATTTTTATTCCTGTTTTTTATAAACGGTCCCCTGTTTTCTGTTATTTTATTCCTGTTATTTTATAAACGGTCCCTGTTTTCTGTTATTTTATTCCTGTTATTTTATAAACGGTCCCTGTTTTCTGTTATTTTATTCCTGTTATTTTATAAAGGGTCCCTGTTTTTCTGTTATTTTATTCCTGTTATTTTTCAACGGTACCTGTTTTCTGTTATTTAATCTGTTATTTTTATAAACGGTCCCGTTTGTCTGTTATTTTATTCCTGTTATTTTATAAAGGGGTCCCTGTTTTATGTTATTCTATTATTTATAAAACGGTCCTGTTTTCTGTTATTTTATTCCTGTTATTTTATAAAGGGTCCCTGTTTTCTGTTATTTTATTCCTGTTATTTTATAAACGGTCCCTGTTTTCTGTTATTTTATTCCTGTTATTTTATAAAGGGTCCCTGTTTTCTGTTATTTTATTCCTGTTATTTTATAAACGGTCCCTGTTTTCTGTTATTATAAAGGGTCCCTGTTTTCTGTTATTTTATTCCTGTTATTTTATAAACGGTCCCTGTTTTCTGTTATTTTATAAAGGGTCCCTGTTTTCTGTTATTTTATTCCTGTTATTTTATAAACGGTCCCTGTTTTCTGTTATTTTATAAACGGTCCCTGTTTTCTGTTATTTTATTCCTGTTATTTTATAAACGGTCCCTGTTTTCTGTTATTTTATAAACGGTCCCTGTTTTCTGTTATTTTATTCCTGTTATTTTATAAACGGTCCCTGTTTTCTGTTATTTTATTCCTGTTATTTTATAAACGGTCCCTGTTTTCTGTTATTTTATTCCTGTTATTTTATAAACGGTCCCTGTTTTCTGTTATTTTATTCCTGTTATTTTATAAACGGTCCCTGTTTTCTGTTATTTTATTCCTGTTATTTTATAAACGGTCCCTGTTTTCTGTTATTTTATTCCTGTTATTTTTATAAACGGTCCCTGTTTTCTGTTATTTTTATTCCTGTTATTTTATAAAGGGTCCCTGTTTTCTGTTATTTTATTCCTGTTATTTTATAAAGGGTCCCTGTTTTCTGTTATTTTATTCCTGTTATTTTATAAACGGTCCCTGTTTTCTGTTATTTTATTCCTGTTATTTTATAAAGGGTCCCTGTTTTCTGTTATTTTATTCCTGTTATTTTATAAAGGGTCCCTGTTTTCTGTTATTTTATTCCTGTTATTTTATAAAGGGTCCCTGTTTTCTGTTATTTTATTCCTGTTATTTTATAAACGGTCCCTGTTTTCTGTTATTTTATTCCTGTTATTTTATAAACGGTCCCTGTTTAACCATCCTGATTTAGTAAATAATAAAATCCAGCCCCCAATTATACATGTCCAATCCAGCCCCCAATTATACATGTCCAATCCAGCCCCCAATTATACATGTCCAATCCAGCCCCCAATTATACATGTCCAATCCAGCCCCCAATTATACATGTCCAATCCAGCCCCATTATACATGTCCAATCCAGCCCCCAATTATACATGTCCAATCCAGCCCCCAATTATACATGTCCAATCCAGCCCCCAATTATACATGTCCAATCCAGCCCCCAATTATACATGTCCAATCCAGCCCCCAATTATACATGTCCAATTATCTGAACTAGCCCATAATATTTGCAGTCAGTCAATCAGTAGCCAGCCCTTACTCCCACAAGGGGTAGGGAGGATCAGCAAGACACACGAGAAATAAAACAAGAGGTGACAGGAGAAGATATATGATAATGTCCCCAATATGGCGTCCAGAGCGGAGATGTCCAGCCTCTCTCCTGATACACAATGTTTGCCTTGTTTGAGTCACCGCTGGCACCTTCCATTGACTCACCTCACACGCACTAAATATGGACACGGCCTCATTCTCGTGAGGCAGCAATTTGGAAGTTTTATTTATTTTTAATTTCTTATAACCTAGGGTCTATGCCTATGGTAATATTCGTGTCCGTAGTTACTGTAGATACGTATTTATTATGTACGGTAATAAAGGTATGTTTGTCATTGGTATATCCATAACTATATGAATGCGGATTATAGCATAGCCCCATCATTACAATTCTACATGGCAGACTGAGTGAAGCATCTTATTAATTCGAAACTTGTGCTCATAGGTATGCGGCGTTGTGATAAATAAAGTGGACTGTCGTCCAGAAACGATGCGCTCCACATGTCCGGGCCCTATCAAAGTGTCTGCGGTTTCTGCCTGTACACTCGACCAAAAAAAAACACAATCTTTACACTGGTGAGCTGTAAATAATGTAGTGTGAACGGAATGAATCGGGTGACACACACGTCTGTGAGGTATTATCATAAGATTTCGACCCACTTCCAGAATGTTTATAGCGTTAGTGTAAAGATTGTTTGTTATTGGTCGACTGTACAGTTGGCCACATAAGTTTTGATTCTCTCCGTGATCTTATACATAGACATATAATGCGCATGATTGATTTGAGAGTGTAGTTTCTAATGCAGTGGTTAAGGGGAGATTTCCACCTGAAGGATTTTTTTGTGGACCCCTTTCTCCCTCATGTTTAGCCCCATTGCTTTTGAGATTTTAAGACGTTTTCCCCATTAGTTTGGCGATTTTAAGAACCCTCGCCCCATTACTGTCAATTTTAAGACCATTCGTGCCATTTAGGTGTCGATTTTTTCCTGGCGAGCGATAGCGAGCCTGTAATTTATGGGGAACCGGCCTTCGGCCGGGACATTTTTCTACCGAAAAATGTACAAATTTATCTTGAAAGGGGGTCTAGGGGGAGTAATTTTAAGCTTGATGGAAGTCTAGGGAATCAACTAAAAACCTCCCCTTAACGCACCTGATTAGTCAACTGAGAATTAAAAGAAACCACACTCGGAATTCATTCATTCATACTGATTTTGTTTTCATATAATTATTAGTTCACGACGAGGAACGGAACTTATGTGGGCAACTGTACCCACGTAAACTTATGTTGGCAACTGTACCCACGTAAACTTATGTGGGCAACTGTACCCACGTAAACTTATGTGGGCAACTGTACCCACGTAAACTTATATGGGCAACTGTACCCTACGTAAACTTATGTGGGGCAACTGTACCCACGTAAACTTATGTGGGCAACTGTACCCACGTAAACTTATGTGGGGCAACTGTACCCACGTAAACTGGCAGGTCTATTATAGTCTGTGTTCACACATACCTCCATGCTCTACGTGTGTGTGTGCATGCAAGAATGGCCACAAGCATAGGTGCGGACTATTAAGGGGAGGTATTCAGTTTGTTCCCTAGACCTCCATCAATCTTAAAATTACACCCCCTTGACCCCTTTCAAGATATATTTGTACATTTTTCGGTAGAAAAATGTCTAGGCCGAAGGCCGGTTCCTCTTAAATTACAGGCTCGCTATCGCTCGCCAGGAAAAGATTGACACCTATATGGCACGAAAGGTCTTAACATTGACATAAATGGGGCGAAAGTTCTTAAAATCGCCAAACTAATGGGGCGAACGTGTCAAAATCTCAAAAGCAACGGGGCTAAACATGAAGGAGAAAGGGGTCCAGAAAAAAATCCCTAAAGTGGAAATCTCCCCTTAAGCCGCTGTCACACGAACGCTTTTTGCGTCAATTTTCCATGAGCAAGTTTGTTCTCGTTATATTTCGGGATTTCTTTGCACTGGTATCGGTAATTAGACTGAAGGTAGATCATGTTAGGCGGATGAATTATGACCAAGTGTAATTTTCTAAGCTTCCAGATCACAATTGCCCGTAAATGTTGCTCGAAAAAGGGCTCGTGTGACTCCGGCTTTACCCATGTAGACTTTAGAATTTATTGAAGGTTTTACAAGGACATTTACAGTAGACGGTGGGGAAACTTAGCTTTGACTACAGTGTGGTCCCTAGTCTGAAAGTTATAATTGTCACAGCTAGAGAGAGAGAGAGGGGGAGAGGGAGGGGGAGGGGTAGGGAGAGAGAGAGAGAGAGAGAGAGAGGGGGGGGGAAGGGAGGGGGAGAGAGAGAGAGAGTACTGTATTATCTCTATTGTAAACTATTCACATGTTTGTAGTTTTGTTTTATTGTTTACAAATGCCTATCAAGAAGTTTCTATAAATTTCGTAATACTTCTTTGGTAATATAAAGGGGAGACAGACCGTTTTTTTTCTTCTATTAATTCATATATTCCTTAGTTTTCTCGCTAGACCTCCATCAAGCTTAGAAAAAAAAACCTAGACCCTCCTTCAAGATAAATTTGTACATTTTTCGGTAGAAAACTGTACCGGCCGAAGGCCGGTTCCTCTTAAAATTTCAGGCTCGCTATCGCTCGCCAGGAAATAATCGACACCTAAATGGTACGAAAGGTCTTAAAATTGACAACGAAATGGGGTGAAAGGTGTTAAAATCGCCAAACTAATGGGCCGAACATCTTATAATCTAAAACAAATGGGGTTGAACATGAGGGAGAAGGAGGTCCAGAAAAAACGGGCTGCCTCCCCTCAAAAACTGGTTTGCTGCAACATCGACAGTGACAGTAGCCGCTTTACCAGGTGTCCTTGTGGCGTCAAGGGTAGGGAGTAAGACAGGCCAGGCTATAACACTGATGGTCAGTATTTGCCTATAGTATATTCATTATAATTAGGCCAACACACTTGAACAGTAAGCCCTATAACTACACAACTACTAGAATAATACAGCTAATATTGTTACCATTTGGGAAGAGTCAGACAGGGAACAAGGGCTAGAGCAAATGGGCTGTAAATTTCCACATCTCTTCCTTGACAGACTCTTCCCAAATGGTAGACATATTAGCTCGATTAATCTAGTTGTTCTTGAGTTACAGAGGTTAGAAGTCATGATTGTTCGCCTACTTACAGCGAATAGACTATAGGAACAACCAGGCCCACAACAAAACTAAGCCCAACATTGTATTTAGGTTTGCGTTACTGTGTTAGGCAAAGGGGAAAAGAGCCCACGGTTATATATGAGGAAAAGAATGGTAGCTAAAGAGAAATGTAAACAGGTAACCAGTGTGGCGATAAATGGTCAGGCAAACACAGGTATATATTGAGAGAGAGAGAGAGAGAGCTTTACATATACCGGTATTTACATAGATACACTGGCCACACAGACCTTACGATCCAAACGAGGTGGTCAGGACTTAATTCTAGGAGAGAGAGAGAGAGAGAGAGATAGAGAGAGAGAGAGAGAGAGAGCTACGATTGATGTGTCGAGCATAGTAAAATTTAATGTAATGCATTTGATTAAAAAGACAATAGAGAGACTCCATAAAAAAGTAGGTTAACAATGAGGAAGGTCGGACAAACATGATGACAAACAAGGAGACAACTGTGATAAATACTGGTATATACACACACACACACAGACACACACCACATACACACAGACACACACACACCACATACACACACTCACACCACACACACCACATACACACCACATACACCACACACACATACACACACACACACACACGCACACCCATACACACACGCACACCCATACACACACATACACACACACACACACACACACACACACACACACACACACACACACACACACACACACACACACACACACACCATACACACACACACACACACACACACACACACACACACACACACACACACACACCACATACACACAGACACACACACACCACATACACACACTCACACCACACACACCACATACACACCACACACACATACACACACACACACACACACACACACACACACCCATACACACACACACACCCATACACACACACACACACACACACACACACACACACACACACACACACACCATACACACACACACACACACACACACACACACACCACACACACACACACCATATGCACATACACCACACATACACACACACACACACACACACACACACACACACACACACACACACACACACACACCCATACACACACACACACGCACACACACACACACACACACACAAACAAACACACCACATACACACACACACACACACACACACACACACACACACACACACACACACACACACACGTAGGTACACAGACACAGTAAGAAACCCAAGGACAGACATTGGGAACATAAGAACAAAATAAAAAACACTTAAGGGGAGATGGTTTCGTTTTCGGGCGATTTTTGCTTGTATTCATTATTTTTGCATGTATTAATTATTTTTACATGTATTAATTATTTTTACATGTATTCATTATTTTTGCATGTATTCATTATTTTTGCATGTATTCATTATTTTTGCATGTATTCATTATTTTTACATGTATTCATTATTTTTGCATGTATTCATTATTTTTGCATGTATTCATTATTTTTGCATGTATTAATTATTTTTGCATGTATATTCATTATTTTTGCATGTATTCATTATTTTGGCATGTATTCATTATTTTTGCATATTCATTATTTTTGCATGTATTCATTATTTTTGCATGTATTCATTATTTTTGCATATTCATTATTTTTGCATGTATTCATTATTTGTGCATGTACTCATTATTTTTGCATGTATTCATTATTTGTGCATGTATTTATTATTTTTGCATGTATTCATTATTTTTGCATGTATATTCATTATTTTTGCATGTATTCATTATTTTTGCATGTATTCATTATTTTTCTAGTTTCCTCCCTAGACCTCCATCAAATAAAATAATAACATCCATTAGATCCCCTTCTAGATTAATTTGTACATTTTTCGGTAGAAAAATTTACCGGCTAAAGGCCGGTTCTTCCAACATTACAGGCTCACTATCGTTCCCCAGGGAAAAAATCGACACCTAAATAGCACGAAAGGTCTAAATATTGACGTAGAAGTGGTGCGAAAGGTCTTAAAACGACTAACTAATGGGGCAAACATCTTAACATATGAAAACTAATGGGGCTAAACATGAGGAAGAAAAGTGACCAGAAAAACGACCCATGTGCCCTTAAAAACCTGTAGGCTAAGGGAAAACGCTTCAAGGCCGAATAGTGTGTGTTGGTTTGGAGGGAGGGGCGGCAAATGGTGACATGATGAATGGCCTGATAGCCTAGGTATTTTATTTAGTATTTTCATATGAGTTTGTGTGTGTGGCAGAGAGAGGGATAGGTCTTTTATTTAGTATTTTTCTATGAGTTGTGTGTGTGTGTGTGTGGCAGAGAGTCCTATGAGAGGTGAGAGTGAGAGATATTAGCATATATACGAGTGTGGGTAGAGACGTGTACAATAAGTAACCTCTCTCTCTCTCTCTCTCTCTCTCTCTCTCTCTCTCTCTCTCTCTCTCTCTCTCTCTCTCTCTCTCTCTTCTCTCTCTCTCTTCTCTCCTCTCTCTCGCAAGGTCTCTCTCTGAAGCTCTCTCATCCTCTCGCTCCTCTCACACACACACACACACACACACACACACACACACACACACACACACACACACACACACACACACACAACACACACACACACACACACACACACACCCACACACACCCACCACACACACTCTCCTCTCCTCTTCGCATCCTGCCTCTCTCTCTTTAATATTCTCTCTCTTCTCTCTCTCCTCTCTCTCTCTCTCTCCTCTCTCTCCTCTCTCTCTCTCTCTCCCTCTCCCCCCCCCCCAAATGTGCATTCGAACATCAGATGTGTACCGTACCGTGTATATTGAGAATATGAAGACAATTCATAATTATAGCCTAACTCATTTCTACTGGCGACTTTTAATAAATTTAGCTACTTCCTGGGAAAACAAGTTAAGCTTAGAAAGGTGTTGTTAGAGTCGGAGGATTAGTTCTAATCCCTTAAGGTATTAGAGATCCTTCATAATCTGAGTAAGTAATGTTGGTGTTGTAATGTGATTGGTAGGGTTAACAATAGGACAATTAAAGTGGCTTTGACAACAGACTTGAATGTGCCAGATGCAATATTTATGCTTGCTAGCAGATGACATGTTTGCATCTACCAACTGATGAAAGTTTTGTTTAGTTTAGGAAGGGCTTCTCTAACGTTTAATAATGCAATTTATATGACGCTTTAACTGAGAGGTCTTTCTTAATATAAATACATCTTGCATAGGCCTATTTACACTATTACATTAAGGGGGGTGACCTGTTTTTGTTCTGTCCTTTTCTATCTTTCTCTGGCTTGTATCCATTTGGCCCCGTTCAGCCCACTGTTTTAAGACGTTTATCCCCATCCAGGTGTCAATTTTTTTACTGGTGAGCGGTAGCGAGCCAGCATATTTTTATTTTTGTTTGACAGCAGGCTAAATTTGTGCATTTTTCGATAGAAAAATTTCTCCGGCGAAGCCGGATTTCTTCATATAATGCTGGCTCGCTATCGCTCGCCAGGAAGAAATCGACACCTAGATGGGGATAAACGTCTTAAAATAGTTGGCTGAATGGGGCCGAATGGATACAAGCCAGAGAAAGAGAGAAAAGGACAGAAAAAAAAAAACAGGTCACCCCCCCTTCAATGGAACCCATAAACGCCCTACCGTCGGTTACCTACAGTGTATCCATTATTGCAATCGTGGCTCTGTTGTACCGGAGATAAATACTTGAATTCATAATACATAAATACTTGAATACATAAATACTTGAATACATAATACATAAATACTTGAATACATAAATACTTGAATACATAATACATAAATACTTGAATACATAATACATAAATACTTGAATTCATAATACATAAATACTTGAATACATAAATACTTGAATTCAATAGGTTTCTTTGGTACTTTTAGAATCAATTGGATTATACTACGACAAAATCTGTATAGTTTTAATGTAGAAGATATTCATGTTTATTGTTCATATTTAACGAGACTGGCGAAGCAATGTTTGAATAGCAATAGGCTATATGATAAATTATGAATAAACGTAAGCCACCGTGAATTATTTTTTTCAGCATTGTATTAGGTAATTACAGCATCGATTTACTGCTAAGGATAATTACGACAGTTACCGCAGTTATTGTACAATCGCGCTAATAAGTTTTGTCTCGGCACCAAGCATGTTTTGATCAATAATTGGTATCAGTAATATCTACGCTTCATTTCTTCATATGGAGTGAAATATACAAACATGTTCCTACACTTACCCACCCTATTCAACATCTGACAGACGTTAATACAGCACAGAGTAAGCCAAAAGTAATGCCAGCTAGGGCATGACTTATTAGCGCGACCGTACAGTTGGCCACTAGAATTCGTATCCACTCCGTACAATTATATATAGAAATATCAATACTATGATTGACTTACCAGAAGAATTTGTTAGAAAACCATTAAGGGGAGATTTCCACTTGAGGGATTTTTTTCTGGACCCCTTTCTCCCTCATGTTTAGCCCCATTGCTCTTGAGATTTTAAGACGTTCGCCCCAGTAGTTTGGACATTTTAAGACATTTTGCCCCATTTCTGTCAATTTTAAGAAATTTCGTGCCAATTAGGTGTCGATTTTTTCCTGGCGAGCGATAGCGAGCCTGTAATTTGAGAGCAACCGGCCTCCGGCCGGGAAATTTTTCTACCGAAAAATGTACAAATTTATCTTGAAAGGGGATCTAGGGGGTGTAATTTTAAGCTTGATGAAAAAGTAGGGAACAAACTAAATACCTCCCCTTAACTGATCATATGAAAACAACTATTGCATAACAAACTACAATGCTCATTCAATAATTCTGCATTTCCTTCTATGCATATCACGGAATGTACACAAATACCTGTGGGTAACTGTACAAGGTATTGGCCTATAATTAATGCATACTATTTATTATTTATATTAAGGGGAGATTTCCACCCGAGGGATTTTTTTCTTGACTCCTTTCTCCCTCATGTTTAGCCCCATTGTTTTTCTAATTTTAAGACGTTTGCCCCATTATTTTGACGATTTTATGAACTTTCAACCCATTTCTGTCAATTTTAAGACCTTTCGTGTCGATTTTATCCTGGCGAGCGATAGCGAGCCTGTAATTTAAGAGGAACCGGCTTTCAGCCGGAAAATTTGTCTACCGAAAAATGTAAACCATTATCTTGAAAGAGGTTCAAGGGGGTGTAATCTTAAGCTTGAAGGATATCTAGGGACCAAACTAAAAACGTCCCCTTAACCCTTTGAAGCTCTGACGCGTTTTAGCAGTTTATTTTGGCTATCATAGACGATTTTACACAGCTTTAGAAGGATCTGTGGGTATTAAAAGGCTAAATACTATCTCCACCAACCCTTTGACTTCCATATACCGTTACTTTTTTTTTTTTTTTTTTTTTTTTTTTTTTTTATATTCCAACTTACTTCCTCTCGGGCATAGGCTGAGAGCCTTAACATTCACCGCTTTACAATGAACAGTGAAGCCCGTGAGGTCTTGTTCCAGTCTAGGGAGTGAGACATGTGAAGCACGTAGAGTACAACGAGCACCTGCCATCTTGCCTTCACATGAGGCACGGTGCTCACTCATGGCCCGAAACGACCCCATCTCTGAAGCCATCTCGTTCCCGTGCTTCACTGTCTCATCCCCTACACTCGGACTCTCACACTTACACACACACAACGCCACCTGTTGAGCAGATAACTCACCAGGCATTGCACCCCTATAGCATATTTTGAATATGGGAATATTCATACACTGCTATTTAATCAGGGAACAATGAGGGTATTTTATTGACGTTTCGGTGGGCTTGTGGTAATGCACTGATACTAGGTACAACACAAATTCCATCCCAATAATATCTTCCCATTGATACATCGGGATTTGAACCCGGGACCTTTGGATTACCAGGCCAGTGGCAAGACCACTCCACCACACCTCCCCTGAATACAATCGTCTAATAGTAGCCAGAAACAGAACAGAAACGCGTATTGGATCTTGAAAGGGTTAATAAGAGTGTGTTGGTCATATATTGAGGCATGTTGTATAAGGCAAGGTACTATCTATCCAATATCGTACTGAATTGGCTATAGTAGTGTGTCGTGTAGTAGTTTAGTAGTTTGTCGTGTGTGAGAGAAGCTAATGTGACAGTGGGAGGCCATTAGGTTGCTGCCGGTATCAGTGGTAGCAGTGAAAGTTGTATGGCAGGTATGACAGGTATGGCAGGTATGACAGGACACCTAATGTTTACCTGTATATAATTAGTATGTATTTTCCACCAACCAACTCCACCTTTAAACTCAATTAACGAAATCAACAAATACATGTGGCACTCCAAGGACTCGAACCTAGGATACTCACATCGAAATTCCGCGCACTTATGCATTACGCTATCAAGACAGTTTTAATATATATTTCTTGCATATAATATAAACACAACAATAGGTATAGCTGACAAGGTTTATATGTAATCTGTGTTATATTTCCCGATGTGTAAGCAATGATTTCGAACTAAGTAAGAGAGAGAGAGTGAGAGTGAGTGAGTGAGAGAGTACAATATAACAGGTAAAGTGATAGTTGTAGGCCAATATTGAGTGACCTGTATATTGTATAAACCTATTAAGGGGGGATGGTTCACTTTTTGGGCGATTTTTGCATGTATTCATTATTTTTCTAGTTTCCTCCCTAGACCTCCATCACATTTTTAAAAACATCCATTAGATCCCCCTTCTAGATTAATTTGTACATTTTTCTTTCAACATTACAGGCTCACTATTGTTCGCCAGGGATAAAATCGACACCTAAATAGCACGCAAGGTCTAAATATTGACGAAGAAATGGGGCGAAAGGTCTTAAAATCGACTAACTAATGAGGCAAACATCTGAAAACGAATGGGGCTAAACATGAGGGAGAAAGTGGTCCAGAAAACTGGCCCTAAAAGAAGACTGCATCACGTTTGGCAAAGATTCCAGCAGTGGTTTGAGTGCAACAACAAAAGAAATCCGATTTCGAATTCATTTTCCTTTCACACACGTATCTCGCACAATTATCATCTCACCCAAGAAAGCAACAGAGTCATCTATTCTATCACAGTTTATATTAGCAAAATGTGTATGCTGATTTCTTTGCCGAAACGCGGGAATCTATCATAGACCTGCAATTTTGAATTATTACAGCAGGATTTCAAAATTTGCCTTGTTAATAAGCAATGTTCGTGTATTACTTTACGTACACTACTATTGAAATGTAATAATGCATTGTGTTGATTTACTGTATATATTTACTATTGTCTTTGTCATCAAATACAACCAAAATATGATGGTGAGGGAAGTTGTTTCTGTTAATCAGGTCACGATACATTATTTGTTCTCTGCTGTCATCAGTCATTTGTTGTAATAATTTTAGAACTTCGAAGTGTTAACTCCTGTACCAGCGACGTCTTTTTTATTGAGTTTCAGCTATATTTAGACGATTTTATGGAGCCTAGGAAGGATTTATGGTAGATAAAAGGGTTAATTGAGATATGTACGGTAGCCTTTTATTTGGTAGACGTTTCTCCTAAGCTGAATAAAATCGTCTCATAGTGGCCAGAATAAAGTTAAAATGAGCGCATCGGTACTGAACGGGTTAAGGGGTTCAAATTACGCAATCCTACATTGTCCCTTTGACTTAAATGGTTGGACGCATCCAAGATAATACAAATGGTTGGACGCATCCAAGATAATACAAATAACATGATTTACGCCCATGGTACCTGCGTCACACCAGCGTAGCAGTCAACGTTTCATCAATTTCACTAATATTAAACAAAAATTATCCGAATTTTGCACTAAATACAAAGCAGGAGTTAGATATATTAATTTACTAATATATCAAGCAAGATGCAATCCTTGGACAATTGATATACCGTATCCAGTTTGTAGACATTAGGATAAAGAGTAAGCCTATACAAATAACATTAGTGCCTGATTATACAAATAATTATATAAACGATCAGCAACAGAGAAAGTAGCTCTATTGATGCTAGACAAAAGTCAGGGTACACATTCAAAGTATCAGACATTCTAGGTTCGAGTCCTTGGAATGCATTCTATTCTATTCTATATACTCAGGCCCAATCCACACTTTTCATTTTGTTTTTATTAGATTAGCTGATTTCATTAATTAGGTTTATTTGTGAGTTAATTGGTGGATTGGTGAACATGTGAATACAACAAAATGAAGGTACTGTATATATATAGCAAAAATAAATAAATAAATAAATAACTGCAAGAAACTACTATGCATTACTCAGAGCATGACTAAGATATTCAGCAAGCAGTGAGCAATATGTTGGTGACAGACGGTACAGTGAAAGTGGGAGAGTGACAGTGACAAGGCACACAGTACTCACGTCTGTCTGTATGTAACGACACACTCAAATATTGATCATTATTATTATAATAACACTAATATTAATAATTAATATTGTTATTATGTTTTATTATCATGTATTTATGTATTTGTTCTTCTTGGTCATTGTTATTCATTATTTTATTAAGCATGTATATATATATATATATATATATATATATATATTGTATGCGTATGATAGATACCTAGACATATAGAAAAATAGTGAATGTAGTTATATATCATTATCATTATTTTGCTGTAAAGAGTAGGTATTTCGTGCACTTGACAATACCGATGTTACAACCTATCCTAAACTGGCCTAACCATATACATTCTCACACAACATAACCACCCAAACCAATGTGTGTGTGTGTGTGTGTGTGTGTGTGTGTGTGTGTGTGTGTGTGTGTGTGTGTGTGTGTGTGTGTGTGTGTGTGTGTGTGTGTGTGTGTGTGTGTGTGTGTGTGTGTGTATCTGTGTGTGTGTGTGTGTGTGTGTGTGTGTGTGTGTGTGTGATGAGAAACATGGGAGAACAAACGAAAGAGATGATGAGTAAGAACACAAGAAAAGCAGAAGAGAATCATTACGGGGAAAGGGGGGGGGGGTTAAAAGAAAAGAGGAGGGAGTGAAATAAGAAGATAAATAAATACAAATATAAAAGAGGAAGAAAGGAAATGCCGATGAGGAGGAATTAGAAGTAGTGGGGAGAGGGGAGGAGGAGGTGGTTTGGAAGGAGAAGGAGATGGTGGTGAAAAAACAACAAAAAACACAAGTAAAGGAAGAATTGTATTGTGGAAAGATGGAGGAAGAAGCTAGAAGGAAGTATAATATTAGAGGAGGATTTACTGTAGTGAAGCTAGAAGGAAGTATAATATTAGAGGAGGATTTACTGTAGTGAAGCTAGAAGGAAGTATAATATTAGAGGAGGATTTTACTGTAGTGAAGCTAGAAGGAAGTATAATATTAGAGGAGGATTTACTGTAGTGAAGCTAGAAGGAAGTATAATATTAGAGGAGGATTTACTGTAGTGAAGCTAGAAGGAAGTATAATATTAGAGGAGGATTTACTGTAGTGAAGCTAGAAGGAAGTACCGTATAATATTAGAGGAGGATTTACTGTAGTGAAGCTAGAAGGAAGTATAATATTAGAGGAGGATTTAGTGATGGTGGGCGTTTGAAGGGAGGACAAACCAGTATATACAGTATGATACATAGATGCTATAGTCTATTCGCTGTAAGTAGGCGAGAAATCATGACCTCTATCCTGTGTACCCTCAAAAAGGGCTAGAGTAAATGGGCTGTAAATTTCCACATCTATTCCTTGACTGACTCTTCCCAATGGTAGAAATATTAGCTCGATTACTCTAGTCGTTTTTGAGTTACAGAGGTTAGAGGTTATGATTTCTCGCCTACTTACAGCGAATAGTCTCTAGAAGGAAGTATAATATTAGAGGAGGATTTACTGTATTGATGGTAGGCGTTTGTAGGGAGAATAAACCAGTATTTACAGTATGCTAAATAGATGCTAGATGATAGGGACATGATATTCTGCAACGGGACGGATGAAAGGCTCTGGGTTTGTAATTGTTGATTAATGTTAAGAACGGGGTGTTACTTAATAAACAAGGAAACTTGAAAAACAAAATAAGTACAGGAGAGAGAGAGAGAGAGAGAGAGCGAGAGAGAGAGAGAGAGAGAGAGAGAGAGAGAGAGAGAGAGAGAGAGAGAGAGAGAGAGAGAGAGAGAGAGAGAGAGAGAGAGAGGAGAAATAGACAGAGAGAGAGAGAGAGAGAGAGAGAGAGAGAGAGAGAGAGAGAGAGAGAGAGAGAGAGAGAGAGAGAGAGAGAGAGAGAGAGAGAGACGGGTGTAGTCTAATGGGCGGTACAGGAGGGTACATGGGGGATTATACGGTACGAAAGTGAGGGTGCATGCACCAAGAACTTGTAACATGAGCACAACAGATTATAATACAGCTGTACAATCGTCAGCATATAATAAGGCTATACCATTTCCAACCTTTGAACCAATAAAGCCAGGGGTCATCTGATTTTGTTATCTCCTTTTCTCTCTTTCCCTGACTTGTATCCATTCGGCCCCATTCAGCCTACTGTTTTAAGACGTTTATCACCATCCAGGTGTCGATTTCTTCCTGGCGAGCAATAGCGAACCAGCATTACATGGAAAAATCCGGCTTCGCCGGAGAATTTTTTCTATTGAAAAAATTACAAATTTAGCTTGCTGTCAATTTTTTTTTTTTTTTTAAAGGTGGCTCGCTATCGCTCGCCAGGAAAAAATCAACACCTTGATGGGGATGAACGTCTTAAAACAGTAGGCTGAATGGGGCCGAATGGATACAACCCAGAGAGAGAGGGAGAGTGAGAGAAAAAAAAAAACGAGGTGAGCCCCTTTCAGTGTCAGGTCAATATTACAACGTATGGTCTGGTTGTGTTCAATACCTGTTCAGTGGATGCGTCTTTATTAATGCACACGACTGTACCAGACAATACATGCCTGCACGAGAACGAAAAACGGGAAAATGAAAGGTCTTTTTGAAGCCTATCAATATCATCACATAATTTTGCTTTTATTCTGGCAAGCATTATAATTGTTTCAGTTAGCTTAAGGGGAGGTCTCCACTTGAGGGATTTTTTTCTTGACCCCTTTCTCCCTCATGGTTAGCCCCATTGCTTTTCTAATTTTAAGACGTTCGCCCCATTATTTTGACGATTTTAAGAACTTTCGACCCATTTCTGTCAATTTTAAGACCTTTCGTGCCATGTAGGTGTAGATTTTATCCTGGCGAGCGATAGCGAGCCTGTAATATAAGAGGAACCGGCTTTCAGCCGGGACATTTTTCTACCGAAAAATGTACAAATTTATCTTTAAAGGGGGTCTAGGGGGAGTAATTTTAAGCTTGATGGAAGTCTAGGGAATCAACTAAAAACCTCCCCTTAAGCCAACAGGTCCTTCTAAAAGTGAATACAATAGTTTAATGATAGCCAAATAATATACAAAATGGCTTCATCTCAGTGAAGAAAAGCAATCCGGTCGCTTCAGTATAAGAGAATAGTAGTGCATGGTTTAGCAAGAGATTAGATAACGATGAAAGACAACTCCTTAATGTAGTCCCCTTAAGAGAGAGAGAGAGAGAGCGAGAGAG
The DNA here is from genome assembly GCA_032716605.1 of Paralithodes platypus. Lineage (NCBI taxonomy): Eukaryota > Metazoa > Arthropoda > Malacostraca > Decapoda > Lithodidae > Paralithodes > Paralithodes platypus. The sequence goes on along the minus strand of CM064552.1, from coordinate 39,309,377 downwards.
AGAGTGTGTGTGAGAGTGAGAGAGAGAGAGAGAGAGAGAGAGTGTGTGTGTGAGAGAGAGAGTGTGTGAGAGTGAGAGAGAGTGTGTGTGTGTGAGAGAGAGAGAGAGAGAGTGTGTGAGAGAGAGAGAGAGAGAGAGAGAGTGTGTGTGTGAGAGAGAGAGAGTGTGTGTGAGAGAGAGAGAGAGTGTGTGTGAGAGTGAGAGTGTGTGTGAGAGAGAGAGAGAGTGTGTGAGAGAGAGAGAGTGTGCGTGAGAGTGAGAGAGAGAGAGAGAGCGAAAGCGAGCATGCACGACTGTACTCTAGGAAGTCGAGAAGGGATCAATATGAGTCCATTGAGAAAGATATGCAGGAAGAAGTCTACATCTTGGGTCTATCTATCTATCTATCTATATGCTCAGGCCCAATCCCCATTTTGGGGGTAGCCGACTCAAGACAGAGCAAGAACAAGGAAAACACAAAAACAACATAAAACAAAAAATAAACAGATAAAAAACACAAACTCTCACACATCCAGGTCACCCATCATTTTGAAGCCCATCAATATCATCACATCATTTTGAAGCCCATCAATATCATCACATCATTTTGAAGCCCATCAATATCATCACATTATTTTGAAGCCCATCAATATCATCACATAATTATGAAGCCCATCAATATCATCACATCATTTTGAAGCCCATCAATATATTCACATCATTTTGAATACATACATCTTGGGTACAATATAAATATCTTTAAATTCAGCAACCGGAACTCCTGGAGATCATCGGGATTTTGAGGTACCGTATATTTATTCAAACCCACACACATGTGTGTGTGTGTGTGTGTATTACCTATTTGTAGTTAGGTAATATATACACACACACACACACACACACACACACACACACACACACACACACACACACACACGGGAACTGCGTAACTATTAAAGACTGTGATGGTCGTGTGTGTGTGTGTGTATTTTATTAGTTTTGTCCAGTGTGCTTAATGTTGACTGTACTTGTGTGAGCGTGACTCGGACTGTGGGTGAGGGTGTCATTCAGTTGGGGGAGTTACGTGAACAGCGAGTTATGGTGGGACGCAACTTAAGGGGAGGCTGGCCGTTTGTTTGGTCTATTAATTCATTCATATATTTTTTAGTTTCCTCCCTAGACCTCCATCAAGCTTAGAAAAACACCCCCTAGACCCCCCTTCAAGACAAATTTGTACATTTTTCAGTAGAAAAATTTCCCGGCCGAAGGCCGGTTCCTCTCAAAATTGCAGGCTCGCTGTTGCTCGCCAGGAAAAAATCGACACCTAAATGGCAGGAAAGGTCTTAAAATTTACAGCGAAATGGGGCGAAAGGTGTTAAATGTGCCAAACTAATGGGCCGAACGTCTTATAATATCAAAACTAGTGGGGCTAAGCAGGGGGTCCAGAAAAACGGTCTGCCTCCCCTTAACATGGATTTAGGCTACATGGCCGCTTTTTACGGCAACTCTGGTTCGATTGATTCTGAACTAACCTTACATAAGAAGTTTGTGACCTAAAATAATCTAACTTAACCTTACATAAGAATTTTGTGACCTAAAATAATCTAACTTAACCTTACATAAGAATTTTGTGACCTAAAATAATCTAACTTAACCTTACATAAGAATTTTGTGACCTAAAATAATCTAACTTAACCTTACATAAGAATTTTGTCACCTAAAATAATCTAACTTAACCTTACATAAGAATTTTGTGACCTAAAATACTCTTAACTTAAATATAATTGCCGATACCGTTACGGTGTGTGAATATTTTGTTTTGTCTGTGTTTGTTCGTTGTTTTGTCTTGTGTTTTGTGTTTTCCCTGTTCTTGCTCTGTCTTGAGTCGGCCACCCCCAAGAAAAATAAAAAATAAAAAATAATCAAATAGAGTAAAATAGAAAATAAAAATAGAAAAAAATCGGAAAAATGGGGATTGGGCCTGAGCATATAGATAGATAGATAGATAAATAGTTACGGAATATTCCCAAAATGTCAGGTTGTCGAACAAGAATTGCCATAAACTGTGTGGTGTGCCTTGGTGGTAACGGGTGGTGGTGGTGGTGGTGGTGGTGTAGGTTGCAACAGAAGGAAAGGTAGGGAGGGTGAAACTCGTGATCCGTATAAAGAGTTGAAGAAGCAGCCCCCATGAGTCTCACCTGGCCTGTACACCTACCACCTCTTGCATCACCACCATAGCTCTTTATGAGCTAGTATATGCATATATATATATATATATATATATATATATATATATATATATATATATATATATATATATATAGAGAGAGAGAGAGAGAGAGAGAGAGAGAGAGAGAGAATTCCAAATATATTCAAACACGACACATTTTTTGTAGTAGGTTTGTTTGTGTGTATATGTGTGTGTGTCTGTATGTGTGTGTTTGTACAGTATTTACTGTGTTTGTATATTTGTTTTCCTTCAGTTTATTTTTGATAGGTATACGGTAGGTATAATATTATGTCTTGCTATATAAATTATTATTCTCTCCTAGGTAGTAGTAGCCTATTAGTATGTACCTCTTTTGTTGAGCA
>CM064552.1:39256806-39301806 GCA_032716605.1 Paralithodes platypus | reverse complement strand
TGGTTGTACAGTCGAGGTTAATAAGTGTTGTCAGATATAGGGATACTTTCTGTGACTGATACCTATTAAGGGGAGGTATTTAGTTTGTTCCCTTCGTTTTCATCAAGCTTAAAATTACACCCCCTAGACCCCCTTTCAAGATAAATTTGTAAATTTTTCGGTAGAAAAATTTCCCGGCCGGAGGCCGGTTGCTCTTAAATTGCAGGCTCGCTATCGCTCGCCAGGAAAAAATCGACACCTTAATGGCACGAAAGGTCTGAAAATTGACAGAAATGGGGCACTTATTAGCGCGACTGTACATAAACCCACTTACAAAAGGAAAAAGACATAAGCTTACATTCAACTACAGGTATTTGGTTACAAGGCTACACCACTGCAAATTACTGCGATAACCGGGCGGGGGGGGGAGGGGCGCTATGTAGGATGTAATGCGTAATGGGATTGATTACGGACGATTATGTAATTGGTGAAGAGAGTTGGATGCCAATTGTCGGTTTGTATAAGGTTGGGGGGGAGGGGGGGGGGGGGTTGGGGTTTGGCTCTTAAATCTTTATTTGAGGTACGGTATGCAGTTCCTGTGTCGTTTATAATAGATTGGATTTCTGTGTTTTGTTATATTTAGTTAAGTTTGCATTGTGCATTTGTATATGTAAAAAAAATACAAAATAAGCAATAAATTAAATCTTGTATAATCAATAAAAACAAATTATAGTTACCGATACTATAACAAAACAGAGAACTCAATCGATTACCAGATATGCTGTAGCAAATTATATATATTTATATAGATAGCTAGATGGATACTTTTTTGTTGATTGAGGATATTAGGTTCCCCTTGAATAGTTGAAGATCGTACGTGTTTGTGTTGCAACTTTTTGTGGCCAGTGTATCGGTGGATATTATTACTGTGGTTTCCTCTATCGGGGGTGGAAAAAGAGAACTTACCACCTTCATAAAAAAAAAAACATGGAAGGGGATGGGTTTAGCTAATAATAATAATAATAATAATAATAATAATAATAATAACCGGTTTATTAAAGAATGGCAGCCTCATGAGCTGAAAATACACATTTTACAATTTAGTGGATGAACATGAGATGTACAGATATGAAGATGGTAAGCTCAGTTTACAAAAAATAAAAAAATAAAATAAATACAATAATGATGCAGGTGCAGAATACAAATTATAATAAAATAACCATGAGAGTAATTGATATACAGTACATATACACATTTATTTTACTTACTCATATACAGAACATACATATATACACGTACGTACGCACATACATACGCATACATATACATACACACACACACACACACACACACACACACACACACACCATCCATACCTGCAGCCTACCCAAATAAACCATCGTTTATTTTTTGCTACATGGAAATAACTTGAGCAGCAGCGTATCATCACTACACACCTTCAGCCAATGTGATGACAGTGTAGTCCCTGTCATCACCACCATCACTACTATTACCTCTGATATATATCTCACCTTCAGCTACCATCATCAGTACCACAAACAATATCGCTACCACTATCATCACCCCCGATAACAGAAACACTGCACCACTTTCTCCCTCATGTTTAGCCCCATTGCTTTTGAGATTTCAAGAACTTCGCCCCATTAGTTTGTCGATTTAATAAATTTCGCCCCATTTATGTCAATTTTACGACCTTTCGTGCCATTTAGGTGTCGATTTTTTCCTGGCGAGCGATAGCGAACCTCTAATTTTAAAAGGAATCGGCCTTCGGCCGGGACATTTTTCTACCGAAAAATGTACAAATTTATCTTTGAAAGGGGGTCTAGGGGGTGTTTTTCTAAGCTTGATGGAGGTCTTGCGAGGAAACTAATAAAATATATAAATATATAAATATATAGACCAAAAACCAAGCACTACCCCCCTTAATCGCCACCGACATTATCCAACACATATCATCAGAACAACAACAACATCAACAATAACACTAATATCATAATCCAACATCCACATCCACATGCACCACCACATCCACATCACCACCACCACCATTTGGCATTAGCGGCCAAAAGTGTCACCATCTGCCACCTCCCTCCCTCCCTCCCTCCTCTCACAACCTGTTCCCCTTCTCAACAATTAGTGCTCCTCCCCTCTCTCTGATTTATATATATATATATATATATATATATATATATATATATACCGGTATATATATATATATATATACCGGTATATATATATACCGGTATATATATATATATATATATATATATATATTCTGCTAGCGCTCTCACACACACACACACACACACACACACACACACACACACACACACACACACACACACATTGTCTCTGTCTCTTCTCCCATCCTTCTCTGTCTCTCCCCTCCTTGCCATGACTTTTCCCCTCTCCGTACCCTTCACCTTTCATCTCATCATATTTTATAACACAAACCCGTTCTTCATCTTCCTTAAGGGGAGCACCTGCTTTTTTTTTCTCTTTCTCTCCTTTTCTCTCTTTCTCTGGCTTGTATCCATTCGGCCCCATTCAGCCAACTGTTTTAAGACGTTTATCCCCATCCAGGTGTCGATATCTTCCTGGCGAGCGATAGCAAGCCAGCATTGTATGGAGAAATCCGGGTACGCCGGAGACATTTTTCTATCGAAAAATGGCAACATTTCTAGAATACGTTGCACTGGTATCGGAAACTAGACTGATTGTAGATGAATTTAGATGACATAAATAATATATATGTTGACCTCATAAGCTGCCAGACCAGTGTTTAGGGAAAAATCGCTCGTGTGTTACCAGCTTAATGATAATGTCGGGCAGGTTTTGAAAGAGGTATACAGACCAGGATTCGAACCCACTCACCCCAGGTATGTGTAGTAGAGTTGGGCACCGTAACCACATGACCGAGTTGTTACCACATATAGCCTACCTGGGGTGAGGGGTTCGAATCCTGGTCAGAATACCTCTCTCCCAATACTCATAGCCTATCGCTCTCTGTTCCTTGACTCACTCAAATTGTTATTGTTATTGTTGTTGTTATTGTTGTTGTTATTGTTATTGTTGTTGTTGTTGTTATTGTTATTGATGTTGTTGTTGTTGTTGTTGTTGTTGTTATTGTATTCTTATTTTTTATCCTAAATCCCAATCTTGTTAGCTGGCTCTCCAAAGAAGGCATGGGCGATGTGGTGTGTTCTGGTGCGTTATTACTGTCAGAATAAAGACCATCCAAACGTGATTAATTAATTGCGTAAACTCACTGGTCACTACTGTAAGTGTATCATATTTCAGGTAACATATGTTTTTTTAAATAAACACGCAACATTGTTTGACATAAAATTTAATTAACATGAAGTATAAAATAAGTTGCATAATTATCCCCTTGTCCATTTTCCTGTTTTGAGCACTCCCTCTCCGCCTTATCCCCTCCTCCCTCCCTCCTTCCTCCTCCTCCCCCCCCCCCCCCAAACCTTCACCAGGTTGGGCATATAACGGTACAACAGCAGGGGTCCACCACCACCACCATCAGCCACACCTACACTACACCACCACCACCATCAACCACTACCACACTGCTCCCATCACCACCACCACCACCAGCAACCACCAGCCACACCCAATTATCCACACCACCCACACTCAGAAGCAAACTAACAAACAATACACTATTAACAACTAGTCCTAAATCCTTTCTTTTTAACCATTATAAATAAATATAGTAATATACAAAGTTTGTTATCCTGTTTACAGTTCTTGCTATGCCTTTGTAAGTGAGTAAATGGCCTAGCAATGCAGTTTCGTGTAAATATTACTGTGTCTATTCTTACTCATTCCAGTCTCAAAACTCAATGTCCCCGTTTTGACAGCAGCTTATAATGATACCCACAGACAGTATAATCCTTCAATACACCATCCCCTCTACCGCCGTCAGCCTGACTTACATTACCACCATTTAGAGCACTACAAGCTACTAAAACAAGCAACACAAGCACCTCCAACTACAATTATTACACCACCACTACCACTAACTACGCTAACATCACCATCACCTACACCACCAATACAACTATACTCCACCACCTACACTACACTACAATGCACTACATCACTAATACCAACACCACCACTAGCACCAACATCACCTACACCCGCCCACACCCTAAAACCCTCCCTATCTCTGCCCTCACCCTAAAACCCTCCCTATCTCTGCCCTCACCCTAAAACTCTCCCTATCCCTGCCCTCACCCTAAAACTCTCCCTATCCCTGCCCTCACCCTAAAACCCTCCCTATCTCTGCCCTCACCCTAAAACCCTCCCTATCTCTGCCCTCACCCTAAAATCCTCCCTATCACTGCCCTCACCCTAAAACCCTCCCTATCACTGCCCTCACCCTAAAACCCTCCCTATCACTGCCCTCACCCTAAAACTCTCCCTATCCCTGCCCTCACCCTAAAACCCTCCCTATCACTGCCCTCACCCTAAAACCCTCCCTATCACTGCCCTCACCCTAAAACCCTCCCTATCACTGCCCTCACCCTTCTCATCCTCTTACGGTGTGGGTGTCGCTGTGGGTGAACACGGATACACCCGCGCTCATCCATCTCACCCCAAGATACATCAGGTCAATCTATGAACCTTGTCCATGTCCTTGTCTATGGACCTTGTCTCACCCAACACCCACGTCCACCCACTTGCGGACACGGGCCCTTGTGTACCCATTCTCCCTTGTGTTTAACCACATTGTTTGTTTGGATTTTAAGACGTTTGGCGATTTTAAGACTTTAAACCCCATTTCTTTGTCAATATTAAGACATTTCGTGCTATTTAGGTGCCGACTTTTTTCCTGGCGAACGATAGTGAGCCTGTAATTTTGGATGAACTTAGGCCAAGACATTTTTCTACCGAAAAATGTACAATTTAATCTAGAAGGGGGATATAATGGATTTTTTTTTTTTTTAATTTGGTCTAGGGAAGAAACTAAATTCAAATAAAAACATAAAAATATATTTGTTTTATATGAAATAATTGACCAAAAAATAAACCCTTCCCCCTTAATCTTGCCGTGTCTAAACCCGTCACGTCATCTTTTGTTTTCTCGTAGCTATGTTCTTTGTCTCGTCTATACTTAAGCCGGTATCACACGAGCGCTTTTTCCCTCAACATTTATGCTCAACACTGGTCTGGCAGCTTATGAGGTCAATATTGATGTATTTTGGTTACCGTAATTCATCTATCATCAGCCTAGTTTCCGATACCAGTGCAAAATATTCCAGAAATGTTGCCAGAAAAATGTTGATTATCGAATGTTGACTAAAAAAGCTCTCGTGTGATACCGGCTTTGCTTGTAGCGTTCTGCCTATCTATCTCAGTATCCCCTAATAGTATAATGCGCACTTTTTCCTTCTATAACCACCCTTTGGCCAGTTTCTTTGTTTAGCTTTTCTTTTTTATCTTTGTTTATCTTTTCTTTGTTTATCTTTGTTTATCTTTTCTTTGTTTATCTTTTCTTTGTTTATCTTTTCTTTGTTTATCTTTGTTTATCTTTTCTTTGTTTATCTTTGTTTATCTTTTCTTTGTTTATCTTTTCTTTGTTTATCTTTGTTTATCTTTTCTTTGTTTATCTTTGTTTATCTTTTCTTTGTTTATCTTTGTTTATCTTTTCTTTGTTTATCTTAGTTAATCTTTGTTTATCCTTGCCACGTCTGTACTCATTAACCCCTTCTGTACCGGCGACGTCTATTTTACATTATTCTAGCTACTATTAGGCGATTATATTCAGTTTTAAAAGGGCCTCCAGCAATTATCAGGCTTCGAGCTATCTCACTTAACCATTTTTGCTACCACAGATCCTTCTTAAACTGCACAACATCGTATAAATACAGCTAGAATAAACTTCACAAGACGTCGCCGGTACAGAGGGGGTTAACAATGTTATTTCTATTGTTTTCAGTCTATCTATTTATATCTATGTATCTATATGTGTGTCTATCTATCTATATCTTCTTCTATATTGGATCTTCTGATCACTGTCTGATACAGGCCACCTGTCTATCACCTACCACACCTTCCCACTCTGAACCTGTTTTGGTGACTAAATGGCATTACGATAGGGCAGACTGGGAGGGTCTTCAAGGTTTCTTTATTGATATTCCCTGGACCTCTTTCTTTTCTAATGATGCACACTCCACCTTGAGCCACATACAAGATTTTGTAAAAATTGGAATGGAAACTTTTATTCCTCATCAAAAGTACAGTAAAAGATCTAATTCACCTAAATGGTTTGACCATAATTGTGCTAGAGTAACTGAACAAAAAGCAAATAGCCCCTACAATGCATACACAAGATCAAAAACACATGAAGCCTTTAATTACTTTAGAAACATCAGAAATCATGCCAAAACTGTATTAAACCTAAACTAAATCAAAACGTTCTCCCATAAGCAGGCCAAAAATAATAACTTCTAAATAATCCAAATGATAACAAAATATTTTGGTCTACTCTTAACTCATTCAAATCCAACTTTCAACTACTGCTTCATCCATTCCACCATTAAAATCTCACCGGCCCGGAACGAATTGGCAATCTTGTAAGTGACCCACGAGGTTAACAGCTAACCTTCTTGCAGATATTTTCTCCACACAAACTCAACCTTAGATGGACATAAAATCAAGATGTCCCTGTAACTTAATTTTAATTCACCCTGAAATTCCCTCACTTAAGATCCACACCAGACATGTCAAAAACGATTTTGCAGAATCTCTCAGTAGATAAGCCTCCTGGTCCAGATGAAATTCCTCCAATAGTACTTAAGAATTGCTCCTTGGTGCTCGCTCCTGTATGGCCAAAATTTTTCCGTCTGTGTACTCCTACCTCATTGCTTCCAGTACCCTGGGAAGAAGAAGCAACATTCCATCCAGTTCCTAAAAAAAGGTTTTTTTATTTGCCCTCTTCAGATCCATCAAACTACAGACCAATAGCTATAACTTCCACTCTTGGCAAAGTTTTTGAAATTATATTAAATAATCACATAATTAAGCATCTGGAGAATAATAAAATTAATCAGTGATAGGCAATATGGTTTTAGGACGATTTTGTCGATCAACTGCAGACATTCTTTTGCCTTCTTACGCATCAAATCAACCAAGCTACAGACCCAACATGGTGAAACACCTACAATAGCCACTGGATATATCAAAAGGCATTTGATAGAGTCTGGCATCAATCCTATTGTTCGAAGATGTCACACTACGGCCTTGCATCATAGTTCCACTAATTTCTTCTTATCTTCATAACAGAAAAATACGTGTAATGTAATGGTAGATGGCCTTTATCTCAATTTCACTCAATAAATGCTGGTGGTCCCCCCCAGGGATCAGTTTTGGCCCAACTCTGTTCCTCATTCATATCAATGATCTCATATCTCCACTCATAATCCAATACATTCCTACGCAGATGACTCAACACTCCACAGTTCCTTCACATCTTACCAATTCTTTCACCCAACCCGATCTTATAAATTCAAAAATAAACACTGCAATTTCTCGGAACCAGGACCTTTATAGAATTAATGAATGGGGACAAGAGAATCTAGTTTCCTTTAATGCAACAGAAAAACCAAGTACATTCAATTTCTAACCGACAGAATCTCATGACTCCCAGATATTTTTTAATGATGTAAATATTCCCACTTCCCCTAGTATTGACATTCTCGGGGTAACATTAACTACTACACTTGAGCTGGAACACATTATGTTAGAAGCATTGCTAAGAATGCCTCTAAAAAAAAACTGGGCTGGGAATCTGTACAGAGTTCGAGAATTCTTCACTGACGAGGCAGTTGGCCGTTTAATAGAAAAGTCATGGTGCGCTCTCAGATGGATTACTGTTCACTCTGTGGGGTGGAAGTGGAGTGTTGCATTGAGGCAGTTGGACAAAATTCAAAAATAAAGCTATTAGATTAATCAATAACCCTGCAATCACACAGGGACCTCCTACATTAGCCATACGAAGAACGTTGCAATCCCTTGCATTATTCTACAGATATTTTCACAGCAATTGTTCCGAGGAACTTGCTTCAATTGTGCCGCCTCTCCACATCTTTCCCGTAGAACTAGGGCAGCTGAGAGCGCCCATGAATTTACACTTTCTCCTCCACAATGCAGAACTTCTGCTTATCAGAATTCATTTATCCCCAGAGCTACTACTCTTTGGAATTCACTTCCCTCGAATTGCTTTCCACAAACTTACAATCAACAAATGTTTAAATCCAGTTGTTACAAACATTTTATGAATGGAGGATGCCTTTAGGCACATGGACCTTTTTGTTTTATCTGTGTTTTTCCTTCCTCCATTCATTGTCTCTTAAAAAAAAAAAAAAAAAAAATATGTATCTATCTATCTATCTATCTATCTATCTATCTATTGTACACTTGTTCTCATTATACATACGGTGGCCTTGACTAGTTCCTTTGTTTTGATAGCATGCTCTAGCCACGCCTGGACCACTCACATAGACAGAACCATTTGTTACCACTCAACTCCTCTCTCTCTCTCTCTCGCTCTCTCTCTCTCTCTCTCTCTCTCTCTCTCTCTCTCTCTCTCTCTCTCTCTCTCTCTCTCTCTCTCTCTCTCTCTCTCTCTCTCTCTCTCTCTCCTTCTCTCTCTCTCTCTCTCTCTCTCTCTCTCTCTCTCTCTCTCTCTCTCTCTCTCTCTCTCTCTCTCTCTCTCTTTGTGTACCCTTTGTCTCCATACGTGAAGCTAAGTGCAGTCGGCGTAATAAGTGATGTCTCGGTACCACTTATGTTTTGATCAATAATTGATATCAGCAATATTTACACATCATTTCTTCTTTTTGAGTGAAATATAAAAGCATGTTCCTACACTTAGCCACCCTATTCAACATCTGTCTGATATTAATTCAGCAGGGAGAGAGCCAAATATAATACCAACTGAAACATGACTTATTAGTGCTACTGTACTATCCTATCAATTGACCATTTGTTAGTTTCAGAAGTTGAGGCTATTTTAGCACTATTACCCGGTGCCAGTTAAATATTGTTGCAGTGCATATGCTGCATTAATACATAAAGTAGTATTTACCAAATTACCATCGCAAACCCATATAACTTAATTGCAATTCTACAATATACCAATGTCTAAAGCTTAAATATCTTTATAACCCGAAATTCGCAAGTGGTTAATGACTTGGTACAGCTATTAAGGAAAGATGGTTCACATTTGGGGCGAGTGTTTCATGCATTCATTATTTTTCTAGTTTCCTCCCTAGACCTCCATCAAATTTAAAAAAAACGTCCATTAGATCCCCCTTCTAGATTAATTTGTAAATTTTTCGGTAGAAAAATTTCCCGGCCTAAGGCCGGTTCTTCCAACATTACAGGCTCACTATCGTTCGCCAGGGAAAAACTCGACACCTAAATAGCACGAAAGGTCTAAATATTGACGAAGAAATGGGGCGAAAGGTCTTAAAATCGCTCGCCAGCAAGAAATCGACACCTAGACGGGGATAAACGTCTGAAAATAGTTGGCTGAATGGGGCCGAATGGATACAAGCCAGAGAAAGAGAGAAAAGGACAGAAATAACAAAAAGCAGGTCCCCCCCTTAAAGACAGGTTGCTGACGAGCTCTATCCACCCGGATTGTATAAGGTGGTGGGTTGCCGACCAAGGCTGACGAGTCCCATCCACCCTCATGCACGTACCTCGCTTCTACATCATCATCATCATCATCAGTCTCTGTATTACATTATTTGGGTTCCATGTCATCTCAACCAGTAGACCATTTCAACCAGTAGCTCTCAACCAGTGCCAAATTAACCCAGACCAACCAAACCAGTGCCATAATATAGTACTAACCTAACCTAACCGTATTGGTTGATTTGGTACTGGTTGAGAGCTACTGGTTGAAATGGTCTACTGGTTGAGTTGACCGGTTACCCATTATCTGGCCAGTGCATTACATTTGTCTCTACAATCCCCATGTGAATATGTCCTCTCCTATTTGATCAAGCTAAACCCCTATTAAGGGGGGATGGCCCGGTTTGCTGGACCACTGGCTTTCTCCCTCATGTTTAGCCCCATTAGTTTCAGATGTTAAGTTGTTTGCCCCATTAGTTAGTCGATTATAAGACCTTTCGCCCCATTTCTTCGTCAATATTTAGACCTTTCGTGCTATTTAGGCGTCAATTTTTTCCCTGGCTAACGATAGTGAGCCTGTAATGTTGGAAGAACCGGACTTCGGCCGGGAAAATTTTCTACCGAAAAATGTACACATTAATCTAGAAGGGGGATCTAATGGATGTTTTTGTTTTTTTTAATTTGATGGAGGTCTAGGGAGGAAACTAGAAAAATAACGAATACATGCAAAAAGTGAACCATCCCCCCTAAATATAAATCGTCCAAAAAGTGAACCATATCCCCTTAATATAAATACACCTAGGAACCAATCAACCGTATTCCATGACACATACTCTTGTTACCATTGTCATCATCATCATCATCATCGCCCTCAATTTATTTTATTACATCATTAGGTTTGATGTCTTTGAGACGACTGTTCCTGCGTGAAACTATGCCATCTCTTAGCACTAAATCCAAATCCTATACGGTAGTCATATTGGAAAGGTGTTCAGGAATGGTGTGGTGGAGTGGTCTTGCTAATAACCGGTAATCCTAAGGTCACAGGTTCAAATTCCAACGCATCACTACAAAGCTCACCGACACGCCATAAAAATACCCTCGCTGTTTCCAATGAAGTAACGTAACATTGTATGAATCTTCCCATAATTAGAATATGTTTAGTGAGTAAACAGCTCAATAGGTGGCATTTGAGAGCGAGAAAGAGGCGTCTGAGGTAGTGAGACGAGACAGTGGCGATGCAACTTCGAAAAGTCAGAGTTGCAACGGGCCACGAGAAGCCAACCAGGCGAAGGTAAGCCCACGAACGAACTGGTTGCAAGTAAACTTGCAATACTCAAACTATCTCGATGTCTCACTCACCATCTGGAATATGACCTCTTAACTTCACCATGTTGAGCGGTAGAATCTACAGGTTGATAGCCTATGTCTGGAGGTAGAAAGGGAACATTAAGAAAAATACATATAAATAAAATAAGTCATTAAATATATATATATCTTAGTCATATTTTCCTATATACGTAGCTTCCTCCTTCGTCATCATCATAGCGGTACTCTTCATTAGACAATTTAGCCCTTTTTGTTGTCTCCTTAATCCCAACGTGAAGATCTAGTGTCATTAGCTTCACATTATCGCCAATGAGATAATGAACCAAGGATCACCCTATTCCCATGCACGTAACCTCTTCCATCATCATCATCCTCACCTTCACTCTCTTTATTACACCCTCTGGCCAGGATCATTTGTCTGGGTGGCTCTTGGTGGATCGTTCAATGTCACACTATCTTGATAGCGTAATGCATAAGTGCGCGGAATTTCGATGTGAGTATCCTAGGTTCGAGTCCTTGGAGTGCCACATGTATTTGTTGATTTCATTAATTGAGTTTAGAGGTGAATTTGGTTGGTGGAAAAACATAATAATTCACTCTCATATCAAAGCATCATATATACCGGCACAGGCCTATCATATATACCGGCACAGGCCTATCATATATACCGGCACAGGCCTATCATATATACCGGCACAGGCTATCATATATACCGGCACAGGCCTATCATATATACCGGCACAGGCCTATCATATATACCGGCACAGGCCTATCATATATACCGGCACAGGCCTATCATATATACCGGCACAGGCCTATCATATATACCGGCACAGGCCTATCATATATTTTCACAGTCATGAATGACATAATTATTCCCTATGTGCTTGTATTCTAAGCTGCTTCAGCATATCGTGTCTTAAGGGGAGGTTTTTAGTTTGGTCTCTAGATATCCATCAAGGTTAAGATTACACCCCCCTGAGCCCTTTTCAAGATAAATGTGTACATTTTTCGGTAGAAAAATGTCCCGGCTGAAAGCCGGTTCCTCTTAAATAACAGGCTCACTATCGCTCGCCAGGATAAAATCGAAACCTAAATGGCACGAAAGGTCTTAAAATTGACAGAAATGGGTCGAAAGTTCTTAAAATCGTCAAAATAATGGGGCGAACGTCTTAAAATTAGAAAAGCAATGGGGCTAAACATGACGGAGAAAGGAGTCCAGAAAAAAATCCCTCAAGTGGATATCTCCCCTTAACACAACTTAGCCCAACTTAATCCCACCCCACCAAACTAAGTTCAATACATGACAGCACAACTTATCTTGACCTTACTAGTCATGAAGCCAACCCACCGCACCTAACCTAAGCCAACCCACCGCACCTAACCTATGCCAACCCACCGCACCTAACCTATGCCAACCCACCGCACCTAACCTAAGCCAACCCACCGCACCTAACCTATGCCAACCCACCGCACCTAACCTATGCCAACCCACCGCACCTAACCTATGCCAACCCACCGCACCTAACCTATGCCAACCCACCGCACCTAACCTATACCAACCCACCGCACCTAACCTATGCCAACCCACCGCACCTAACCTATGCCAACCCACCGCACCTAACCTATGCCAACCCACCGCACCTAACCTAAGGCAACCCACCGCACCTAACCTATGCCAACCCACCGCACCTAACCTAAGCCAACCCACCGCACCTAACCTATGCCAACCCACCGCACCTAACCTATGCCAACCCACCGCACCTAACCTATGCCAACCCACCGCACCTAACCTAAGCCAACCCACCGCACCTAACCTAAGCCAACCCACCGCACCTAACCTAAGCCAACCCACCGCACCTAACCTATGCCAACCCACCGCACCTAACCTATGCCAACCCACCGCACCTAACCTATGCCAACCTACTTAGTTCAGAACTTGTTTTTAGATACCGACTATTTAACTTCCTTTCCTTCTAACACTATCCGTTTCCTGCTTTAGTGCCATATGGCCTTTGTTGCCTGGTGCTAGAAATGTATTAATGTTATGTTATATTTCAATGTTCTCTGTACTCTGCTTGCATGTTCAATCCATTATAAACTCCCTCAACAAAGTTGGACGAAGGTATGTTCTCGCCTCCGTTTGTTACCTCCGCCAACGAAGTTGGAGGTTATGTTTTTGCCAACGTTTGTTTGGCTGTGTATTTGCCTGTAAACAAGATATCCCAAAAAGTTATGAACCGATGTTCATGAAATTTGGAAGACAAGATGTGTGCTGAGGAAGAAGGGATTCAATGTAGGTGGTGATCGGTGGAGCGCATACCTCCTCCAGCGTAGGCGGAGGTATGCGCTCTCTTGATTGCCATTCTCTAGTTTGTTTGTTTGTCTGTAAGCAAGATATATCACAAAGTTATTAACCGATTTTCACTAAATTTGGTGGGTTGATATGCAAATCGCCTAAGAAGTTATTCAATTTAGGAGGCGATCCAAAGATGTTGACGAAATGTGGTGGGCAGATAGGATATGCGCCAAGTAAGATGTGATATAATTTAGGAGGCGATCCGGATCAAATCCTGGAACCCAGATCCAGAAGACAATTTAGGCCTATGATATTAATGGTAACGAACTAGCCAGCATAGACGGAGGTATGGGCTCTACCAAGTGACCCTCTAGTTAATCTTATATTAATTTAGTGTGTGTCAGTTATTGCAGAATTACTAGTCTGACAACCTGTAAAAAACATCCTTATTAACCCTCTAACGTTTTTGACGCAATTGTGAGCCTATTAGGGATACTTTAAAGCCTTTGTTACCATCAGGGGTATTTAAAAACCTTTAGTTTAGTTACTTCAACCTCTGCACTTGTCGTTGAGTTAGCTGTGGGCAGAAAACTAAATTTGGAGAGGTAATTATAAGAGTGAGAGAACTATTTATTATTGCTAATCTGGCAACCTCTGCGTCATAAAAACGTGAAAGGGTTAAATCATATGACCATGATATCCATGGTAGTAGTATAATATATCCCATAATGACAATCTTTATCGTGCCACCATCCTTCAACCCACACGTACAAGTTACCCCTCCTGCGCACTAGAGTTTTGCACGCACTTGATAATTCTCAGGCACTGAAATCCATTAACTCGAACGGTTTTATGTAATTCATATCGTGCGCACTCACACACACGTATACAAATGTGCATACACCAACACACCCACACGCACGCAAACACGCTCACATACGCCAACACATACACACACGCAAACAACCACACGTACGCCAGAACACACACACGCAAAGCACACATACATACTCCAACAAACACGCATACAGGCACACACACTCACATATAGCAACACATACACGTACGGATACAAACACACAATCACACACACACAGTATCCCTCTCACTCACATCCACGAAGAATAAACAAATATGCACACCATACAGATCCACCCTAAGCCTTCGTTTCCGATGTAGCCAATTGGCTAAAAATACAGACTACACACACATCCACAGCCATTCCAACGATACATATAACACCTACACATATAGGAGGCGGGAAATAACGAGCATGCTCACTCCCGCAATACAACTAGAGTAAGTACACCACTGTACCTCACACACACACACCACTATACCTCACACACACACACACACACACACACCACTATACCTCACACACACACACACACACACACCACTATGCCTCCCACACACACACACACCACTATACCTCTCACACACACACACACACACACACACACACACACACACAATACCTCTCACTCCACTTGCAGCAAACCGGACTGTCTGTCAGATTAATGTCTTAGTTTTTGTGATGGTGTATAGCGGTTCTTCCCTCGTCACCACCACCCACCTCTGACCTCCACCACAACCACCACCCTCACTATCTCTCTCTCTCTCTCTCTCTCTCTCTCTCTCTCTCTCTCTCTCTCTCTCTCTCTCTCTCTCTCTCTCTCTCTCTCTCTCTCTCTCTCTCTCTCTCTCTCTCTCTCTCTCTCTCTCTCTCTCTCTCTCTCTCTCTCTCTCTCTCTCATTTATGTACAGTAATTATTTATATACTATTTATTTCTCTCACTGACAATATTCGTTAAGTGGTGTGTGTTTTCATCAGCGTCTGTATGTTTGTGAAATTGTGTGTTTTGTTGATGTGCCTGATAATTACATATGATGGTGGTGACGGTGTAGTTCCATGAATTTTTAATGGGATAATCTTCCAACGCTGGAACTATGAGACCGGTGTTCATTAGTATTAAATGATCCCATCCCCAATCCTTTCCCACAAACTCCTCTCCCACCATTTGGATCTAAAACAGCTCTTTGTGGGTCCACCTTCAATAGTAACTCCTCTTACAAGTGGAAAATGCCTGAAGATTACGGTGTTGTGCTTCAAACAGCTGTGGGGCGATTTTAGTGGCACAATCCCTTATTACCACCCTTGTGTTATGCAAGTGTGCTGTTGGGGTCGGTCTGGGAAGGTAGTACAAGTGTGCTGTTGGGGTCGGTCTGGGAAGGTAGTACAAGTGTGCTGTTGGGGTCGGTCTGGGAAGGTAGTACAAGTGTGCTGTTGGGGTCGGTCTGGGAAGGTAGTACAAGTGTGCTGTTGGGGTCGGTCTGGGAAGGTAGTACAAGTGTGCTGTTGGGGTCGGTCTGGGAAGGTAGTACAAGTGTGCTGTTGGGGTCGGTCTGGGAAGGTAGTACAAGTGTGCTGTTGGGGTCGGTCTGGGAAGGTAGTACAAGTGTGCTGTTGGGGTCGGTCTGGGAAGGTAGTACAAGTGTGCTGTTGGGGTCGGTGTGGGAAGGTAGTACAAGTGTGCTGTTGGGGTCGGTCTGGGAAGGTAGTACAAGTGTGCTGTTGGGGTCGGTCTGGGAAGGTAGTACAAGTGTGCTGTTGGGGTCGGTCTGGGAAGGTAGTACAAGTGTGCTGTTGGGGTCGGTCTGGGAAGGTAGTACAAAGAAAATGGGTCATTGAGAAACAAGGTGCAAAAGTTGAGAGACCTCTTAGCGAGCGACACTACCTCCTCCACCACCACCATAGCTTTTATAGTCAACATTAAATTTGTCTGGCAACATTTCTGAAGTATTTTGCACCGGTTTCGGAAACTAGACTGGTGATTGAAGAATTTAGGCAACCAACATATTTGATATGTTAAACTCATAAGCTGCCAGACCAGTGTTGAGGGAAAAATCGCTCGTGTGATACTGGCTTTACTATATCTGTTGAATGGCCCTCTTGTATACGGTACGGTAATTGCTTAGGCTTTTATTATGTATGTGTGTGTGTGTGTGTTTCTGTTTTTTTTATTCAGGCGTGTGTGTATGTGTGTGTGTGTTCCGTTCGCATGTAGTTGTGTGTGTGTGTGTGTGAGTGTGTGAAATGTAAAAAATAAAATTGAAGGAATTATGCTTACATTATTGAAATGTTTGTGGACATACAGTAATGCAAGTAATGGTCGCTCTTCTGTAAATCTAAAATAACTTTCTTAAGAATGGGAAAGGGGTGAGACCTTCTATTAATATATTTATTATTATTATTAATTTTGTATGATTATGTAAGTGTACTGTATATGTATGTGTGTCCGTGTGTATATATGTGATAGCTGCCATCCTCCTCCCCCACCACCTGACCTCTTCCCTCACCATCCTTCTAAAGGGATTACCTGTTGAGATAGAAGAGGGTGGACAGTTACAAGGTACAGGGAGGTGACACAGGTACACCCATCTACCGCCATCTATCTTATTAAACCCTTCTTACTCTTACTCACTCACTCACTCACTCACTCACTCACTCACTCACTCACTCTCGCTCTCTTGTCACCTCACCTCTCACTAATTATAATAACAGTACGGTAACAGTCATAATCAAACAGTAACAGTCATAATAACAGTAACAGTCATAATCAAACAGTAACAGTCATAACAGTAACAGTCATAACAGTAACAGTCATAATCAAACAGTAACAGTAACAGTCATAATAACAGTAACAGTCATAATCAAACAGTAATAGTAATAACAATAATACAATATAAATATGTATGTATGTATGTATATAATCCGGCCGACTCGAGACAGAGCTAAAACAGAAACAACATTTAAAGTTCCAAGTCGTAGGTTCCGGGACCACTTTCGCGTTCCATCGCCCCTTTCTCTGTCTCGTCCAGTAGGTGAATTTTACAAGGGGAGGAGGATTCCTAGCCTCCCGGAAAAGTACAGGCAAAGAGACAGACAGAAACGGCTAAGGTTGGGTAGAGGATGCCAAACCTCACTCTGGACAGGACCAGCCCTCACCCAAAATAATAATATAATAAATAATAATATTAGGTTGTTCCTCACTCCTCTCTTCACTGTATGTGTATTTCAGTTTGCTTCTCCACCCACATCTTCAATCTCCATTACTTCCCGTTCTTCTTCTCCTTCGTTCTGTGCCTTTCGCTTCCTTCTTCACAATATTAGTTGTTTGCCTTTAGTCTCTTCTTTTGATCATACTTTCTACATTTCTAAGCTCACTAAGGTTCACTTTTTGGTTGATGTTTGCATGTATTCATTATTTTTTTTAGTTTCCTCCCTAGACTTCCATCATACTTTAAAAAAAAAAAAAAAAACATCCATTAGATCCCCCTTCTAGATAAATGTGTACATTTTTCGGTAGAACATTTTCCCGGCCAAAGGCCGGTTCTTTCAAAATCACAGGCTCACTATCGTTCGCCAAGAAAATAATCGACACCTAAATAGCACGATAGGTCTTAATATTGACAAAGACATGGAGTGACAGGTCTTAAAATCGACAAACTATTAGGGCAAACATTTCAAAATCTGAAAACTAAGGGGGCTAAACGTGAGGGAGAAGGGGATCTAGAAAAACAACCCATCTCCCCTTAATTACTCATGGCCACGGTCTCCATTCCTTCCTCCTCTTCGTTCTGAGTCACACGAGCCGTTTTTCGAGCAATTTTTACGGGCAATTATGGTCTGGCAGCTTCAAAAATGACACTTTATCAGAATTCAACCACCTCACATACTCTACCTTCAGTCTAGTTACCGATACCAGTGCAAAAAAGTCCCGAAATTTAACGAGAAAAAAACTTGCTCATGGAAAATTGACGGAAAAATCGCTCGTGTGACAGCGGCTTTGTTTCTTTACCATATTTACTTTTTGTCGTTTATCTTGTATTTTGTTTGACTTCCGAAAGATTCAAGTTCTTAATTCTTTCCTCTTGACCATGATCGACATTCCTTCCAACTCTTCTTCATATCCGCTTGTATTTTTCATTATATATTTTGTCTCGTATCGTTTCCCCTTCTCCTTACGAATTATTTTTAGTTCGACATACATATGGTTTGTCTTGTGTTGTCTTTGTAACGTAATGGTTAGTGCGCAGGGTTTCGGTGTGAGTATCCTAGGTTCGAATCCTTGGAGTACCACATGTATTCATTAGTTTCATTGATTTAATTACTTAGATTTATTTGTAAGTTAAGGGAGGAAGTTTTTGTTTTCGATATTTTAATTTATTCACTATTTTACAGTTTCCTCCGTAGACCAACATCAAACTTAAAAGAACATACCCAAAATCCCCTTCTAGATATGTTTGTACATTTTTCGGTAGAAAAATGTTCCGGCCAAAGGCCGGTTCCTCCTAAAATACAGGCTCGCCAAAAAATAAGCGACACCTAAATGACACGAAAAGTCTTGATATTGACAAAAAAATGGGGTAATAGGTCTTAAAATTGCCAAACTAATGGGCCGAAGAAGTGGGACCAGACAAACGACCTATCTCCCCTTAATTGGTAGGTTGGTGATAATAATATGAATGCTGTAAAGAGGTTCTGTCGGGCTTTCCACTACAAAACAATGCCAGGCGTGTCTCGTGTACTACCATTATAACGAGATTCACTGCAAATACCTTGACTTGGTGTTTTGTGAATCATAAAAACAATACAAAACAAAATTCAACTCTCCATTCTTAGTTTCAGATGTAGAAGCGTGTTTGTATTTCCAAAGCGAAAGGGTAGTTGGCCAAATAATCGATGTCACAGCACAAGGAATTTCAATCATAAATTATTTAATCTCTTATCACCTTTTAAGGGGAGGTTTTTAGTCTGTTCTCTATACCTCCATCAAGCTTAAAATTACCCCCCCCCCCTAGACCCCCTTTCAAGATAAATGTGTACATTTTTCGGTAGAAAAAATTTCCTGGCCAAAGGCCAGTTCCTCTTAAATTACAGGCTCGCTATCGCTCGCCAGGGAAAAATCAACACCTATATCTTTAAAATTGACAGAAATGGGGCGAAAGTTCTTAAAATCGACAAACTAATGGGGAAAACATCTTAAAATCTCAAAAGCAATGGGGATAAGCATGAGGGAGAAATGGGTCAAACAAAATATCCCTCTAGTGGAAATCTCCCCTCTTAAAGGTGGGGGGCTCATGGGTTGAGATAAACACTGAATGATAATCGCCAAGCTGTACATAATTATCTTGCAAAATGCAATGGCACCGAAATAATTATTAACAATGGTATAAAGGATTGTGTGGATCGTCTATACCGGGCCTGTGACGTCACAAGAGTGTAAGTCCACCATCCAGTCTAGGCTAAGGATACTGGTGTGACGTCACTATGACGTCACAGGCCCGGTATAGACGATCCGCAAAATCTTTTATACCATTGTTAATAATTATTTCAGTGACATTGCATTTTACAAGATAATTATATGCAGGTTGGCGATTATTTTTCCATATTTACCTCAACCCATGAGCCCCCACCTTTAAGATCAATTCACCCTTAGCTTATACAGTATATTTATTACGGAGTCTTTTTATAGTATTTATGTTGCCCAACTTATTTTAAAAGGGGGGTTATCGGCCGGTTTTCAGGACCACTGGCTGGCTTTCTCCCTCATGTTTAGCCTCGTTAGTTTTCAAATGTCAAGAGGTTTGCCCCATTAGTTAGTCGGTTTTAAGACCTTTCGCCCCATTTCTTCGTCAATATTTAGACCTTTCGTGCTATTTAGGTGTCGATTTTTCCCCTGGCGAACGATAGTGAGCCTGTAATGATGGAAGAATCGGCCTTCGGCCGGAACATTTTTCTACCGAAAAATGTACAAATTAATCTAGAAGGGGGATCTAATGGATGTTTTTTTTTTTTTTTTTTTTGGATGGAGGTCTAGGGAGGAAACTAGAAAAATAATGAATACATGCAAAAATCGCCCAAAAAGTGAACTATCTCCCCTTAAAGTGGTTATGCCTTTTAAGGGGGGATTTCCACTTGAGGGATTTTTTTCTTGACACCTTTCTCCCTCATGTTTAGCCCAATTGCTTTTGATATTATAAAACGTTTGCCCCATTAGTTTAGTGATTTTAAGAACTTTCACCCCATATTAAGACCTTTCGTGCAATTCAGGTGTCGATTTTATCCTGGCGAGCGATAGCGAGCCTGTAATTTAAGAGGAACCGGCCTTCGGCCGGGAAATTTTTCTACCGAAAAATGTACAAATTTATCTTGAAAGGGACTCGAGGGGGTGTAATTTTAAGCTTGATGGAGGTCTAGGGAACAAACTAAATACCTCCCCTTAAAGTGATCGAATATAATGACATGTTTGGCATTACGCATTTGTCCTTGGAATGGCTGTTGCCTCTGTCCAATCGAACATCCACCACCGTCTTCACTCACATCTTTGATCATCTTTTGTTCTTCTTCAACATTACTCCCATTGTTACCTTGGTCTCCACTTTATTTGTATGACTTTTTCCTCTTTCATCAATAATATATGTAACTTTTCAGTCAGGGTAGGCTACCATCTGTTATGTGTTCAGCTTAGCCATGCATAGTAGTACTTGCTGTGCCCACTGACCTATTGCAGTATCCTAGCCTCCTTCCTGGCTCTACAGCTATTGCAGTATCCTAGCCTCCTTCCTGGCTCTACAGCTATTGCAGTATCCTAGCCTCCTTCCTGGCTCTACAGCTATTGCAGTATCCTAGCCTCCTTCCTGGCTCTACAGCTATTGCAGTATCCTAGCCTCCTTCCTGGCTCTACAGCTATTGCAGTATCCTAGCCTCCTTCCTGGCTCTACAGCTATTGCAGTATCCTAGCCTCCTTCCTGGCTCTACAGCTATTGCAGTATCCTAGCCTCCTTCCTGGCTCTACAGCTATTGCAGTATCCTAGCCTCCTTCCTGGCTCTACAGCTATTGCAGTATCCTAGCCTCCTTCCTGGCTCTACAGCTATTGCAGTATCCTAGCCTCCTTCCTGGCTCTACAGCTATTGCAGTATCCTAGCCTCCTTCCTGGCTCTACAGCTATTGCAGTATCCTAGCCTCCTTCCTGGCTCTACAGCTATTGCAGTATCCTAGCCTCCTTCCTGGCTCTACAGCTATTGCAGTATCCTAGCCTCCTTCCTGGCTCTACAGCTATTGCAGTATCCTAGCCTCCTTCCTGGCTCTACAGCTATTGCAGTATCCTAGCCTCCTTCCTGGCTCTACAGCTATTGCAGTATCCTAGCCTCCTTCCTGGCTCTACAGCTATTGCAGTATCCTAGCCTCCTTCCTGGCTCTACAGCTATTGCAGTATCCTAGCCTCCTTCCTGGCTCTACAGCTATTTGACCCTTAAGGGAATAATGGCTGTGTTTTTTTTATTTTGGTATGTTTATTCAGTTATTCATATAAGTTTTAGTTTCCTCGCTAGACCTCCCATCAAGCTATATATATATATATATATATATATATATATATATAAAACAAAAAAACTAGACCCCTCTTCAAGATAAATGTGTACATTTTTCGGTAGAAATCGTCAAACTAATGGGGCGAACGTCTTAAAATTAGAAAAGCAATGGGGCTAAACATGAGGGAGAAAGGAGTCAAGAAAAAAAAATCCCTCAAGTGGAAATCTCCCCTTAATATAAATGTCAACCATCACATTTTATCATATTTGTCCTACTATCCCTCACATATATGTATCACTTTGAATGTGTGACTTACAACCACTCCCCTATTGCAAGCTCCCACGCTCTGCAATATACGGTATTAGACCTCACCTTGCTATGCTATCCCTTCTATCGCCTCATACCTGTCCATCACCTACGACCTATGCACATTTCCCTAGCCTCCCCCTTGAGTCCCCAACATATTTGACCTTTTACCGATCAACATACCACCTTTGTCCCGTCCTTCTGGCCCTCTCCCATCTCCATCACATTATTTAGGCTCGAACAAATATTGAATCCACCAATTAGTGTCATCGTTAACTGGAAATGGAAGATGGATAGATGGGGTCGGGGGGTAGACATGGAAGATGGATAGATGGGGGTGGGGTCGGGGGTAGACTTGGAGTACACTGAATAGTCTAAGAATTAGTAGTTGATGAAATAGTGGTAGGTAGATTAAATTATATAGCGAACTTAAGGGGAGGTTTTTAGTGTTTCCTAGACTTCCATCAAGCTTGAAATTATACCCCCTTGACCCCCTTTCAAGATAAATTTGTAAATTTTTCGGTAGAAAAATGTCCCGGCCAAAGGCCGGTTCCTCTTAAATTACAGGCTCGCTATCGCTCGCCAGGAAGAAATCGACACCTAAATGGCACGAAAAATCTTAAAAGTGACATAAATGGGGCGAAAGTTCTTAAAATCGTCAAACTAATGGGGCGAACGTCTTAAAATCTCAAAATCAATGAGGCTAAACATGAGGGAGAAAGGGATCCAGAAAAAAATCCATCAAGTGGAAATCTCCCCTTAAGCTCACATACCATACGCATGATGTATAATTATATTTGTTTTGAATTTAGTTTGTAGTTACATAGTCCAGTTAACATGTATTGCATTTATTACATTATTGCGATTCCCTGCCCTTCCCTTGACCCCTGCCCTCCCACCCACCCACCCCTACCACTAGACCCTTTCTCCTCCCCCACCCCCTATCCACCACTACTTCATGCCCTAATTCACCTTTCCCATTCTTTTCCCTTCACTATCGTTCACACCCCAATTCCTTTTGTTTTTCTTTTTGTCGACCCTACCTCCCTATTGAGTCTTTTTATCTCACATGCCATCCCTTTCTAAAATGTACGGTATTTACACTTCAACTCTGCCTCTCTCTCTCTCTCTCTCTCTCTCTCTCTCTCTCTCTCTCTCTCTCTCTCTCTCTCTCTCTCTCTCTCTCTCTCTCTCTCTCTCTCTCTCTCTCTCTCTCTCTCTCTCTCTCTCTCTCTCTCTCTCTCTCTCTCTCATTCCCCCCCCCCCCCCCCCCCTCCCCTTCACCCACACACAGCAAGAGCCACCACGCCCGGCCTTGGTCAATTCGTCTCTCTCTCCCATCTCGGCCCAGCACCATTCGCCGATTGGTCTTGGTCTACCGCATGATTTGTTGCCGTCTTTTGTTTACCTCTCCCTCCTTCAGCTCCCCATGTTACGTGGTTGCTATTTTCTGTTTTTGATCCTGCCTTTTGTGTCATACCAAAACATGAGAATATTACAGATGACAAATATCCTCTGCGGTCTGGCAAAGTCCTGCAAGATCCTTACCAGTGTCAAACGAGACCTATTCTCTTCTTTTCAGTCACCATTACTTAATATACGCAGTTAAATTTACGCTTCACAGTTCTTAGTATGTGTTTAGAAGTGATGAAATGCCTCAAACAATGCCATATGCTTTCATTAGTTTATTCAAGTACATTGGGGTTTGTATTTGATATTAATGTTAAAGAACGGGGAACGGTTACTTTTATAATCCTATATTTTGCCTCATGTTTACTCCAATCTAAATCAAATTTGTTCCGGTTTGACACACTGATCCTTACCTTAACATTAAGGGGAGATCTCCACTTGAGGGATTTTTTTCTTGACCCCTTTCTCCCTCATGTTTAGCCCCATTGCTTTTGATATTATAAAACGTTTGCCCCATTAGTTTAGCGATTTTAAGAACTTTCACCCCATATTAAGACCTTTCGTGCAATTCAGGTGTCGATTTTATCCTGGCGAGCGATAGCGAGCCTGTAATTTAAGAGGAACCGGCCTTTGGCCGGGACATTTTCTACCGAAAAATGTACAAATTTATCTTGAAAGGGACTCAAGGGGGTGTAATTTTAAGCTTGATGGAGGTCTAGGGAACAAACTAAATACCTCTCCTCAAGGCTAACACAGACACCAACGATTCTACCTATCTCGGTTCAGAGGTATTTTACCTTACCTGATTCTATGATCAACCCAGGACTCTACTTATTAAGAATGAGAACCATTATACCTTACTTGGTCTTATTGCCATTCAAGAACATCCTACCTATCACGAGTTAGAAATCGTTTACTTCGATCATCTTTATCTATCTGACTAAAATATCACCAAATGTTTGTATAATATGTTTGAAATACTCAATGTTTGACAGCATCCCTGGTTTTAAGTGTAAGTTCTCGACATTTCCTAGTGTTTCTTTGTAACTTATAAATATGTGTTTGCTATTAAGGCTGGTCATTGAATACACAATCATATATAAATACATACAAGGTTGATCGATTCATTTGCTAGTGTATCGTCATTCTCCATACGCTCTCTGGCCTCGTTATATAAACAAAGCATCACCTCCTCTTGCTTGGGTGTCTCTGGGTTGCAGCGTATCGTGTCTCTTCTTTGTTGCAAAAGAGCTGACAGCGGCATGCCCCAGTGAACGATAGTCTGTGGGAGCATGACGATAGTTTGTGGCACAGGTTGTGGCATGGACACAGAGGAAGGTATAGTGGTGGTGGGGGAGTGGGGAGGAGGGGGGGGAGAGAAAGGAGAGTGGGTGGCAGACAAAGGAGGAGGAGAGAAGGGAAAGGAGTTAGGAGAACGTGCAGCAAAGGTGTGGAGGAAGTGAAGGGGAGATGGGAGGGAGAGGGGTAATACGAGAAATGGAAGAGAGGTGGAGAGATATATTGAGAGATAGTGCACGGAAGAGGAAGGAGGGAAAATAAATGAAGGTGGGGGAGATAGATTGGGGAAGGAAGGAATGAAACAAAGATTGGGGAAGGAAGGAATGAAACAAAGATTGGGGAAGGAAATAACGAAGAAGATGAGTATAAGAAAATAAAAAGATAGAGGGAGAAAATGAAGGAAAAAGGAGTTAAAGACTAAGGAGAGTTAGAAAGAATGCAGAGGTGGAAAGGGTGATGATGGTAGATGACATAGAGAGGAATGAATAGGGTGAGTGGGATAGAGAGGGATAAATGGGGTGTGTGGGATAGAGAGGAATGAATAGGGGGGGTGGGATAGAGAGGAATAAATGGGGTGTGTGGGATAGAGAGGAATAAATGGGGTGTGTGGGATAGAGAGGAATAAATGGGGTGTGTGGGATAGAGAGGAATGAATAGGGTGTGTGGGATAGAGAGGAATGAATAGGGTGTGTGGGATAGAGAGGAATGAATAGGGTGTGTGGGATAGAGAGGAATGAATAGGGTGTGGGATAGAGAGGAATGAATAGGGTGAGTGGGATAGAGAGGGATGAATGGGGTGTGTTGGTCGGGGTAGGAGTGGGGTGGAGGAATAAAGCAGGAGGGAGGTAGGGAGAGTGGGATGAGGTACTACCATCTTTGGTTTGGGATGCCAAGGTCCCGCTAGGCTGGAGGGAGATTGAGGAGGGGGAGGGAGGGAGGGAGGGAGGAGGGTGTGGAGGAGAGGAAGAGTTGCTTTTCAGTAGGAAGGCAGGGAGGAAGAGATTTTAAGGGGAGGCTCGCCGTTTGTTTGGTCTATTAATTCATGTATTCATATATGTTTTTAGTTTCCTCCCTAGACCTCCATCAAGCTTAGAAAAACACCCCCGGTAGAAAAATATTCCGGCCGAAGGCCGGTTCCTCTTAAAATTGCAGGCTCGCTGTCGCTCGCCAGGAAATAATCGACACCTAAATGGCACGAAAGGTCTTAAAATTGACAACGAAATGGGGCGAAAGGTGTTAAAACCGCCAAACTAATGGGCCGAACGTCTTATAATCTCAAAACTAGTGGGGCTAAACATTAGGGAGAAGGGGGTCCAGAAAAACGGTGTGCCTCCCCTTAAGCAAGGGAGGAAGGGTTGCTAACTGTGGAGGCAGGGATGGAGGAAGATTGAGCCCGGGGGGAGGGGGGGGGGGGGGGGGGGTTCTTCCAGTTCCATAAAACAAAAGTAAGTAACAAAATATGCGCTCTTAAAACAGAGACAGGAGTTTTCATAATTAAACATGTTGATTTTTGTAAAACCTTAGACAATTATTTATTAACACAGATACTGGTGGTCCGTTCGATATATAATGGAAGTAGGTCTATGGATGATATCCTACGTCAAGTAAACAAAAGTAAATGTGACTTTCGTGCACAATTAGACATTTAAAATCACAAAAGTCAACTGGGCCGGATGCCATATATCCTGTATTATTAACCCCTTCAGACTCATGACGCAGAGGTTGCCAGATTAGCAATAAGAAATAGAGTTCTCTCACTCTTATAATTACCTCTCCAAAATTAGTTTTCTGCCCACAGGTAACTCAAAGACAACTGCAGAGGTTGAAGTAACTAAACTAAAGGTTTCTAAATACCCCTGATGGTAACAAAGGCTTCAAAGTATCCCTAATAGGCTCGAAATCGCGTCATATGTCGGAGAGGGTTAATAGAATGTAAACAAGTAATCTACCCTTTAGCAGTACTATTTAATTACTCATAAATTGGGCTTAGTCCCTGAGGAGTAGAGACTTGCAAATTTTGTACCAATATTTAGTTTAAAAAACAAATAGGTGACAAATCTATTGCTTCAAATTATCGTCCAATTATCCTGATATCATGTGTAGGGAAGCTTTTAGAATAATTTATTGTACACAGTAATATAGAGTATCTAGAACGTCACATAGGCTACTAATTAAAGACTCACCATGGATGTTTGAGTGGTCGGTCCTGTCTCACTAATCTGCTGACCTTCTTTGAGTGGTCGGTCCTGTCTCACTAATCTGCTGACCTTCTTTGAGTGGTCGGTCCTGTCTCACTAATCTGCTGACCTTCTTTGAGTGGTCGGTCCTGTCTCACTAATCTGCTGACCTTCTTTGAGTGGTCGGTCCTGTCTCACTGTCTTGTCTCACTAATCTGCTGACCTTCTTTGAGTGGTCGGTCCTGTCTCACTAATCTGCTGACCTTCTTTGAGTGGTCGGTCCTGTCTCACTAATCTGCTGACCTTCTTTGAGTGGTCGGTCCTGTCTCACTAATCTGCTGACCTTCTTTGAGTGGTCGGTCCTGTCTTACTAATCTGCTGACCTTCTTTTCCCAAGTACCGGTATGCGAAGCAGTAGACGGTGACAAAGAATATGATACAGTTTATATAGATTTCAGTAAGGCATTCGATAAGATCAGTGTTTGCAATAAAACAAAACGTTCTTGGATATATATCGAGAATCGTGAGTAACAGAACAATAACCTCTGTCTTGCAACTTTACCTGAGGCCACATAGGGATTGTTCTGATCAATTTTAGACTTTTTGGTGTCCATATTACAGAATGGACATAGATTTCCTGGAGGCACTACAACGAATACTGACGAAAATTATCCATATAAGAAATCTCCCATATGAAGAAAGGGTGAACAAATTAGGCTTGCATTCTTTCGAGAGACACAACGTTAGAAGGGATGTGATAGAGGTGCTCAAATGGGTTAGTGGGATTAATAAAGGTGACATGAAAAAGGTACTGAAGCTCTTTGATAGCGATAGAACTCGAACATGTGGTTTCAGAAGATATTGGCAAGTAATGGTTTGGTCCCAGATATATAGATTTGTTGAACAGGTTATTGAACACTATAGTACACTCAAGAACGATGGAGAACTTCAAGATAAAGTTAGATATGCATATGGACGAGATTGGATGGGTGTGAGAGGGGTCTTCCTTGTGTGGACTAATCAGCCTTCTGCAGACTCCCGGTGTCTTATGTTCTTATAAGTTGCTAAATAAGGAGGCAGGAGAGTGGGAGTTTAAGCAGAAGGGGGGGGGGGGGAGGAGTGGGGGTAGTTGGAGTGGGTTGCTAGGTAGGGAGGTTGAGCAGGGGGTGGGTGGGTGGGTGGTCGGGAGGCAAGGAGAAGGAGGGAAAACAAGTTGCTAAGCTAAGGTGGGGGGAGGTTTGCGAAGGAGAGAGGGAGGGAGAATGATTTAGCTGGAGGAGGGAGGGAGGTGAGGCGAGAAAGATAAACTGTATAATTATCTTTGAATGTATTTTATAATAATTGTTCATCTATTATAACCATTAGTGTTGTAATATTTCTGTGTTTTGTGTTTCAATGTCTGCCGGTACAAACATTTCTTATATTATGGAAGTATTGTTAAGGGGAGGTTTTTAGTGTGTTTCCTAGACTTCCATCAAACTTGAAATTACACCCCCTTGACCCCCTTTCAAGGTAAATTTGTACATTTTTCGGTAGAAAAATTTCCCGGCCAAAGGCCGGTTCCTCTTAAATTATAGGCTCGCTGTCGCTCGCCAGGAAAAAATCGACACCTAAATGGCACGAAAGGTCTTAAAAGTGACATAAATGGGGCAAAAGTTCTTAAAATCGACAAACTATTGTGGCGAACGTCTTAAAATTTAAAAAGCAATGGGGCTAAACATGAGGGAGAAAGGGGTAAATAAAAAATCCCTCTAGTGAAAATCTCCCCTTAACAAATAAATGTATATAGTAGTTAAACAACTCGGTACGTGTGTGTATAGAAGGAGAGGCTATATACTATACACTGTAAGCAATTATGGGTATGGAAAGGGCAATCAAAGTGTCCATAATAGTCTACCCATTGAAGGTATGTTGATGGTAATTAGCCCATCTACTACAAGGATTAAAAGGTAAATCACTATGGCAATCAAACTGTCCATAATAGTCTACCCCATTGAAGGTATGTTGATGGTAATTAGCCCATCTACTACAAGAATTAAAAGGTAAATCACTATCACTATACCCAATTATTTTAGTTATATATATATTTTTGTGCCCATTGTTTTTTCCCAGTGTAGCCTGATTGTTGGTTTTTGTTTTTTTACACCAACCAACTTCACATCTAAACTCACTTAAGGGGAGATATCCACTTGAGGGATTTTTTTCGGGACTCCTTTCTCCCACATGTTTAGCCCCATTGTTTTTCTAATTTTAAGACGTTTGCCCCATTATTTTGACGATTTTAAGAACTTTCAACCCATTTCTGTCAATTTTAAGACCTTTCGTGCCATTTAGGTGTCGATATTATCCTGGCGAGCGATAGCGAGCCTGTAATTTAAGAGGAACCGGCTTTCAGCCGGGCCATTTTTCTACCGAAAAATGTACAAATTTATCTTGAAAGGGGCTCAAGGGGGTGTAATCTTAAGCTTGAAGGATATCTAGGGAACAAACTAAAAACCTCCCCTTAATGAAATCAACAAATACATGTGGCACTCCGAGGACTCGAACCCAGGACACTCACATCGAAACTCCGCGCACTATGCATTACGCTATCAAGACTATAGTGTATGATACATAATGGAAGGAAGACAAGATGGCCAATGTGCGAAGGTGGGGTGGGGCGGGGTGAGGTCTGGGAGGGAAATAGGTCACCTAGAGTAGAAATCTGGTGATGCAAGAATTATTTGAGGGTTGGTAGGCTGGGAGTTTATCAAAGGCAAACTTGTACCAGAAAGCAATAGACAAGACAAGACAAGAGAAGGAATAATAAAGATGAAGACATATTAAGGGGAGACTGGCCGTTTGTTTGGTCTATTAATTCATTTATTCATATATATATATTTGTTTAGTTTCCTCCCTAGACCTCCATCAAGCTTAGAAAAACACCCCCTAGACCCCCCTTCAAGATAAATTTGTAAATTTTTCGGTAGAAATATTTCCCGGCGAAAGGCCGGTTACTTTTAAAAATGCAGGCTCGCTATCGCTTGCCAGGAAATAATTTACACCTAAATGGCACGAAAGGTGTTAAAATTGACAAGGAAATGGGGCGAAAGGTGTTAAAATCGCCAAACTGATGGGCCTAACGTCTTATAATCTCAAAACTAGTGGGGCTAAACATTAGGGAGAAGGGGGTCCAGAAAAACGGTCTGCCTGCCCTTAACAGAAAAAATAAAAATTAAAAATGGCAAGGGAAAGAGAAAAGCAAAGCAAGACACGATGAGAATATAAAGTAGGTTGTATTTAGGACAGTGTGTGTGGTTGGTTGGGCTTTTATGGTGTGGGATCCTCGAGAGAGAAGTGGGAGGGAATATTTATGGACATTCATATATTGAGAGGAGGCCATTAGCACATACAAAAAACAAAACAGATGCACTAACTGATGCGCACACACACGCGCACACACACACACACACACACACACACACACACACACACACACACACACACACACACACACACACACACACACACACACACACACACACACACACACACACACACACACACACACCCCCGAGCGGTTGGCGTTTATCGGTACATATCAATTTGGTGCATGCTTACGAGTACATTTTTCGATTTTTAAACCTAAATTACACTAACCTAACCTAACCTAACCTAACCTAACCTAACTTACCTAACCTAACCTAACCGAAAACACTCCATTTCAACGTATTTTAAAGAGGTGTGTACCGATTAACTGTCGCCCCAAACCTCATGTACCTGTAAACCTACAAATATCCAGAGATTTGTACCGATAAACACACAACCGCTCGTCCACACACACACACACACACGCACACACACACACGCGCACACACACACGCACACGCACACACACACACGCACACACACACACACACACACACACACACACACACACACACACACACACACACACACACACATTAAGGGGGGTCACCTGCTTTGTTCCCTCCTTTTCTCTTTCTCTGCTTTGGCTTGTATCCGTTCGGCCCCATTCAGCCTACAGTTTTAAGACGTTTATCCCCAACCAGGTGTCGATTTCTTCCTGGCGAGCGATAGCGAGCCAGCATTGTATGGAGATATCCGGCTTCGCCGGAAACATTTTTCTATCGAAAATTTTAAAAATTTAGGACTGCTGTCAAAACCATTTAAAATAATATGCTGGCTCGCTACCGCCTGCCAGGAAAAACCGACACCTGGATGGGGATAAACGTTTTAAAACAGTAGGCTGAATGGGGCCAAATGGATACAATCCAGAGGGAGAGAGAACAAAACGAGGTGTGTCCCCTTACCAAACCCACACACTAGGAACCAATAATTAACCTGCAGTCTTTGTTCTCTCCCAGCAGGTATGTCTGACCGGAAGTTGCCCTGTAGCGCCCCCGTCAAGCAGTACCGGTATGTAAGCAGGAGTTATTGTCTGCCTGCTGGCCTTAGTGGGCAAGCAGATTTTCCTGATGGGCTTATTGTTGTACGGTCGCGCTAATAAGTCATGTCCCAGCTGTCATTACGTTTGGCTCGCTCTGTGCTGTATTAATGTCTGTCAGATGTTGAATAGGGTGGGGAAGTGTAGGAGCATGTTTGTATATTTCACTCGATATGAAGAAATGAAGCTTAGCTATTGCTGATACCAATTATTGATCAACATATCATTGGTGCCGAGACATCACTTATTAGCGCGACTGTACCGTCCCCTGATGCCGTACCCCTGCTTCTGTACTCTCACCTATTGTACCTTTCCCTGTTATACTGTTGGATTTTCCCTTCATGTACCGTTCCCTGGTGTTCCTGCTCCTTACCCTGATGTACCGTTCCCTGATGTACCGTTCCCTGCCTGTTGTCTTCCTTCATATACCGTTCCTCATTGTATTCTTCCTTGCTGTACCGTTTTCTATTGAATTCTCCCCTGCATTACTCTCCGTACTTTATCCGTCTTATGTTGCATTACTCTCCGTACTTTATCCGTCTTATGTTGCATTACTCTCCCTACTTTATCCGTCTTATGTTGCATTACTCTCCCTACTTTATCCGTCTTATGTTGCATTACTCTCCCTACTTTATCCGTCTTATGTTGCATTACTCTCCCTACTTTATCCGTCTTATGTTGCATTACTCTCCCTACTTTATCCGTCTTATGTTGCATTACTCTCCCTACTTTATCCGTCTTATGTTGCATTACTCTCCCTACTTTATCCGTCTTATGTTGCATTACTCTCCCTACTTTATCCGTCTTATGTTGCATTACTCTCCCTACTTTATCCGTCTTATGTTGCATTTTATCTTATCTTACCCTCCCTGCTGTACGGTACCGTTTTTTTTTTTTTTTTTTTTTTTTTTTTTCTATGTGATTGAGGGAGGCAAAAGGCATAACTGCCTATAGCGAGTGCCTCCCCCATAGTTGAAAGAGTGACAGGGCCAAAATCAAGGGACGTTCGAGCCAAAATGTCTTTACTGCTGTAATGTCCTCTGCTGTCCTTACTGCTGCACTGTATCCTGCTGTCATTACTGCTGTACTGTACCCTGCTGTCATTACTGCTGTACCGTACCCTGCTGTCATTACTGCTGTACCGTACCCTGCTGTCATTACTGCTGTACCGTACCCTGCTGTCATTACTGCTGTACCGTACCCTGCTGTCATTACTGCTGTACCGTACCCTGCTGTCATTACTGCTGTACCGTACCCTGCTGTCATTACTGCTGTACTGTACCCTGCTGTCATTACTGCTGTACCGTGCCCTGCTGTCCTTACTGCTTCACTATACCCTGCTGTCATTACTGCTGTACCGTACCCTGCTATCATTACTGCTATACCGTACCCTGCTGTCATTACTGCTGTACCGTACCCTGCTGTCATTACTGCTGTACCCTCCCGTGTTTTCTGAATCTTGACGCAAAATGAGGCCATATCCAAACAGTATAATTTCATTTGTGTACTGGCAGTAACAATATAAAGGTACCGGTACTGTATATATATTTCTATAAGCCCATCCGTTATCGTAATAGGCCTAGTAGCAAGACGGACAGCCTGTCACCTTTCACGCTCTACTTCCTTCTTATCTATCCTGTGGGAAGACTCGTCCTCATCCACCCCCTGCCTACCTACCTACATTGTCGAGTTAAGGGGGGGTGACCTGTTTTTGTTCTGTCCTTTTCTATCTTTCTCTGGCTTGTATCCATTTGGCCCCGTTTAGCCTACTGTTTTAAGACGTTTATCCCCATCCAGGTGTCAATTTTTTACTTGTGAGCGGTAGCGAGCCAGCATATTTTTTAAATGTTTTTGACAGCAGGCTAAATTTGTAAATTTTTCGATAGAAAAATGTCTCGAAGCCGGATCTCTTCATATAATGCTGGCTCGCTATCGCTCGCCAGGAAGAAATCGACACCTAGATGGGTATAAACGTCTTAAAATAGTTGGCTGAATGGGGTCGAATGGATACAAGCCAGATAAAGAGAGAAAAGGAGATAAACAAAACAGGTCACCCCCCTTAAGGATGTTATTTGGGTGACCTTTATAGTCCTTAGTTTTCCTTTACCTTTCCACAAACTTACAATCTACAAATGTTTAAATCCAGTTGTTACAAACATTTTATGAATGGAGGATGCCTTTAGGCACATGGACCTTTTTGTTTTATCTGTTTTTTACTTCCTCCGTTCATTGTCTTTAAAAAAAAAAAAAAAAAAAAAAAAAAAAAAAAAAAATTATAGTTCGCCTGTCAATATATTATGTACCAGTTGGTATATTGTCCTTGTTGTCCTTACACAAGTAATGGTTAGTTTTTAAGCAACTGGCACTTTTTGTAGCCTAGCTAAAACCAGGATAAATTATGTGGTTGTATCTAGCCTCTAGTTAACTAATGGTAAAAATATACAGTTGTCATCTGAGTGAAATACTGAACATGGGTCAAGGTCAGGTCAGGTGAAGGTATTGAGGGATAAGCCTTTACAACGGCACCTCGTAGCTATTTTCTACTGTTTGAAAAATGTAGGGAGAGGAAGCTGTTGGAGTGGCTTTGTTATTTATGTTATGTCTGTATACGTTGTCGAGGCTAATGTAGGGAGAGGAAGCTGTTGGAGTGGCTTTGTTATTTATGTTATGTCTGTATACGTTGTCGAGGCTACACAGACAACACCCATTCTCTCTACCACCACACCACTTGTTCGGAACCAGGTAATGGGTTGTCCTAGTGTTAGTTGTTCCCACCCTCTTCAACCCAATTGCTAAAAAAAAAAAAAAAAAAAAAAAAAAAAAAAAAAAAAAAAATTACCTTTACCCTTGAATGCACCTGGCTGGGAGGCTGTAAGTATCGGGTTTGTATTGTATTTGTATTTCCGATGTGCTTATCTTCAAGTTATGTGCTCAGTTTTCATCTGCGCGCGCGCACACACACACACACACAGTCACACACACACACACACACACACACACACAGTCACACACAGTCACACACACACACACAGTCACACACACACACACACACACACACACACACACACACACACACACACACACACACACATACACACACACACACACACACACACACACACACACACACACACACACACACACACACACACACACACACACACACACACACACACACTCGCAGACATAATGTGTGAGAGTGAGAGATAGTGTGAGAGTGAGAAATAGTGTGACAGTGTGTGTGTGTGTGTGTGTGTGTGTGTGTGTGTGTGTGTATGTGTGTGTGTGTGTGTGTGTGTGCAGATGAAAACTGAGCACATAACTTGAAGATAAGCACATCGGAAATACAAATACAAATAACAAATACAATACAAACCCGATACTTACAGCCTCCCAGCCAGGTGCATTCAAGGGTAAAGGTAAAGCTATTTTTTTTTTTTTTTTTTTAGCAATTGGGTTGAAGAGGGTGGGAACAACTAACACTAGGACAACCCATTACCTGGTTCCGAACAAGTGGTGTGGTGGTAGAGAGAATGAGTGTTGTCTGTGTCGACTCCTTGTAGCCTCGACAACGTATACAGACATAACATAAATAACAAAGCCACTCCAACAGCTTCCTCTCCCTACATTAGCCTCGACAACTTATACAGCCATAACATAAATAACAAAGCCACTCCAACAGCTTCCTCTCCCTACATTAGCCTCGACAACGTATACAGCCATAACATAAATAACAAAGCCACTCCAACAGCTTCCTCACCCTACATTAGCCTCGACAACGTATAGACATAACATAAATAACAAAGCCACTCCAACAGCTTCCTCACCCTACATTAGCCTCGACAACGTATAGAGACATAACATAAATAACAAAGCCACTCCAACAGCTTCCTTACCCTACATTAGCCTCGACAACGTATACAGACAACATAAATAACAAAGCCACTCCAACAGCTTCCTCACCCTACATTAGCCTCGACAACGTATACAGCCATAACATAAATAACAAAGCCACTCCAACAGCTTCCTCTCCCTACATTCTTCAAACAGTAGAAAATAGCTACGAGGTGCCGTTGTAAAGGCTTATCCCTCAATACCTTCACCTGACCTTGACCCATGTTCAGTATTTCACTCAGATGACAACTGTATATTTTTACCATTAGTTAACTAGAGGCTAGATACAACCACATAATGTATCCTGGTGTTAGCTAGGCTACTAAAAGCGCCAGTATATAGACGAAGGTGGTGTGAAGTTGATGTAAATATTCTAGGTTAAGGGGGGTGACCTGCTTTTTGTTATTTCTGTCCGTTTCTCTCTTTCTCTGGCTTGTATCCATTCGGCCCCATTCAGCCAACTATTTTAAGACTTATATCCCCATCTAGGTGTCGATTTCTTCCTGGCGAGCGATAGCGAGCCAGCATTATATGAAGAAATCCGGCTTCGCCGGAGACATTTTTCTATCGAAAAATGTACAAATTTAGCCTGCTGTCAAACAAAAATAAAAAATATGCTGGCTTGCTACCGCTCACCAGTAAAACAATTACACCTGGATGGGGATAAACTTCTTAAAATGGGGCCAAATGGATACAAGCCAGAGAAAGATAGAAAAGGACAGAACAAAAGCAGGTCAAGCAGTGCAAATTGAAACATTAGTAAACTTTATTAAATGTTTGTACAATGTAAGATGTGCAGTATACCGGTATATATCTTAGTATCTATGTATGTGTTTATGTATGTATGTATGTATGTATTCAGGCATATACCCCAGAGCTGGGGTGGCCGACTTGAGACAGAGCAGTACAAATGGCAAATAGCTAAGTAAAAAGTTAATGACAATGACAAGGATCTGTGTGCCTAAGGTCAATTTCAGTAGGAATTAATACACACTATATGAAGGACAGTGTAAGAAGAGTGGGATAATATAAAGCTCAGTACAATGGAAGAAAGGGTATATACTGCTCAGTACAATGGAAGAAAGGGTATATACTGCTCAGTACAATGGAAGAAAAGGGTATATACTGCTCAGTACAATGGAAGAAAGGGTATATACTGCTCAGTACAATGGAAGAAAGGGTATATACTGCTCAGTACAATGGAAGAAAGGGTATATACTGCTCAGTACAATGGAAGAAAGGGTATATACTGCTCAGTACAATGGAAGAAAGGGTATATACTGCTCAGTACAATGGAAGAAAGGGTATATACTGCTCAGTACAAGTAAAAAGTAAAGGACAGGTGCATAAAGCTCAGTACAAGTGAAATAAATGTGCATAAATTTCAGCGCAAGTGGAGGGAAGATTTATATAGGCCTAGCTCAGTACAAGTGAAGGAAAAATGTATAAAGCTCAGTACAAGTGGTGGGAAGGTATATAAAACTAAGTACTACAAGGTAAGGACAAGTATATAAAGCTCAGTACAAGTGAAGGGAAGGTATATAAAACTAAGTACTACAAGGTAAGGACAAATGTATAAAGCTCAGTACAAGTGAAGGGAAGGTATATAAAACTAAGTACTACAAGGTAAGGACAAATGTATAAAGCTCAGTACAAGTGAAGGGAAGGTATATAAAACTAAGTACTACAAGGTAAGGACAAATGTATAAAGCTCAGTACAAGTGAAGGGAAGGTATATAAAACTAAGTACTACAAGGTAAGGACAAGTATATAAAGCTCAGTACAAGTGAAGGGAAGGTACCGTATATAAAAGTAAGTACCGGTACAAGGTAAGGAAAGGTTTATGCAGCTCAGTACAAGTGAAGGGAAGGTACCGTATATAAAACTAAGTACCGGTACAAGGTAAGGAAAGGTTTATGCAGCTCAGTACAAGTGAAGGGAAGGTACCGTATATAAAACTAAGTACCGGTACAAGGTAAGGAAAGGTTTATGCAGCTTAGTATAAGTGGAGGGAAGCTGCAGCAAGCTCAATGAAAGTGAAGTAACAGTTTATACCCAGTACAAAATGCAATATTCATACTATTATTTCCCATTATCCAATAATTTGAAGTAAGATTTATGAAGCTCACTCCAGGTGGAGGATTGCATATACCTCGATTCAAATTGGTTACACTTGAAGGAAATATAGTCAATGAGGAAAAATTCCAATTAATACGGTACGGAGATAATAATGGTGTTAAAGAAATTACAAATTACTTAACAGAATCTAACCACATAATAGAACGGAAAGACAGTGTGAAAGACCTTGGGGTATTAATGTCTGAAAATATGGGTTTCACAGTACATAACCAGGTCAATGTGGCGGCTGCGAAACGTCTAACGGGTTGGATTCTGCGTACTTTTAAAACACGCGGTGAAGTACGGGTACCTATGATAACGCTCTTCAAATCTCTAGTGCTACCGCGGCTTGAATATTGTAGCGTATTAACATCCCCATACAAAGCAGGTGAAATAAATGACGTAGAGAGTGTACAAAGAAATTTCACTTCGCATATAAGTTCGATAAAACAGCTACACTATTGGGAGCGTTTAAGAGCACTGAATCTGTACTCACTGGAACGTAGAAGAGAACGTTACCTAATAATATACACGTGGAAAATCGCAGAGGGTTTAGTACCAAACTTACATACTCCGATAGTCATGAAATTCAGTGATAGGAGAGGCTGGGAATGCGAAATCCCCGGATGAATAACAGGGGTGCTATGGGCTCTCTGCGAGAGGGCTGGTTATCACACAGAGGCCCACGTCTCTTCAACAAACTCCCACGGCGAGTAAGAGACATGAGGGACGTCTCGTTAGACAGCTTCAAGAGAGCCCTGGATGTCGAACTGCAAAAGGTGCCAGACGAGCCCATCCTCGCAAGAGAGCGAGCTGTCGCTTCAAACAGTCTACTGCACCAAATGACCACCCAAAACGAGGGGCGTCGCGCTCCTTGGTGCCGCTAGAAGAGTGGCGAACACATCATAAGGTAAGGTATATATTAATATATAGCACAGTGCGCATTGAAAAGATTGATAAAGCTCACAGTAACTAGAGGAAGGTTGCATAATCCTCAACACAATTGTCTGGAGGGAGGGAGGAGTAGTTGGTGTAGCGGTATACAGACGGGTGGAGTGGACAGGTGTTGGACCAGGTAATTACTCCCTACACTCACCCGTACGGGGGCCACACTTTACCCAAGATAATTGTTCCTATTATCACCTATATTTGGCGTTCGTGTGTTCCAAAATGTATGTTTTTTGTATTTGTGTTATTAGCACTCGGTATTATTTATGTTATGTTATATACAGTATACAGTATATACAGTATATATATATATTTTTTTGTGTTTTCTATGTGATTGAGGGAGGCAAAAGGCAGAACTGCCTATAGCGAGTGCCTCCCCCATAGTTGAAAGAGTGACCGGGCCAAAATCAAGGGACGTTCGAGCCAAAATGCCTGGACACACGGAGTTTGAAGCAATTTAAGTCATAGGAAGAGGGAAAGACT
Organism: Paralithodes platypus; assembly: GCA_032716605.1. Classification (NCBI taxonomy): domain Eukaryota; kingdom Metazoa; phylum Arthropoda; class Malacostraca; order Decapoda; family Lithodidae; genus Paralithodes; species Paralithodes platypus. Next base: position 39,263,052 of record CM064552.1, on the reverse strand, counting down.
GATTCTGGGAGAGAGTTCCAGAGCTCAGCTGTTGAGTATATATATATATATATATATATATATATATATATATATATATACACACAGTATATTACACACACAGTATGTAAAGTATATACTGTATGTATGTATGTGCGTGTGTGTGTGTAATCTATATAAATGTGTGAATTTGAGTGTTCCAGCCATCCAGTAACGCGACTGGACCCAGGTAGTTTTTATGTGGTCTCCCCGGTTGTGGTCACTTTTAGGTCACTCACACACCCGCGATAAAATGTCAAATGTCAAATGAAATAAACAAAAAAAAAGAAAGTAGTTTGGGTCCGTAGTGGGGAGTTCTGTTTGGAGTTTTTATTTATAGTGTGGGAATTATGGAGTGGATCAATGAGCTATCTTTAGTATGTTGTGTTGATGCATTAATTTGTTCAGTTTTGAAAATAATTATATCTGCAGCTTTTGAGGCACTCGATTACGTGTAGTTGAAAAAAGTTATATTAAAACAATATTTGCAATATCTGGATTGGTGACCGGTTAACTCAACCAGTAGACCATTTCAACCAGTAGCTCTCAACCAGTACCAAATCAACCAATACGGTTAGGTTAGGTTGGGCTAGGTTAGTACTATATTTTGGCACTGGTTTGGTTGGTCTGGGTTAATTTGGCACTGGTTGAGAGCTACTGGTTGAGATGACATGGAACCATCTGGATTATATTATAACTACGAGTATGTAAAGTCACGGTGACGATGCTAATAATGCATGGTTTTTGATAATACGGTAACTAGAATTATAAGTGAAATAATGAAATCACGCCTCTACTTTTGAATTATGATGACCAATAACCTATTAGTCGAATCATTCTGATTACTCGGTATAACGCGAAGAAGTAGCTTGTATTCGACATATATCTTCCTCAGCGAAATCACAATACAACAACCATTTTCTCCTCCATGTCATAAATTCTCATATTGACGTCATACCGGTACTCCTCATATTTACGTCATACCGGTACTCCTCATATTTACGTCATACCGGTACTCCTCATATTTACGTCATACCGGTACTCCTCATATTTACGTCATACCGGTACTCCTCATATTACGTCATACCGGTACTCCTCATATTTACGTCATACCGGTACTCCTCATATTTACGTCATACCGGTACTCCTCATATTTACGTCATACCGGTACTCCTCATATTTACGTCATACCGGTACTACTCATATTTACGTCACACCGGTACTCCTCATATTTACGTCACACCGGTACTCCTCATATTTACGTCACACCGGTACTCCTCATATTTACGTCACACCGGTACTCCTCATATTTACTCTAGTTTCCACTTTTTGCATACCAGTATTTTATTTTTAATCATGCCCGTTCCATTAAGGGGAAATTTCCACCGGGAGGATTTTTTCTGGACCCCTTTCTCCCTCATGTTTAGCCCCATTGCTTTTGAGATTTTAAGACGTTCGCCCCCATTAGTTTGGCGATTTAAGAACCCTCGCCCCATTTCTGTCAATTTTAAGACCATTCGTGACATTTAGGTGTCGATTTTTTTCCTGGCGAGCGATAGCGAGCCTGTAATTTAAGGGGAACCGGCCTTCGGCCGGGACATTTTTCTACCGAAAAATGTACAAATTTATCTTGAAAGGGGGTCTAGGGGGAGTAATTTTAAGCTTGATGGAAGTCTAGGGAATCAACTAAAAACCTCCCCTTAACTCAATATGTATTGTTTATGGATTAATTAGTTACCGTATGATACAATGAAGCAACTTGGTTGAGCCCGAGAACTTTCAGTCTACTACTGTACTTCTCACTTCTCATCTTGTTCTTCCTCTGTCCAATTACTCTTCTTTCCTATTTTACTCCAGCCTTCTGGTCTGGTCTGTTATAATATGATGCAAGCTTTGATAGAAATTTGACGGCATTTTGCAATCGTTTTTTTTTTTTTTTTTTTTTTTTTTATCGATATATATACTGAATACTTTTGATATTTAAGCAAAAGTTGTCATCGTTATTTATGATGTATGACACATTAAGGGGGGTCACCGGCATTTTTTGTATTTATCTCCTTTTCTCTTTCTCTCCTTTTCTCTTTTTCCTTGGCTTGTATCCATGCGGACCCATTCAGCCAACTGTTTTAAGACGTTTATCCCCATCTAGGTGTCGATATCTTCCTGGCGAGCGATAGCGAGCCAGCATTGTATGGAGAAATCCGGCTTCGCCGGAGAATTTTTTATCGAAAAATGTACAAATTTAGCTTGCTGTCAAAGCAAAAAAATATATATGCTGGCTCGCTACCGCTCGCCATGAAAATATTGACACCTGGATGGGAGTAAACGTCTTAAAACAGTAAGCTGAATGGGGCCAAATGGATACAAGCCGAAGAGAGAGGGAGAGAAAGAGAAGACAAAAAAAGCGAGGTGGGCTCCATTAATGATAGGCAATACGTAGGTACCGGGTAGTGAAAACATCATGACCTGGCAAGTTATTATTTATTATCAAGGAACTTTCTCCAAATATGACTGTCAGATTATTTCTATATGTATGTGTATGTATTATTTATGTGTATGTGTATGTATATGTATGTGTATGTATTATTTATGTGTATGCATTATGTATATGTATGTGTATGTGTATGTATTATGTGTATGTATATGTATGTGTATTATGTATTATGTATCTGTATGTATTATGTATATGTATGTATTATGTATATGTATGTGTATGTATTATGTATATGTATGTGTATGTATATGTATGTGTATGTATATGTATGTGTATGTATTATGTATGTGTATGTATGTGTATGTATATGTATGTATTATGTATGTGTATGTATTATGTATGTGTATGTATTATGTATATATATGTATGTATTATGTATATGTATGTATTATGTATATGTATGTGTATGTATTATGTGTGTATATGTATGTGTATTATGTATTATGTATCTGTATGTATTATGTATATGTATGTATTATGTATATGTATGTGTATGTATTATGTATATGTATGTGTATGTATATGTATGTGTATGTATATGTATGTGTATGTATTATGTATTATGTATGTGTATGTATTATGTGTGTATGTATATGTATGTATTATGTATATGTATGTGTATGTATTATGTATGTGTATGTATTATGTATATATATGTATGTATTATGTATATGTATGTATTATGTATATGTATGTGTATGTATTATGTATGTATGTATTATGTATATGTATGTGTATGTATTATGTATATATATGTATGTATTATATATATGTATGTATTATGTATGTGTATGTATTATGTGTATGTATGTATTATGTATATGTATGTATGTATTATGTATATGTATGTGTGTATTATGTATATGTATGTGTATGTATATATATGTGTATGTATTATGTATGTATGTATTATGTATATGTATGTAGTATGTATGTATGTATTATGTATATGTATGTGACCTAGATGTGTGTGAATTTGTTGTTTTGTCTGTGTTGGTTCGTTGTCTTGTGTTGTGTTTTGTGTTTTTTCCTGTTCTTGCTCTGTCTCGAATCGGCCACCCCCAAGAAAATAAAAAAAAAATAATAAAATAGAGTAAAATAGAAAATAAAAAATAGGAAAAGTGGGGATTGGGCCTGAGCATATAGATAGATAGATAGATAGATAGATAGATGTTATTTATCTATTTGGCATTCAATTATCCATGATTTCCTCTGCAATTTTGAATATATCTGTCTTTGTTAGAGTTAGTGCGAATGTTTTGTTTTACGCACCTTATTAGAGTTTGATTTATAGTGTGTGTGTCATGCCCCAGCGAGGGTTCGAACCCAGGCCAGTAGTGCAGCACTCCAGCACCTAACCAACTAGGTGATTATCAAAGCTTAAGGGGAGATGGTCGGTTTTTCTGGACACCCTTCTCCCTCATGGTTAGCCTCTTTAGTGTTCAGATTGTATGACGTTCAACCCATAATTTTGGCGATTATTAAGGGGAGGTATTCAGTTTGTTCCCTAGACCTCCATCAAGCTTAACATTACACCCCCTTGACCCCTTTCAAGATAAATTTGTAAATTTTTCGATAGAAAAATGTCCAGGCTGAAGGCCGGTTCCTCTTAAATTACAGGCTCGCTATCGCTCGCCAGGAAAAGATTGACACCTATATGGCACGAAAGGTCTTAACATTGACATAAATGGGGCGAAAGTTCTTAAAATCGTCAAAATAATGGGGCAAACGTTTTAAAATTAGAAAAACAATGAGGCTAAACATGAGGGAGAAAGGAGTAATGAAAAAAATCCCTCAAGTAGAAATCTCCCCTTAAACCTTTCTCCCCTTTTCTTTGTGTCATTTAGGTGTCGATTTTTTCCTGGCGAGCGATAGCGAGCCTGTAATGTAGGAGGAACTGGACATGTTTCTACCGAAAAATGTACAAATATATCTTGAAGAGGGATCATGCTTTTTGTTTTTTTATTTTTTTTTAAAGTTTGATGGAGGTCTAGGGAGGAATCTACAAACATCATAAGTAAATGAAAAAACTAGCAAAAAGTGAACCATCCTCCCTTAAATATGAAAACAAACCAGCTGTCGTGGAAATTGTGAAAGTGTTCGTGACTATTGATCTCGACCATACCCCTAGTGTCTCCTCTGCTGACCTCTCTGGGGAAGATCATATGTCCACTCCTGCTAAATCAGTACACACACACACACACACACACCCACACCCACACACACGCGCGCGTGCACACACACCACACACACACACGCGTACGCACACACACACACGCGCACACCACACACACACACACACACACGCGCGCACACCACACACACACACACACACGCGCACACCACACACACACACACACACACACACACACACACACACACACACACACACACACACACACACACACACATACAAAGCTGACAAACTAAACTGCTATTGTGTGTGTTTGCGTTTACGGAAAGCATTTGGTACCCGTTTAATAGCCCATTCTCATCCTTTTGTTATCCACCTCTCTTGTTTACCTAGTTATTCCACAGTCCCTCTTTCAATTAACGGGAATCTGGGAAACACACTTCCTTAAGCCATCTTTCCTGTGTTCTACGACCTTGAGTCCTTCTGAAGCCATGTGTCTAGACTGCAAACTCCAGACATTTTATTTAATGTTTCCCTTGATTGTGATTATACTTAATTGTATATTCTACTTTAGACGCATTCACACGATCGATTTCCGTCATTGTTTTTTTTTTTTTTTTTTCAACTTGGGACAAGGTATACTAATGAATGTTGTCACCTGTAATAATCTACCTTTAGTCTAGTCACCGATGCTAATACGGCATTGTTGCAAAAAAAAAAAAAAAAAACCCATTTAAAAATTCCCGAAGAAGTGGTGGTGTGCATGATAATGATTGAATCCTCCTTTATATCTACGAATGTATGCCTTTTTTCATAATGTTCATGCAAGAATACTTTTAGATGAACATTCACTAAGCATTGATGCTAAGAAATACGTTTACCTATTGAAATTCAAGTAGAGAGGGAGAGAGATAGAGAGAAACGCGGTCAAGGCGATGCTCTTTTGTCTGCAAGTCAGCCTGGGTGTGCGGAGGATTGTGCTCTCTCTCTCTCTCTCTCTCTCTCTCTCTCTCTCTCTCTCTCTCTCTCTCTCTCTCACTCTCTCTCTCTCTCTCTCTCCTCTCTCTCTCATATCTCTCTCTCTCAATCTCTCTCTCTCTCAATCTCTCTCTCTCTCTCTCTCTCTCTCTCTCTCTCTCTCTCTCTCTCTATCTCAAAGCTGCTCCCAATTAATTATTATTTCAATAGTTTTTATTTTAACTTGCATGTGTGACTAAATGATTGTAGATAAAGTTATTATTATATTATAATTATATTATATTAAATGTTGTATGTTGTTCATGTGTGAGGAGGATGTGTTGTGTTCATGTGTGAGGAGGATGTGTTGTGTTCTTCATGCCTTGCGTGGGTAGGATGTAGGTCAATTGTGTGTGTGTGTGTACATGTTTACGTGTGTGTGTGTGTACGTGCGTGTAGGCTACATGTTTACGTGTGTGTGTGAGAGAGAGAGTGAGAGAGAAAGACAACAAAATAGCGGGAGGAGGGGGTGGGGGGTGGGGGGGGGGTACAAGAATAAGAAGAGGTGGCCAAATATTGACTAATGATATTACTGTGAATGTCAGTGACTTTGTTAACCCCCTCTGGAACAGCCACGTCTATT
>CM064552.1:39247759-39256706 GCA_032716605.1 Paralithodes platypus | reverse complement strand
GGCTTGGGTCAGGTCAAGGCCAACACTGCTATATAGAGGATAAGGAGAAAAGGAAGATGATGAGAGAGAGAGGTAGAGAGGGAAGGATGCGGAGAGAGAGAGAGAGGAGAGGAGGAGCGAGAGGGAGAGATGAGGAAGGAGGAGAGACGAGAGAGAGAGGGAGGAGGAGAGAGAGTACAGGAACAACTGATACAAATCACAGGGGGACAACATAGTAACAAACGGAGGTAAGGGGTGGCTAGTAACGGCTAGGGTCAAGGGGGTCACGGGGGTCAGGTCAAGGATAATCCCACAACAGAAAAACAAAACAACAAAAGGAGGAGAGAAGAGAAAAGGCGAGAAGCGAGAAAGAAAAGACCACTGAACAGAGGAAATGGGAAAGAAAAATATGAGAACAAACAAGGGAAGAGAGAAAACAAGACAGTAAACAGAAGAGATGGGAAAGAAAACAAATGAGAACAAACAAGGGAAGAGAGAAAACAAGACAGTGGACAGAAGAACACTGGAGATAATATGATAAAAGATGATGCAGAAAAGATATAGAGGATATAAAACAAAAGATGAGATAAGAGAGAACAGTTGAAGATCTAAAATAAAAGAGAAAAGATGATTAACTGAGGAGTACGAACATAATGAGTGCAAATAAAAAATATAAACAAAACCAGCCACAAGATAATTAATAGACCAAACAACGGACAGTGTAAAGAAGAGAAGGAAAACAAAAGACCAAACAGTGAAGAGAGGAGATGAGAGTGAAGAAATTAATAGTACCATTAACCCCTTTCCATCATATTCTGGCAACTATTAGACTATTGTATTCAGCTTAGGAAACACGTCTACCAATTAAAAGGTTAAACTAATAATACCATTAACCCCTTCTGTACCAGCGACGTCCTTTTCATCATATTCTGGCAACTATTAGACTATTGTATTCAGCTTAGGAAACACGTCTACCAATTAAACGGTTACATACGGTACTTGGCTACTATTAGACTATTGTATTCAGCTTAGGAAACACGTCTACCAATTAAACGGTTACATACGGTACTTGGCTACTATTAGACTATTGTATTCAGCTTAGGAAACACGTCTACCAATTAAACGGTTACATACGGTACTTGGCAACTATTAGACTATTGTATTCAGCTTAGGAAACACGTCTACCAATTAAAAGGCTACATACTTGGCAACTATTAGACTATTGTATTCAGCTTAGGAAACACGTCTACCAATTAAAAGGCTACATACTTGGCAACTATTAGACTATTGTATTCAGCTTAGGAAACACGTCTACCAATTAAAAGGCTACATACTATCTCAATGTACGGTATCCTTTTAGCTACCATATACCCTTCCTAAACTTCATCAAATTGTTTAAAAGTCACTGAAATCGAATAAAAATATGGTCACCGGTACAGGAAGGGTTAACTACAAGGTCCACAACAAGACAGTGGAAAAAAAACAGGCAGTGTAACTAAAGCCGGTATCACACGAGAGCTTTTATAGTCAACATTCGATAATCAACAAATTTCTGGCAACATTTTTGGATTATTTTGCACTGGTATCGGAAACTAGCTTGATGATAGATGAATACAGGCAGCAGAAATATTATAAATGTTGACCTCATAAGCTGCCAGACCAGTGTTGAGCATAAATGTTGAGGGAAAAATCGCTCGTGTGATACCGGTTTAACTAACAGATCTACAAGCAACAGAGTAAGAGAAAAGATCAAAATAAGACGTGAGAGAGAAGAGAATAGTTGAGTGACAAAAATAATGAAGCCACAGCTAGAGAGAAGAGAATAGTTGAGTGACAACAATAATGAAGCCACAACTAGAGAGAAGAGAATAGTTGAGTGCCAAAAATAATGAAGCCACAACTAGAGAGAAGAGAATAGTTGAGTGACAACAATAATGAAGCCACAACTAGAGAGAAGAGAATAGTTGAGTGACAAAAATAATGAAGCCACAACTAGAGAGAAGAGAATAGTTGAGTGACAAAAATAATGAAGCCACAACTAGAGAGAAGAGAATAGTTGAGTGCCAAAAATAATGAAGCCACAACTAGAGAGAAGAGAATAGTTGAGTGCCAAAAATAATGAAGCCACAACTAGAGAGAAGAGAATAGTTGAGTGCCAAAAATAATGAAGCCACAACTAGAGAGAAGAGAATAGTTGAGTGCCAAAAATAATGAAGCCACAACTAGAGAGAAGAGAATAGTTAAGTGACAAAAATAATGAAGCCACAACTAGAGAGAAGAGAATAGTTGAGTGCCAAAAATAATGAAGCCACAACTAGAGAGAAGAGAATAGTTGAGTGCCAAAAATAATGAAGCCACAACTAGAGAGAATAGTTGAGTGCCAAAAATAATGAAGCCACAACTAGAGAGAAGAGAATAGTTGAGTGCCAAAAATAATGAAGCCACAACTAGAGAGAAGAGAATAGTTGAGTGACAAAAATAATGAAGCCACAACTAGAGAGAAGAGAATAGTTGAGTGCCAAAAATAATGAAGCCACAACTAGAGAGAAGAGAATAGTTGAGTGACAAAAATAATGAAGCCACAACTAGAGAGAAGAGAATAGTTGAGTGCCAAAAATAATGAAGCCACAACTAAAGAGAATAGTTGAGTGCCAAAAATAATGAAGCCACAACTAGAGAGAAGAGAATAGTTGAGTGCCAAAAATAATGAAGCCACAACTAGAGAGAATAGTTGAGTGCCAAAAATAATGAAGCCACAACTAGAGAGAAGAGAATAGTTGAGTGCCAAAAATAATGAAGCCACAACTAGAGAGAAGAGAATAGTTGAGTGACAAAAATAATGAAGCCACAACTAGAGAGAAGAGAATAGTTGAGTGCCAAAAATAATGAAGCCACAACTAGAGAGAAGAGAATAGTTGAGTGCCAAAAATAATGAAGCCACAACTAGAGAGAATAGTTGAGTGCCAAAAATAATGAAGCCACAACTAGAGAGAAGAGAATAGTTGAGTGCCAAAAATAATGAAGCCACAACTAGAGAGAAGAGAATAGTTGAGTGACAAAAATAATGAAGCCACAACTAGAGAAGAGAATAGTTGAGTGCCAAAAATAATGAAGCCACAACTAGAGAGAAGAGAATAGTTGAGTGACAAAAATAATGAAGCCACAACTAGAGAGAAGAGAATAGTTGAGTGCCAAAAATAATGAAGCCACAACTAAAGAGAATAGTTGAGTGCCAAAAATAATGAAGCCACAACTAGAGAGAAGAGAATAGTTGAGTGCCAAAAATAATGAAGCCACAACTAGAGAGAAGAGAATAGTTGAGTGCCAAAAATAATGAAGCCACAACTAGAGAGAATAGAATAGTTGAGTGCCAAAAATAATGAAGCCACAATTAGAGAAGCAGTGAACCAAGTAAGAGCCAGTATAACTATAAGTATTTTTTTCCAGCTGAGCCTAAATTGTCATGTTTCTATCTTTGTTACTCGGCGATAAGGTAGATTTTGTAGCGAAAGATGATGGTTATTCTGAAAACTTGGCCTTAATATGACACACAGCCATAGTAGTTTCATATATTTCCATTAAGTATCGAGAAATCAGCTAATAAGAGATTCAAGTTACGATCAGCTGGAAAAAAATAGAGTTATAGATTGTAACAGCTCTACAACCAACAGAGAAAAAATATAGGAGATAAAACAGATAAAAAGACTAGGAGAAAAAAAAAAAAACAACAACAGCGGAGAGGAAAGAGAAAATAGAAGAAGGTAAAAAAATATGGGAAAATATAAAAAAAAGAAAGAAAAAAAAAACATGAAAAAAAAAAAAACGAGTAAGAGAAAACAGAGAGAAAAAGAGGAGAGAGAGAGAGAGAGAGAGAGAGAGAGAGAGAGAGAGAGAGAGAGAGAAAAAAAAAAAAGAGGGAGAGAGAGTGTGTGTGTGAGAGTATTCTTAGTAATAAAGAGAGAGAGAGAGAGAGAGAGAGAGAGAGAGAGAGAGAGAGAGAGAGAGAGAGAGAGAGAGAGAGAGAGAGTATTCTTAGTAATAAAGAGAGAGAGAGAGAGAGAGAGAGAAAGAGAGGGGGGAGAGGGAGAGAGAGAGTGTGAGAGAGAGTATTCTTGGTAATAAAGCGAGAGAGAGAGAGAGTGTGTGTGTGTGTGTGAGAGAGAGTATTCTTATTAGTAATAAAGCAAACACCAATAATTCCTCTAAAACATGAGTCCGAGTGAAGCAAGCAATAGGCAGTATGGAGAGACATTAACCCCTTCTGGATGACTGTAAACAGTTTAGGAAGGAGCTGTGGGAGTTAATAGGGTAAATAATGTCTCAACCAACCCTCTGACTTCCATATACCCTCCTAAGCTGGATACAATCGTCTAATAATAATATTTTTTTTATTAATTTTACCACACCACCAAACACCTCCAATGAAATTAATGAAAACATGTATGTGATCCACCGGGATTCGAACCTGGGTTATCACACACAGATTTTTAGACATCTTAACCATTACACCACCGAGGCGGTAATAATAACCAGAAAATATAAAAGTAATACATCCTTTAACAGGCACCATAATAACGGTGGCAAGGGGGGCGGGTGATTGAACAATAGTAAAAGCGCGGGTCATGGATGCAGTCATGTCAAGGCCAACAGAACAAGAGAAACTACACAGAGATAAATGGGAGGAAAGAACAAATAAATATATATTATAATAGAAAACGATAACCCATGTCTTAAGAGAAATGAGAACATAAATGAAATGAAGAATTACTTGTCATTAGTGAGACCCCATATGGATTATGCTGTCCAATTTTGGTGTCCTTATTATAGAATGGACATAAATTCATTGGAGAATACAACATAGAATGACAAAAATTATCCATAATATTAGACATCTTCCGTATGAAGAAAGGTTGAATAAATTAGGCTTACATTCGTTAGAGAGACGCAGAGTTAGAGGGGATATGATAGTGTTCAAGTGGGTTAGTGGGATAAATAAAGGGGACATGAAAAATGTACTAAAGCTCAGTGATAGCGAAAGAACTCGACCAAATGGTTTCAAATTAGATAAATTTCGTTTCAGAAAGGATATAGGCAAATATTGGTTTGGTAACAGAGTTGTAGATAGGTGGAATAGGCTACCAAGTGCTATAGTGGAATCAAGAACGATAGGGAGCTTTAAGATAAAATTAGATAGGCATATGGAGGAGATGGGTTGTGTGAGAGGGAGATCTGGCAGGTATGGGCCAATCGGCGCTCTGTAGACCCCCGTTTTCTGACCTCTGGCCGTTCGGTGAGGTCAGTCCTAATGGTGTTAGTGAGCTGGGCTTTATAAGCCCAGCTTATAAGGCCTTATAATTAGGGTAAAGTGTGAGAGGGATCCGCCTTGTTTGGGCCAATCGGCTTTCTGCAGACTCCCATTTTCTTATGTTTTTATGTTCTAAAAGAGGCTGCAAGAACCGATTAGTCAGTCAGTCAGGCAGTAGCCAGCCCTTACTCCCACAAGGGGTAGGGAGGATCAGCAAGAGACACCAGAAAGGAAAAAGAGGTAAAACCGTAAGAGGCGAAGAACACATAACAGTTCGCACACAAAAAAGAAAGCACACATGCATTCAGAAGCACCAATCACTAATCAGCCCCCGAACACACAGCGTACTGTTAATGCATAAGTGCGCGGAATTTCGATGCGAGTATCCTAGGTTCGAGTCCTTGGAGTGCCACATGTATTTGTTGATTTCATTAATTGAGTTTAGATGTGAAGTTGGTTGGTGTTAAAAAAAAATAATAACAAGCATTGTGTAGCACTCTTCCAACTTTGTCAATCACCCAGCCGCTCCATACCCTTCTCCTATGTCTCCCCCTGACAACTATAACGGCTGATCCACTCCAACAAGCATAATTATGTAAGCACAAAATTAACAACAACTATAATAATAATAATAATAGTTCTTAAAGCTAGCGCATGCTAAGCTAGCTAAGGATAGCTCAATAAGGCCGATTAGGCGTATTTCCATTGGGGTCCTGTACTACTACCCCATCCCTTTGCTCATGAGGGATGGTAAAGACTCAGTGCTTGTGAAAAATCTTTAATGCGCCGAGCGTGGGCGCGAACCCGGGCCTTCTGGGTGGAAGTCCGAGACGCTAGTCACTACACCAAGCGAGCCGCTATAAAGAGTGAAACGAGCGGTAATAAGCCGCTTGTCAGTTCCCGACGGAGGTAAAAGGAGGACATTAAGGGGGGATGGGCCGGTTTTCAGGACCACTGGCTTTCTCCCTCATGTTTAGCCCCATTAGTTTTCATATGTTAAGTTGTTTGCCCCATTAGTTAATCGATTTTAAGACTTTTCGTCCCATTTCGTCCTCAATATTTAGACCTTTCGTGCTATTTAGGTGTCGATTTTTTCCCTGGCGAACGATAGTGAGCCTGTAATGTTGGAAGAACCAGCCTTCGGCCGGGACATTTTTCTACCGAAAAATGTACAAATTAATCTAGAAGGGGGATCTAATGGATTGTTGTTGTTTTTTTTTTTAATTTGATGGAGGTCTAGGGGAGGAAACTAGAAACAAAATGAATACATGCAAACATCGCCCAAAAAGTGAACCATCCCAAGAACAAGAAAATAAAGAGATAATATTCTAGGAGAAGAAAACATGATGCGAGAGAGGGTAGAACTTAGATGAACAGTGACAGTAATATACTTAATTCATTAAACATAAAACAGGCGAACTAATCAGTAACTGTGACTACAATTAAGGGAGCCCACCTCGCTTTTTTTTTTATCTTTCTCTCCCTCTCTCTTTGGCTTGTATCCATTCGGCCCCATTCAGCCTACTGTTTTAAGACGTTTACCCCCATCCAGGTGTTAATATTTTCCTGGCGAGCGGTAGCGAGCCAGCATATATATATTTTTGTTTTGACAGCAAGCTAAATTTGTACCGTACATTTTTCGATAGAACAATTTCTCCGGCGAAGCCGGATTTCTCCATACAATGCTGGCTCGCTATCGCTTGTCAGGAAGAAATCGACACCTGGATGGGGATAAACGTCTTAAAACAGTTTGCTGAATGGGGCCGAATAGATACAAGCCAGGGAAAGAGAGAAAAGGAGAGAAAGATAAACAAAAATGGTGGTAAAACAGTAACGGTGGTGGAATGAACGGTGAGGCAGAGTAACGGCGGCAGTGGTGTAGTTGGCTGGTAACGGGTCAGGTCACAGGGTCAAGCTAAGGTCAACCAGCACACTCCCAACGTGCCTTCCTGTCACGACCACCACAACCACAACAACAACCATCTCCAGCACTACAACCACAACCACCACTATCTCCCGCACTACAACCACTATCACCCTTACCACAACCACCATCACCCTTACTACAACCACAACCATCTTTCTTACTACAACCACAACCACCACTATCTCCCGCACTACAACCACTATCACCCTTACCACAACCACCATCACCCTTACTACAACCACAACCACCACCATCACTACAACCACAACACCACTATCTCCCGCACTACAACCACTATCACCCTTACCACAACCACCATCACCCTTACTACAACCACAACACCACTATCTCCAGCACTACAACCACTATCACCCTTACCACAACCACCATCACCCTTACTACAACCACAACCACCACCATCACTACAACCACAACACCACTATCTCCCGCACTACAACCACTATCACCCTTACCACAACCACCATCACCCTTACTACAACCACAACCACCACCATCACTACAACCACAACACCACTATCTCCAGCACTACAACCACTATCACCCTTACCACAACCACCATCACCCTTACTACAACCACAACCACCACCATCACTACAACCACAACACCACTATCTCCCGCACTACAACCACTATCACCCTTACCACAACCACCATCACCCTTACTACAACCACAACCACCACCATCACTACAACCACAACACCACTATCTCCCGCACTACAACCACTATCACCCTTACCACAACCACCATCACCCTTACTACAACCACAACCACCACCATCACTACAACCACAACACCACTATCTCCAGCACTACAACCACTATCACCCTTACCACAACCACCATCACCCTTACTACAACCACAACCACCACCATCACTACAACCACAACACCACTATCTCCAGCACTACAACCACTATCACCCTTACCACAACCACCATCACCCTTACTACAACCACAACCATCTTTCTTACTACAACCACCACTATATCCCGCATCACAACCACCACTATCTCCCGCATCACAACCACCACTATCTCCCGCATCACAACCACCACCATCTCCCGCATCACAACCACCACCCTTACTACAACCACAACCATCTTTCTTACTACAACCACAACCACCACTATCTCCCGCATCACAACCACCACTATCTCCCGCATCACAACCACCACTATCTCCCGCATCACAACCACCACTATCTCCCGCATCACAACCACCATCACCCTTACTACAACCACAACCATCTTTCTTACTACAACCACAACCACCACTATCTCCCGCATCACAACCACCACTATCTCCCGCATCACAACCACCACTATCTCCCGCATCACAACCACCACTATCTCCCGCATCACAACCACCACTATCTCCCGCATCACAACCACCACTATCTCCCGCATCACAACCACCACTATCTCCCGCATCACAACCACCACTATCTCCCGCATCACAACCACCACTATCTCCCGCATCACAACCACCACCCTTACTACAACCACAACCATCTTTCTTACTACAACCACAACCACCACTATCTCCCGCATCACAACCACCACTATCTCCCGCATCACAACCACCACCATCACCCTTAGTACAATCACAACCACCACCATCACCCTTAGTACAATCACAACCACCACCATCACTACAACCACAACCACCACTATGACCCTTACTACAGCCACAACCACCACCATCTTTCTTACTA
>CM064552.1:39210259-39242759 GCA_032716605.1 Paralithodes platypus | reverse complement strand
CACTGATTGTGATAGTTTATATTTCATTAATTTCACCACAACACCAAACACCCCCAATGAAATTAATTAAAGTATATATGATCCGCCGGGATTCGAACCCGGGTTATCACACACAGATTTTTGCCACCTTAACCATTACACCACCAGGAGGCTGCTAATGGACCACTTGCGAGTTTCAGGCTATAAGGAAGTTGGAGTTTTTTACATTGATATTTAGCAGAATTTCCAGCTAAAATGTGGTTGTAGTACCGGTACAATAAAATGTGGTTGTAGTACATATTATATAAATACATACAACTAAATTCAACATACGTTTTATCCATTAGACATCTACTTTATTATTTGTATTTCTTTTTAAGGGGAGGTTTCTAGTTTGTTTCCTACTCCTCCAGCAATCTTAAAATTTCACCCCCTTGACCCCCTTTCAAGATAAATTTGTACATTTTTCGGTAGAAAAATGTCCCGGCCGAAGGCCGGTTACTCTTAAATTACAGGCTCGCTAGCGCTCGCCAGGATAAAATCGACACCTAAATGGCACGATAGGTCTTAAAATTGACAGAATGGGGCGGAAATTCTTAAAATCACCAAACTAATGGGGCAAGCGTCTTAAAATCTCAAAAGCAATGGGGCTACACATGAGGGAGAAAGGGGTCAAGAAAAAAGTCCCTCAAGTGGAAAACTCCCCTTAATACCGATGTTTACGGCACCAACTTCCTTATAGCTCAAAACTGGCAAGTGGTCAATTGTGGAGAGGTGGTTGTAACTGATAACCTGAATAGTAATAATGAAGCTGGTTCTGGTTGTGATTGTTGCCGATGGTAATGTAGAGGTTGGTATTGTAGAGGTTGGTATTCTTGTAATGTGATTGTAGAGGTTGGTATTCTTGTAATGTGATTGTAGAGGTTGGTATTCTTGTAATGTGATTGTAGAGGTTGGTATTCTTGTAATGTGATTGTAGAGGTTGGTATTCTTGTAATGTGATTGTAGAGGTTGGTATTCTTGTAATGTGATTGTAGAGGTTGGTATTCTTGTAATGTGATTGTAGAGGTTGGTATTCTTGTAATGTGATTGGCTTTATACTGGTTCCACCTTCCCATGTCCTTGAGGAGTTATATGAGCACGTTTCCCAGCAATTTTTCAATATATATATTCTGACCGTTTTTTAATTAAAGTTCTTTTATAATTCAACCATCTATAATATATAATAATCTTCAGTTTAGTTGCCGATGCAAATAATAGCCTTTGTTTTCCCCATATAAACATTGTTGATAGAGTATTACCGGAAACAAATACAAATAAAAACACATGATTGTTTCCAGTGCCATGTCTACCTCACCTGGTCCTCACTCGCATGTCTCTCCACCTACACCACCTTTATACATAGCCTAGACGACTGCACGAAAACCCTACGATAATATCTAGTATGGTTTATAGCATTTACAATCTTGACAGGCCTTCAACACACGAAACAATACCATCCACACATGGATTACTCGCCTCAACAGTCCAGCATACCACATGGGCATTAATACTTCTACTGCCTTCATTTACCCATGTCCCAAACCACACATTATATTGTACACATCTCGAACACAACTATTCTCAACAGACAACCATAACATTGTAAAATATCATATATCATACTCTCACTCCTCCCTTTTCTCTACGTCTCGAACCCCATAATCCCATCTCCACTAGCCCACCCCATGCACCACCCAAGACCCTTAAATCCTATGTACCACCTACCAATCACCCGAATAATGTATGTTCCCTCTTTAATGTTTTCCCTGTCTCCTTATATCATCGTTTCTCCATATCCATACCTTCTAACGTCCCAAATGCCATATGTCCCCGTTTCATCATGTCCTCTTCACCCCCATCCATACTTCCTTCCATAACACTCAAATGCCATATGTCCCCGTTTCATCATGTCCCCTTCCATAAGACTTCCTAATGTTGCCCCTTCCACTGTAGCCTAGAAGGGTCACTAGACCTGTTGTTGCTTGATTTCCTTTGTATTACCGGGTTATCATGTTCCAACCTTCCCCTTATAGCATGCTTCTTTTCAACCGGCGGTAAGTTGCAAAGTTCCCATCAAGATTTGTTTTTTTTTTTTTTTTTTTTTTTTTACTAAGTTACTAAGTTATATGGAAGATTTTGTAGTGAAATATGGTGCGAAATTATATAAACTTGGTCTTGATATGATGCAGAGACATAGTAGCTTAAGGGGAGGTATTTAGTTTGTTCCCTACGTTTTCATAAAGCTTAAAATTACACCCCCTAGACCCCTTTTCAAGATAAATTTATAAATTTTTCGGTAGAAAAATGTCCCGGCCGGAGGCCGATTGCTCTTAAAATACAGGCTCGCTATCGCTCGCCAGGAAAAAATTGACACCTTAATGGCAAGAAAGGTCTTAAAATTGACAGAAATGGGGCAAAATGTCTTAAAATGTCTAAACTACTAGGGCGAACGTCTTAAAATCTCAAAAACAATGGGGCTAAACATGAGGGAGAAAGGGGTCCAGAAAGAAAAAAATCCCTCAAGTGGAATTCTCCCCCTTAATATAGTTCCATTAAATAGTGAGATCATTGCTGCTATAAGAGGGATTCCAATGTATACCGTCAATTGAAAGCAATCCACATACAGTTACCCTTCCCCTTACACCCACCTCATAACCCATATAGGCTACCGTACTCCCCTCCCCTCCCCTCCCCACACACATTTCCCCACCTACTTCATCTCCCCTCCCCACACACATTTCCCCACCTACTTCATCTCCCCTCCCCTCCCCACACACATTTCCCCACCTACTTCATCTCCCCTCCCCACACACATTTCCCCACCTCCTTCATCTCCCCTCCCCACACACATTTCCCCACCTCCTTCATCTTTTTAAACCCCTCTTTATATCGCCATTTCAGCTTCTAAACCCCTCCATGCACCACTCCAACATTTCAACTACTCTTTGTGTCCCCCCACTTCTATTTGTGACTCTCTCATGATTCCACTTCCTCATTTCCTATTCTACCCCCACCTCATACCTCTAACCCCCCCCCCCCCCAGTATTAAGGGGAGGTATTTAGTTTGTTCCCTACGTTTTCATCAAGCTTAAAATTACACCCCCTAGACCCCCCCCCCCAGTATTAAGGGGAGGTATTTAGTTTGTTCCCTACGTTTTCATCAAGCTTAAAATTACACCCCCTAGACCCCCTTTCAAGATAAATTTGTACATTTTTCGGTAGAAAAATGTCCCGGCCGGAGGCCGGTTGCTCTTAAATTACAGGCTGGCTATCGCTCGCCAGGAAAAAATCGACACCTTAATGGCACGAAAGGTCTCAAAATTGACATAAATGGGGCAAAATGTCTTAAAATGTCAAAACTACTAGGGCGAACGTCTTAAAATCTCAAAAGCAATGGGGCTAAACATGAGGGAGAAACGGGTCCAGAAAAAAATCCCTCAAGTGGAAATCTCCCCTTAAGCCGGAGTCACACGAGCCCCTTTTCGAGCAATGTTTACGGGCAATCATGGTCTGGAAGCTTACAAAATTATAGTTTATCAGAATTCAGCCTCTACCTGCAGTCTAGTTAGTTACCGATGCCAGTGCAAAAAAGTCCAGATATAATACGAGAAAAAACTTGCTCATGGAAAATTGACGGAAAAAGCGCTCGTGTGACAGCGGCTTAGAGTCCCTTGTTCTCAAAGGAGTACAAAGGATATCAAGCAACAACAGGTCTAGTGAACCTTCTAGGCAGCTTGTCCTCCAAAACACTGAGGATCAAGTGTCCAAACAGTGGTTTAGAGTGGGTAAGGGATCATTGGAAAGGGAACTACTGCCCTGGAATGTCCCTGCCATCTCCGACTCCACCCACACCCTCCATATACGGCCACTCAAAAGATACAATTGCCAGCTACTTGTTTCGGCAACTCGGCAGAATTAAGGGGAGGAAGACCGTTTTTCTGGACCCCCTTCTCCCTAATGTTTAGCCCCACTAGTTTTGAGATTATAAGACGTTCGGCCCATTAGTTTGGCGATTTTAACACCTTTCGCCACATTTCGTTGTAAATTTTAAGATCTTTCGTGCCATTTAGGTGTCGATTATTTCCTGGCGAGCGAAAGGGAGCCTGCAATTTTAAAAGGAATCGGCCTTTGGCCGGGACTTTTTTCTACCGAAAAATGTACAAATTTATCTTGAAGGGGGGTCTAGGGGGTGTTTTTCTAAGCTTGATGGAGGTCTAGGGAGGAAACTAAAAAAATATATGAATACATAGACCAAACAAACGGCCAGTCTCCCCTTAAGGGTTGCCGGAAAAGTGTTGGTATGACTCCACCCTCATCCTCTCTGCCATCTCCACCTATTCCTCCTCCTCCCTCACGTTCCTGGTCAGTAACGTAACCTGCCGCCCACACACACCCACACACCTACCACAGCCGCCCACACACCTACCACAGCCACCCACACACCTACCACAGCCGCCCACACACACCCACACACCTACCACAGCCACCCACACACCTACCACAGCCGCCCACACACACACACACCTACCACAGCCGCCCACACACACCCACACACCTACCACAGCCGCCCACGCACACACACACACCTACCACACACACATCTACCACAGCCGCCCACACATCTACCACAGCCGCCCACACACACCTACCACCGCCGCCCACACACACCTACCACCGCCGCCCACACACACCTACCACCGCCGCCCACAAACACCTACCACCGCCGCCCACACACACCTACCACAGCCGCCCACACACACCTACCACAGCCGCCCACACACTTACCACACACACCCACACGCACCTACCACAGCCGCCCACACACCTACCACAGCCGCCCACACACCTACCACAGCCACCCACACACCTACCACAGCCGCCCACACCTACCACAGCCGCCCACACACCTACCGCAGCCGCACACACCCACCCACACGCACCTACCACAGCCGCCCACGCTCCATAAGCCATTCCTGTCCCACTAACCCAATGGCTACACCCTATATTAATTTTACCAGTCACGGTACAAAAATAACAATCTTATCCTATTTGTTTACCAGCATATATGACGTCAGGCTATGAAGGATACATTATAGTGTTGGTGTTGATAATATTGAATTGCTGTTGCACTTATTGAAACATTGAGTTGTATTGTTGGTGTTGATAATATTGAATTGTTGTTGCACTTATTGAAACATTGAGTTGTATTGTTGGTGTTGATAATATTGAATTGCTGTTGCACTTATTGAAACATTGAGTTGTATTGTTGGTGTTGATAATATTGAATTGATGTTGCCCTTATTGAAACATTGAGTTGTATTGTTGGTGTTGATAATATTGAATTGTTGTTGCACTTATTGAAACATTGAGTTGTATTGTTGGTGTTGATAATATTGAATTGCTGTTGCACTTATTGAAACATTGAGTTGTATTGTTGGTGTTGATAATATTGAATTGCTGTTGCACTTATTGAAACATTGAGTTGTATTGTTGGTGTTGATAATATTGAATTGCTGTTGCACTTATTGAAACATTGAGATGTATTGTTGGTGTTGATAATATTGAATTGCTGTTGCACTTATTGAAACATTGAGTTGTATTGTTGGTGTTGATAATATTGAATTGCTGTTGCACTTATTGAAACATTGAGTTGTATTGTTGGTGTTGATAATATTGAATTGCTGTTGCACTTATTGAAACATTGAGTTGTATTGTTGGTGTTGATAATATTGAATTGCTGTTGCACTTATTGAAACATTGAGTTGTAAGCTAGCAGGAATATTGATATGCACTACAGGCTACAAATTCGTCATTGGAATATTAAGCCACGAAGCAGATCTTGTGTACGTGTACAGTATGTGCAATGTGCATGCCATGTGCACGGCTTTAGATACAACCAACAATTATTGCATTCAAACAATTATGAAGCGATCGTAATTTCCAATACATTTAGGAGTTATTCTCCATTTCTACACTCATGTTACAAGACGTATTATTGACGTTGAAATAAAAAAGGTACTTATAAAATGATCAGTGAATTACTTGTACTCCCATCAGTATAGCTATTACAACAACAGTTGTTATATCGTACAGAAGTACTATAGTCTATTCGCTGTAAGAAGGCGAGAAATCATTAAGGGGAGGTATTTAGTTTGTTCCCTAGACCTCCAGCAAGCTTAAAATTACACCCCCTCGAGTCCCTTTCAAGATTAATTTGTAAATTTTTCGGTAGAAAAATGTCCCGGCCAAAGGCCGTTTCCTCTTAAGTTACAGGCTCGCTATCGCTCGCCAGGATAAAATAGACACCTGAATGGCACGAAAGGTCTTAAAATGGGGTGAAAGTTCTTAAAATCGACAAACTAACGGGGCAAACATCTTAAAATCTCAAAAGCAATGGGGCTAGACATGAGAGAGAAAGGGGTCAAGAAAAAAAATCCCTCAAGTGGACATCCCCCCTTAACTCTATCCTCTGTAACTCACAAAGGCTAGAGCAAATTGACTGTAAATTTCCACATCTATTTCTTGACCGACTCTTACCAAATGGTAGAAATATTAGCTCGATTACTCAAGTCGTTTTTTGAGTTACAGAGGTTAGAGGTCATGATTTATCGCCTACTTACAGCGCATAGACTACAGTGTGCTATAATACATGAAGGCTGAAATATGCCCTCGTTTAGTGTGAACATAACGTTATTATAATCAATATCGATGGGAGTGCTCGGATTCTCAGAAAACAATATATACAGTACTATTCCACCCCCTAAATTAAGGGGCGATTTCCACTTGAGGGATATTTTTCTTGACTCCTTTCTCCCTCATGTTTATCTCCATTGTTTTACTAATTTTAAGACGTTCGCCCCATTAGTTTGACGATTTTAAGAACTTTCGCTCCATTTCTGTCAATGTTAAGACCTTTCGTGCCATTTAGGTGTTGATTTTATCCTAGCGAGCGATAGCGAGCCTGTAATTTAAGAGGAACCGGCTTTCAGCCGGGTCATTTTTCTACCGAAAAATGTACAAATTTATCTTGAAAGGGGCTCAAGGGGTTGTAATCTTAAGCTTGATAGATGTCTAGGGACCAAACTAAAAACCTCCCCTTAATATCAAACCCAATGATAAGCTTTTCCTGATTCTTATTAATGTGGCCCTCAACATTTGCCTCCCACACATAATTATTGTAAGTCACCATCTTAACATCGCACTTCCTCTCCACATTCTTCGCTCATATCTCGAGTCTTTTATGATGGCATGGTTTGTTATAGAATCCTTACTTAAGGGGAGATGTCCACTTGAGGGATTTTTTGCTTTACCCCTTTCTCCCTTATGTTTAGCCCCATTGCTTTTGAAGTTTTAAGACGTTCGCCCCATTAGTTTGGCGATTTTAAGAAGTTTCACCCCATTTATGTCACTTTTAAGACATTTTGTCCCATTTAGGCGTCAATTTTTCCTTGCGAGCGATAGCGAGCCTGTAATTTAAGAGGAATCGGCCTTCGGCCGTAACATTTTTCTACCGAAAAATGTACAAATTTATCTTGAAAGGGGGTCAAGGGGGTGTAATTTCAAGCTTGATGGAGGTCTAGGAAACACACTAAAACCTCCCCTTAATAGGACTCCCTGGTTCCTCTTATTAATTATTCATAGGTCTGTCAGGCACTTGTTGTTTTGTTTTCTTCTTAAAGATGGAGTCCTTTCAATTATATTACGGATTTTAATAGTAATGACCACTGGGAATGGAATTAGTAAACTATCTCGATTAAGGGGGGGATGGTTCACTTTAAGGGGGGATGGTTCACTTTAAGGGGGGATGGTTCACTTTTTGGGCGATTTTTGTATGTATTCAGTATTTTTCTAGTTTCCTCCCTAGACCTCCATCAAATTAAAAAAAAAAAAAAAACATCCATTAGATCCCCCTTCTAGATTAATTTGTACATTTTTCGGTAGAAAAATTTCCCGGCCGAAGGCCGATTCTTCCAACATTACAGGCTCACTATCGTTCGTCAGGGAATAAACTGACACCTAAATAGCACGAAAGGTCTAAATATTGACTAAGAAATGGGGCGAAAGGTCTTAAAATCGACTAACTAATGCGGCAAACATCTTAACAACTGAAAACTAATGGGGCTAAACATGAGGGAGAAAGCCAGCCAGTGGTCCTGAAAACCGGCCCATCTCCCCTTTAAGGCTCTGAATCTTACAGGTCCTTCTAAAACTGCAAACAATCGCGTTCAGATAGCCATAATGGAGCCCTTGTACTGAACCGGTTAATATGAAACCCTTAAGGGGAGGTTTTTAGTTGATTCCCTAGACTTCCATCAAACTTAAAATTACACCCCCTTGAGTCCCTTTCAAGATATATTTGTACATTTTTCGGTAGAAAAATGTCCCGGCCAAAGGCCGGTTCCTCTTAAATTACAGGCTCGCTATCGCTCGCCAGGATAAAATTGACACCTGAATGGCACGAAAGGTCTTAATATGGGTTGAAAGTTCTTAAAATCGCTAAACTCATGGGGCAAACGTTTTATAATATCAAAAGCAATGGGGCTAAACATGAGGGAGAAAGGGGTCAAGAAAAAAATCCCTTAAGTGGAGATCCCCTTAAGTGGAGATCTCCCCTTAAGCTTTTCATGTAGACTCGCCGCCCCTGATGCTGGAAGTGACCCGTAACTGTTGCCTCCCACACATTAGCCTAGAAGTCACTGGTCTTAACCCTTTCACGCATTTATGACGCAGAGGTTGCCAGATTAGCAATAAGAAATAGAGTTCTCTCACTCTTATAATTACCACTCCAAAATTAGTTTTCTGCCCACAGCTAACTCAAAGACAACTGCAGAGGTTGAAGTAACTAAACTAAATTTTTCTAAACACCCCTGATGGTAACAAAGGCTTTAAAGTATCCCCAATAGGCTCAAAATCGCGTCATATGTCGGAGAGGGTTAACGTCACACACACACACACACTGTTATCATTCCTTCTATATTCGTCACATCCTGTTTATCATGCTTACTGGGGGTCACCGGTTTTTTCTTCTTCTCGCATCTTCTCTCTTTCTCTGGCTTGTATCCATTCGGCCCCATTCAGCCAACTGTTTTAAGACGTTTATCCCCATCCAGGTGTTGGTTTCTTCCTGGCGAGCGATAGCGAGCCAGCATTGTATGGAGAAATCCATCTATCATCAGTTTACTTTCCGATACCGTTGCAAAATATTCCAAAATGTTGCCAGAAAAATGTTGATCATCGAATGTTGACTATAAAAGCTCTCGTGTGATACCGGCTTAAGTGACCACTGACATTTGACGCCCACACGTAAGAACTGTAAGTCACTGAGCTTTAGACTCACTTCCTCCTTACATTCCTCGCTATGGGGCGTTTTTCTGCCCCCCCCCCCCCCCCTTCTTCCTCATGTAGAGCCCCATAAGTTTTCAGATTTTAAGACGTTCGCCCCATTAGTTTGTCGAGTTTAAAACCTTTCGTCCCATATCAATATCAAGACCTTTCGTGCCATTTAGGTGTCGATATTTTCCTGGCGAGCGATAGCAAGCCTGTAATTTTTAGAGAAACCGGCCTTTGGCCGGGAAAATTTTCTATCGAAAAATGTACAAATTTATCTTGAAGGGGGGTCTAGGGAGTGTTTTTTGTTTAAGCTTGATAATTAATATAATAAAATAATTAATATATAATAAATAGACCCCCCAAAATAACCACTGTCCCCTTAACCCTTATATATCCTTCTTACCTTATACAGTATATTGCAATGATTCCTTCTTACCTTATACAGTATATTGCAATGATTCCTTCTTACCTTATACAGTATATTGCAATGATTCCTTCTTACCTTATACAGTATATTGCAATGATTCCTTCTTACCTTATACAGTATTGCAATGATTCCTTCTTACCTTATACAGTATATTGCAATGATTCCTTCTTACCTTATACAGTATATTGCAATGATTCCTTCTTACCTTATACAGTATATTGCAATGATTCCTTCTTACCTTATACAGTATATTGCAATGATTCCTTCTTACCTTATACAGTATATTGCAATGATTCCTTCTTACCTTATACAGTATATTGCAATGATTCCTTCTTACCTTATACAGTATATTGCAATGATTCCTTCTTACCTTATAAAGTATATTGCAATGATTCCTTCTTACCTAACATGTTGCAATGATTCCTCGTTACATTTCTCCCTTTGTCTTAAGGGGGGTCACCGGCTTTTGTTTATCTTTCTCTCCTTTTCTCTCATTCCCTGGCTTATATCCATTCGGCCCTATTTAGCCAACTGTTTTAAGACTTTTATCTCCATCCAGGTGTCGATTTCTTCCTGGCGAGCGATAGCGAGCCAGCATTGTATGGAGAAATCCGGCTTCGCGGGAGACATTTTTCTATCGAAAAATTTACAAATTTAGCTTGCTGTCAAAACAAAAATATATATATGCTGGCTCGCTACCGCTCGCCAGGAAAATATTGACACCTGGATGGGGGTAAACGTCTTAAAACAGTAGGCTGAATGGGGTCGAATGGATACACGCGAAAGAGAGAGAGGGAGAGAAAGAGAAAAAAAAGCGAGGTGGGTTCCCTTAACCCTTGTATATCCTTTTTACCTTACATATTGCAATGATTCCCTCTAACTTAACCCTCTCCGACATATGACGCGATTTGGAGCCTATTAGGGATACTTTAAAACCTTTGTTACCCAGGGGTATTTAGAAACCTTTAGTTTAGTTACTTCAACCTCTGCAGTTGTCTTTGAGTTAGCTGTGGGCAGAAAACTAATTTAGGAGAGGTAATTATAAGAGTGAGAGAACTCTATTTCTTATTGCTAATCTGGCAACCTCTGCGTCATAAATGCGTGACAGGGTTGATGAGTAATATTTAATTAGCTATACAATAGTTACACATTCACTATCTACGCCTCACTTTCTCGTCGCATCCCTGTATCAACGATTATGTATCCTTCGGTGATCCGCTTTAAGCCGGTATCACACGAGAGCTATTTTAGTCAACATTCGATGATCATAATATTTCTGGCAACATTTCTGGAATATTTTGCACTGGTATCGGAAACTAGACTGATGATAGATGAATTTAAGTGACCGAAACATTGTAAATATTGACCTCATAAGCTGCCAGACCAGTGTTAAGGATAAATGTTAGGTGAAAAAGTGCTCGTGTGATACCGGCTTAACGGGGGGATGAGTGTATTTATTTCCTCATTTAACTGGCTTGGTGGTGTAATGGTTAAGGTGTCTAAAAATCTGTGTGTGATAACCCAGGTTCGAATCCTGGTGGATCACATAATTATACTTTATGCTTTCATTAATTTCATTGGAGGTGTTTGGTGTTGTGGTGAAATTAATAAAAAATAGATTACCCGGTATATAGGCTTTTATAACGTTCTTAGTTTACCCTCTACACTTCCATCAAGCTTTTAAAAAACGCCCCCACAAGACCCTCATTCAAGATAAATTTGCACATTTTTCGATAGAAAAATGTTCTGGCCGAAGGCCAGTTCCTCTTAAATTACAGGCTCGCTATCGCTCGCCAGGAAAAAATCAACACCTAAATAACACGAAAAGTGTTAATATTGACAAAGAAATGGGGCGAAAGGTTTTAAAATCGCCAAACTAATGGGCCGAACGTCTTCAAATCTCAAAACTAGTATGCTAAACATGAGGGAGAAGTGCGACCAGAAAAACGACCCGCCTCCCCTTAATTACCTAATGCAGGATTGACACATACACTTTCTAT
Organism: Paralithodes platypus; assembly: GCA_032716605.1. Classification (NCBI taxonomy): domain Eukaryota; kingdom Metazoa; phylum Arthropoda; class Malacostraca; order Decapoda; family Lithodidae; genus Paralithodes; species Paralithodes platypus. Next base: position 39,230,981 of record CM064552.1, on the reverse strand, counting down.
AGCCCACTTCCTCCTGTCGGGGTAATCCTCGCTCATGCATCGGTTCTTATTTAGCCTATCTACCTTTGAGTGTGAGGCAATTAATGGTCGACGTAATCATTTATTCCACTTTTACGGGGACAGGGGCCGCTTTTCTGGACCACTTTTCCCCTCGTGTTTAGCCCCATTGGTTTTCAGGTGTTAAGATGTTTGCCCCATTAGTTAGTCGATTTTAAGACTTTTCGCCCCATTTCGTCGTCAGTATTTAGACCTTTCGTGCTATTTAGGTGTCGATGTTTTCCCTGGCGAACGATAGTGAGCCTGTAATGTTGAAAGAACCGGCCCTTTGGCCGGGACATTTTTCTACCGAAAAATGTACAAATTAATCTAAAAGGGGGATCTAATGGATGTTTTTATAAATTTGATGGAGGTCTAGGGAGGAAACTAGAAAAATAATGAATACATGCAAAAATCGCCCAAAAAGTGAACCATCCCCCCTTAAAGTGAACCATCCCCCCTTAAAGTGAACCATCCCCCCTTAAGTATCTATTTCATCTGTATCGGGGTAGTATATTATTGTACCCCGCCCCTAAATGTACCGGTAGTTGGTCAATGTACCAAAGGAAAAACACATTGTTTATATTTTAAGGAATAGGAGTGAAATTGACCTAACTTGACACTCACTCACTCACTCACTCACTCACTCACACTCACTCACTCACTCACTCACTCACTCACTCACTCTCACTCACTCACACTCATCACTCAACTCCTCACACTCACTCACTCACATCACTCACCACTCACTCACCACACACTCACACACACCACAAGACACTCACACCACACACACACACACACACCACATACACACAAACAACACACACACACACGCACACACACACACCACACACACACACACACACACACACACACACACCCACACACACACACACACACCACACACACACACACACACAGACAACACACACACACCCAGACAACACACACACACAAACACACACACACACACACACACACACACCCCACACACACACACAAAAAACAACACACACACACACCCCCTTCACTACACGTCTTATTAAGTCTATGACAAATATGCTGGCAATGACTAGACGATTACATTCAGCTTAGGAAGGATCTCTAGCAATAACGAAGCTTCAAACTATATCCACCAACCCTTTAAGGGGAGATTTCTACTTAAGGGAATGTTTTCTTGACCCCTTTCTCCCTCATGTCTAGCCCCATTGCTTTTGAGATTTTAAGACGTTTGCCCCATTATTTTGGTGATTTTAAGAATTTCCGCCCATTCTGTCAATTTGAAGACCTTTCGTGCCATTTAGGTGTCGATTTTATCCTGGCGAGCGACAGCGAGCCTGTAATTTAAGAGTTACCGAAATGTACAAATTTATCTTGAAAGGGGGTCAAGGGGGTGACATTTTAAGATTGCTGGAGGAGTAGGAAACAAACTAAAAACCTCCCCTTAAAGTACAACAGATCCTTCAAAGCTTTATAATAACCTTTAAATATAGCTAGAATATAATAAAGGCCTACCACACGTCGCTGGTACTCAAAAGGTTACAAAACAAAAACAATAATACAATATAAATCCTACTTAATTCCGCGCCACGCCACTCAATCCAGGAAAAACACCTGGCAAAAAGTGGTGGTGGACAGGAGTGAATGGAGAATGCTTGTGAATAGTTGAGTGAACACGTGGTCATTTGGAGTAAGGGGTCGGGCGCAAGTTGGACTAGATAATAGTCCATCAGGCGCCTGGCCCGGGGAGACGATTAATATGAAGGGTGTGCCTGGAAGTGTGGTGGGAGGGCTTGTGGCTTTGGCTCCTCTGCATGTCTGCCTGCCGAGATCGGAACCTCTCCGGGTGGTCAGGGGCCGGGTGAGTGCTGGAGCGACCTTGGTAACCCTGGTCTCTGGGTCTTCTCCTGGGTGACCTGGATGTGTGTGAGTATGTGTTTTTTTTTTTATCTGTGTTTATTTTTTTGTTTTATGTTGTTTTTGTGTTTTCCCTGTTCTTGCTCTGTCTTGAGTCGGCTACCCCCAAAATGGGGATTGGGCCTGAGCATATAGATAGATAGATAGATAGAAAAAGGGCCAATCCTCGGCATCATATTTAGAGGCTGATAAATAACATGCAAGGGTCTTATCTGTCCGAGTCAAGGCCACCAACGACAACAACAACAACAACACAAACACACACACCGGTAATGGTTGATAGTGATGGGGGGAGGTAAACATGTGGAAAATATACCGATAATGAAGATGAGTTCAAAGCTTCTCCAACACACCTGCCTAGTACCATACCTAATATATATATATACATATATATATACCGGTAATTATAGAGAGAGAAAGCTACATAGAGCTACATAGATACACATACCTCAAGGTCCTTACTAGGCAGTCTGGCCTTACAAACTATATATATATATATATATATATATATAATTATACAGTATATACATATACACACATATATACACATACAGTACATACATATATATATACATATATATACTTACTGTACAGTGCACACACATACACATACATACATACATTCATACATTTTTTTTTTTTTTTTTCCCATATCACCCCAGCCCTCTGCATCCCTTGAAAGCGTTTATTGTGTCGCTCTCCACCACTCTCGCTGGTAGTTTATTCCACTCTGTCGCCACACTGTAGGTGGAGAAACTCTTTGTGACATCTAGGTTTGCCTTTTTGGTTTTTAATTTAATTCCATTTCCGCGAGTTTGATTAGTATTGTTTAATGTGAATAGTGCATTTACATCGACTTTGTCGAAACCTTTTAGTATCTTAAAGCACTCAATAAGCTGACCCCTCAACCTCCTCTTTTTTAATGAGAACAGGTTCAATCGTTTAAGTCTTTCTTCATATGATTTATTTCTTAATGAGGGTATCATCTTCGTCGCTCTACGCTGTACTGACTCGAGTCTTACAATGTCCTTGATCAGATAAGGTGACCAGAACTGCACACCATATTCAAGGTGGGGCCTCACCATACTTTTGAACAGTGGCACTATTACGTTCTCATGTTTACATGTAAATATTCGTTTAATAAAGCCCAATGCTATGTTTGCCTTATTTGCAGCTGCTATACATTGGTCGGAAGTTTTTAGGTTTTCAGATATTAGTACCCCTAGGTCTTTTACTACCGTTGCGGATTTTATTTGTTTGCCATTCATTTCGTATTTGTATTTCATATTTCTGCTACCAACCTGCAGCACCTGACACTTATCGACATTGAAGGGCATCTGCCATTTTTTCGACCACTCTGATATCTTGTTTAAATCAGATTGCAGCGCATTTCTATCATCTTCGTTCAGGACTGTATTTCCTATTTTTGTATCGTCGGCGAATTTGGAAATGGTGTTGTTTTACCCCTACATCAATATCGTTAATGTAAATGAGAAACAGGACCGGTCCAAGGACTGAACCCTGTGGAACTCCACTAGTGACAGGCTCCCACTCCGATTCCACTCCATTTATCACCACTCTCTGTCTTCTGTCTGTAAGCCAATTTTGTATCCAAGAATGAATTTCACCTTTGATACCTATCCTCTCCAGTTTAGCCAATAGTTTTCGGTGAGGCACCTTGTCGAAAGCTTTTTGAAAGTCCAAGAAGATTATATCTAGTGATTTCGTCATGTCGTTATATGTGAATAGTTTGTTATAAAATTCAATCAAATTTGTGAGGCATGACTTATTTGATCTAAAGCCGTGTTGACTATTTTTGATTAGGTTGTTTGATTCGAGGTAATCTACTATCTTATCTCAAGGATTTTTTTCCATGATTTTTCCTACAATTGAAGACTAATTGGTCTGTAATTACTCGCTTTGGCCTTGCTACCCTTCTTGGAGAGAGAGAGAGAGAGAGAGAGAGAGAGAGAGAGAGAGAGAGAGAGAGAGAGAGAGAGAGAGAGAGAGAGAGAGAGAGAGAGAGAGAGATACTGTATATATTATATAACTTTCACAATGTATATACAAAGAATACATAATGTAATTATTATCAAAGTTATTCAAAACAGACAGGCCGAGTTGCAAATATATGATTATTATAGCGTATGCTTATCTTAATATATTTTCAATGTTCGTTATCTTGATTCAACAATGCTGCACTAGGGTACAGTCGCGCTAATAAGTGATGTCTCGGCACCAATAATGTTAATAATGGTATCAGCAGTATCTAAGCTTCATTTCTTCATATCGAGTGAGATATACACGCATGTTCCTACACTCACCCACCCTATTCAACATCTGACAGACATTACTACAGCACAGCGCAAGCCACGCGTAATGACAGCTGGGACATGACTTATTAGCGCGACTGTACCGTGTAAGTTGTCATCAAATATAATAATAATAGTGGTCACGGTCCGGTGGTCTGTGACGTCACCGCGCGGGTTATAATAAACAGGTTTATGATATGCCCTATAATTAAAATAGTCGGTAGATTTGTTTTTGCCAGCACTAGGTAAATCTTGACAACAACGCTAATTAATCTTAAAATAAGCAAATCTTAGGTGAGATCATAATAGCATACGATTTATAACAGTATTTAGGTTTACATTGAAGAACATAATATTAAAGAATAAGTTAAGGGGAGGTTTTTAGTTTGTCCCCTAGACCTCCATCAAGATTAAAATTACACCCTCTAGACCCCCTTTCAAGATAAATTTATAAATTTTTCGGTAGAAAAATGTCAAGGCCTCTTAAATTACAGGCTTGCTATCGCTCGCCAGAAGAAATCTACACATAAATGGCACGAGGTCTTAAAATTGACAGAAATGGGGCAAAAGTTCTTAAAATCGCCAAACTAATGGGGCAAACGTCATAAAATCTAAAAGACAATGGGGCTAAACAGGAGGCAGAAAGGGGTCCAGAAAAAAATCCCTCAAGTGGATATCTCCCCTTAAGGGGGGTGACCTGCTTTTTGTTATTTCTGTCCTTTTCTCTCTTTTTCTGGCTTGTATCCATTCGGCCCCATTCAGCCAACTATTTTAAGACGTTTATCCCCATCTAGGTGTCGATTTCGTCCTGGCGAGCGATAGCGAGCCAGCATTATATGAAGAAATTCGGCTTCGCCGCAAACATTTTTCTATCGAAAAATGTACAAATTTAGCCTGCTGTCTAACAAAAATAAATAATATGCTGGCTCGCTACCGCTCACCAGTAAGAAATTGACACCTGGATGGGGATAAACGTCTTAAAACAGTAGGCTGAATGGGGTCAAATGGATACCAGCCCGAGAAAGATAGAAAAGGACAGAACAAACACAGGTCACACCCCCCTTAAAGCAAATAAAATACGGTACCGATTTCTAGAGGCCCTACTATGCCAGTAATATAAGCCTAATAATAGTCAATATTAGACTATCAAATATACAATTACTATTCGACATACAATCCACAAAATTACCTAAACAAACAAAACATTAAAACAAATATACGGTACTAACCAAATCAAACTTAAGGGGAGGTTTTTAGTGAGTTTCCTAGACTTCCATCAAGCTTGAAATTACACCCCCTTGACCCCCTTTCAAAATAAATTTGTACATTTTTCGGTAGAAAAATGTCCTGGCCGAAGGCCGGTTCCTATTAAATTACAGGCTCGCTATCGCTCGCCAGGATAAAATCGACACCTAAATGACACGAAAGGTCTTAAAAGTGAAATAAATGGGGGGAAAGTTCTTAAAATCGCCAAACTAATGGGGCGAACGTCTTAAAATCTCAAAAGCAATGGGGCTAAACATGAGGGAGCAAGGGGGGTAAAGAAAAAAAATAATCCCTCCAGTGGAAATCTCCCCTTAAACAGTGAAACTACGAGCCAACATTACTGGTATGGATGAAGAGCGGCCAAAGAACAAACTATAGTCCTAAGTGTTAAGGGAAGATTATATCCACCTGGAGGATTTTTTTTTTCTGGACCCCTTTCTCCCTCATGTTTGGCCCCATTGTGTTTTGAGATTTTAAGACGTTCGCCCCATTAGTTTGGCGATTTTAAGAACCCTCGCCCCATTTCTGTCAATTTGAAGACCATTCGTGACATTTAGGTGTCGATTTTATCCTGGCGAGCGAAAGCGAGCCTGTAATTTTAAACACATTTATCTTGAAGGGGGGGGGGGGGGGGAGGTCTAGGGGGCGTTTATTTATCTTGAAGGGGGGGGGGGGTCTAGGGGGCGTTTTTATTTTTCAGCTTGATGGAGGTCTAGGGAGGAAACTAAACAAAATAATATAAAGGTGAAACAATATGCAAATAAATAGGCCCATCCCCCCCCCCCCCCCCTAAAGGTGACAAAAACCAGCACTTTCGGTATCTACACAAACCACTCCAAGTCGTTTTAAGGGGGGTGACCTGTTTTTTTGTATTTTTCTCCTTTTCTCTCTTTCTCTGGCTTGTATCCATTCGGCCCCATTTAGCCAACTATTTTAAAACGTTTATCCCCATCTAGGTGTCGATTTCTTCCTGACGAGCGATAGCGAGCCAGCATTATATGAAGAAATCCGGCTTCGCCGGAGAAATTTTTCTATCGAAAAATGTACACATTTAGCCTGCTGTCAATTTTTTTTTTTAAATATGCTGGCTTGCTATCGCTCACCAATAACAAATTTACACCTGGATGGGGATAAACGTCTTCAAATAGTAGGCTGAATGGGGCCGAATGGATACAAGCCAGAGAAAGAGAAAAAAGGAGAGAAAAAAAGCAGGTTGCCGGTAAGCCTTTATCGCAAAACGTACTATTGGGGTATTTTACGAAGGGTACAAGTTGTAACCTATAACAAATAATAACACTGACCTTCTACCGAGAGAGTGCATGCAAACAGGATTGTGTAGGTCTCATTATAACTATTTAACCCAGAAGTAAGATTTGATGCCAACAGCTAAAGGAATACAGTCACGAGGAGGAACACCATAATACACTCATTAAATACACCATAAATACACCATAAATACACCATAATACACCATAAATACACCATAAATACACCATATACACTCATTACATTGCAATGACAAATGGGAAAACGATAAAAACGTTGATTGTTGAGTATAATACACGCTCCAAATGCATATGCAATACATACATTTAATACATTATGTCTAACGCCAAGACGAGCTGCCTCACTCAACAAAATGAAATAAATCGCTTAACCAATTGAGTCATTTTGTCAATATATATGCAACATTGAGATACCAGGAACAGTAGTTATAATAGATTGACACCATTGTTCCCGTTCGCCCAAACAATCCAGGACATGTTAAGGGGAGGCAGACCGTCTTTTTGGACCCCCTTCTCCCTAATGTTTAGCCCCAATAGTTTTGAGATTATAAGACGTTCGGCCCATTAGTTTGGCGATTTTAACACCTTTCGCCCCATTTCGTTGTCAATTTTAAGACCTTGCGTGCCATTTAGGTGTCGATTATTTCCTGGCGAGCGATAGCGAGCCTGCCATTATAAGAGGAACCGGCCTTTGGCCGGGAAATTTTTCTACCGAAAAATTTACAAATTTATCTTGAAGGGGGGTCTAGGGGGTGTTTTTCAAAGCTTGATGGAGGTCTAGGGAGGAAACTAAAAAAAAATATGAATAAATTAATCAAAAGACCAAACTCCCAGTCTCTCCTTCAGAAACTGGACCCTATGACGAACTGTACCTACACCTTCTAGTCCCTTCTCCTCGTATTACTACTTCTATTGTTCTCCTTTATTGTGTTTGTTTTTCTAGTTTAAGCAGTGGCACCTATTTATATTCTCCCCAGACCGTAGAGAACTGATAAAGAGAAAGCGTCAACACAAACAGATCAGCTTATCGCGGCACTCCAAGATGAATCAAACCTCGGGGCAAAACGTCAGGAAACCGATTCTATTTTGCGCAACTGAATTCTGAAGACTTGCGCAAACCTTACCTAATCTAAACTATTATCATTTTCTCCGGTATATATTTTGTTTCTCCTATGTGTATGAAGGAGACAAAAGGCAGGTTGCCTGTAACGAGTGTCTCCCCCAGAGTCAAAAGAGTGACAGAGAGCCAACTTCTAGGGACGTTTTGGTCAAAATGCCTGGACACACGAAGTTTAAAGCAGCTTAAGTCATAGGATGAAGGAAAGATTGATTGTGGGAGGGAGTTCCAGACTTCACTAGTTGAGTAGAAGACAGAAAATATTTGTGTGTATTTGTGTGTGTGTGTGTGAGTGTGTGTGTACATATAATTATATATATATATATAAGAAAATAAATCATACACAAATATAGAAAACCGTAATAAACAAGTACAGGATATAGGAGAGGTATTGAATTATTTGTATGTTAGAGATAGTAACAAACAGACGAGACCCTAGTAACAAACAGACGAGACCCGCCGGAGCGCGTTCAGTCTACCCTATCAGGCAATCCTGTTTATGATCGTGCAGACTGAACGACATTGATAGCCAAACATTGATTCTCGTCGCTGATTGGTCAGTGGTTATGAGCACGAAATTCAAATCTTGTTGGCGATGTCTACGAAGGTTTTAGGCCTGTAACATATGCTTTTTCGGTCTATTAATTTCAATCAATACATTTTATTATTGTATATTATTATCCATCAATATAGACTATTGGCTAAGGTAGTCACAGTGTCAGCTACAGTCAGCAGCCTTGTTCAAGCTCAAGACAGACGGTAGGTTAGACTACCATCAGGCTTATTATATCTTGTAATCTTATTAAGAAATTTTGACAAAGTTATTACGGTCCTTATCTGGCAAAGGTAGCTCTTTCTTCCCCGTGTAATTTTCAACCAATTCTCCGTTAGTCTATTGGGGAAATAAAAAGTAGATGTTCTTTTCCTGGCGATGTAGGACTATGAATATGCTAAACTATAGGCCTATAGTTTATATATATTGGCTATGTAGCCAGGCTGAATTAAATAGTAGCCTATATAGGCTATATTATCTCTTCCTGGCAATGTATGTATAGGCATGCTTTCTTTTTCTGACGATCTATGTGTATATAGGCTATTTGCATTAATATTATTTGTTAATCATTAGATCACATTTGAAAATTGAACTATAGCGTGGTTAGGCTACCCTACTAGACATAGCTTAACTGACCTAACATACTTCGATGCAATTATGCCTCAGAAATTGTTTTTAAGAAAGTAAATAGAGTAATCAATCAATAATATAGACAAGCGCCGAAAAACCTGTACATCAAGTTAGGCTATAACCCGTAAAATATAGGCTATCATTGGCATAGTAACATTACTAATATATAACTATAAAAATGAAATACAAACCGCATACAAAACATAATAATTAATCAATAATATAGACAAACGCTCAAAAACCTGTACAGCAAGTTATAACCCATTACAATACATCATTGGCATAGTAAAATTACCAATATATAACGAAACAAATTAGATAAATACCGCAAAAAAAAAAAACATTAACTCGTCGAGCCTCGAACCCTTGCGAGTAGGCTTACGGATTTAAAGGCGAAGTCGTTACCGGCTAGGCTATGCTTACTGCACTGAAGTCTAGACGAAGTAGCTGCGAGGGTTGCGCTCCAAGTTGCTTGTTTTATGTTATATATAGCAAAATTGTCATGATAACTATGATTTTTATAGGTGTGCAACCTTATAATTTATATTGCGACACATACTGTATATAACATGGAGGGAGGCTAATTAAGCTTAATTATGATAATATAATGTCGAGGTGAGATTTAGGCCTACTGTTATGATAGCTTCGCTAGTCACCTCCAGGGAGTGTTAGCGTGATCGCCGTCTGATTGCAAACAATCACAAACGTGATTCGTCGAATCAGAGGCGATCACGTTCAGTAGAGCTATCCCGTTTGCGCGTTTGGGTAGACTGAACGCGGTGGAGCCATACGTAACAAATTGTCAGATTCAATTAAATTCAAATAATATTCAGGTGGGTTGCATAAAGTGGCGTGGCGTTGGGAGTGGGATGATTTTTAGGGAGAGAAGAGGTTCCTTGACCCTTCCTTCCTTCCAAAACTGGTCCCTCACTCCACAACTTCACCCACCTCACCCATCATCATCATCAACAACAACACTACATCATGCATAGGCCTACCTTACTACTACATGATCACTATGCTAAATATTAATTAAATTGTGTCCAATAATTATAAACGTTATTGTATAATGTCGGGCGCAAGTTGGACTAGATAATAGTCCATCAGGCGCCTGGCCCGGGGAAACGATTAATATGAAGGGTGCGCCTGGAAGTGTGGTGGGCGGGCTTGTGGCTTTGGCTCCGCTACATGTCTGCCTGTTGAGATCGGAGCCTCTCCGGGGTGGTCGGGGGCCGGGGGAGTGCTGGAGCGACCTTGGTGACCCTGGTCTCTGGGTATTCTCCTGGGTGACCTAGATGTGTGTGCATTTTGTGTGTTGTCTGTGTTTGTTCGCTGTTTTGTCTTGTGTTTTGTGTTTTCCCGTTCTTACTCTGTCTTGAGTCGGCCACCCCCAAGAAAAATAAATAAATAAATAATAATAATAATAATAATAATAATAATAATAATAATAATAAAATAGAGGATAATAAAATAAAAAATAGGAAAAGTGGGGATTGGGCCTGAGCATATAGATATAATTATTTATGTCAACATCTACTACCAGTACCTCTTCAGTACTGCAACTCTTACCATATAAAAACATATTGACATCACATTGTTGTTTAAGTTACGGTGTCTTCAGCAAATCGTCTCCATTTCTGTGCCCCTTCAGTATACTCAGAAGCGCTGTGCAACACTCAGACCTTCTTCATTATTGCTATAATTGCTACTGCACGCTTACACAACATAATTACCACTATTGTCAGGTTGGCATTACCTCTTACCAAGGCTCATCTTAACACCAACAAACTCGTTATTGCAACTTTTACTACCGAGTAAAATTGCCGTATTGACTTTAGGCATTATTGCATACATCTTCACAAAATGTCTTTCAATTGCCTTAATTATTTAATCAGATAATGATATTTACATTCGTTACATTATTTAATTTAGATTGATATTTGTGATTATTATTTGTATGGACTTTCATTAAGTTAAACATATGTTGGTCTTGATAACTGAACTTACATGTCATTTTGTATATAATTATTGGCCTGTCATTTTGTAAATATGAAGGTACTGTGGTGATTATTAAAAATTAACGTAATTTTTCTTAGGAGTGGGAAGTCATTTGAAGGACTGCGGAAAGGTCATCAAAACTTGTCCCTTATAGGAAATACAACTATAGACTCTAGTAACTCCTACATTGCATACATTAAGTAACTCAAATTAAGGGGAGGCAGACCGTTTTTCTGGACTCCCTTCTCCCTAATTATTAGCCCCACTAGTTTTGAGATTATAAAACGTTCGGCCCATTACTTTGGCAATTTTAACAGCTTTCGCCCCATTTCGTTGTCAATTTTAAGACCTTTCGTGCCATTTACGTGTCGATTTTTTCCTGGCGAGCGATAGCGAGCCTGCAATTTTAAGAGAAACTGGCCTTCGGCCGGCACATTTTTCTACCGAAAAATGTACACATTTATCTTGAAGGGGGGTCTAGGGGGTGTTTGTCTAAGCTTGATGGAGGTCTAGGGAGGAAACTAAAAACAAATATTAATAAATGAATTGACACACCAAACAAACGGCCAGTCTCCCCTTAAATAGCCACGTCAATTATCTTCAAAACTAGTGAAAAACCCGGTAGCCAATCTTACTATTACTAACTTTGGTAATATTGTAAATAGCGACTCTTACTAAGCTAAAAAATAGTGTTTATAGCTGGCTGTAGCAACCCTCGCCAAACAGCAGCTTATAATGACCTCCACTGGTGACTGCAACTTGCAACAACCACCACCACTATTATGGCAACCCAACAACCGGACGACCTCTGCAACCACAACACTCAACACACACAGTGTATTATACTACCCCCCCCCCCTCTCTCTCTCTCTCACACATATACACACACACACACAAACATACACACATACTTCTCTCTCGTGCCAGAGAAATAATAACGTAGGTCTGCAATTAAAAGTAAAGAACCTGCTCTCTCTCTCGCTCTCACTGACACACACACACTCATTCTTCTTTCTCGTGCCCCTCTCTCTCTCTCTCTCTCTCTCACACACACACACACACAAACATACACACATACTTCTCTCTCGTGCCAGAGAAATAATAACGTAGGTCTGCAATTAAAAGTAAAGAACCTGCTCTCTCTCTCTCTCTCTCACTGACACACACACACTCATTCTTCTTTCTCGTGCCTCTCTCTCTCTCTCACACACACACACACACACACACACACTTATACTTCTCTCTCGTGCCAAAACGAAATAATAATCTAGGTCTGCAATTAAAAGTAAAGAACCTGGCCTATGTCGAAGAGCTAATCACTAAAGCGTTTCCCTTAACACCAATTATCAAGCCAACTACCACTTCTTCCATTAGTCTCCACCCTTATTTACTATCCAACGTGTGTCATTGTATTACTTAATGGCCCGGTTTTCTGGACCACTGGCTTTCTCCCTCATGTTTAGCCCCATTAGTTTTCAGATGTTAAGATGTTTGCCCCATTAGTTAGTCGATTTTAAGGCCTTTTGCCCCATTTCTTCGTTAATATTTAGACCTTTTGTGCTATTTAGGTGTCAATATTTTCCCAGGCGAACGATAGTGAGCCTGTAATGTTGGAAGAACCTGCCTTCGGCCGGGAAATTTTTCTACCGAAAAATGTACAAATTAATCTAGAAGGGGGATGTAATGGATGTTTTTTTTTTTTTTTAAATGTGATAGAGGTCTAGGGAAGAAACTACAAAAATAATGAATACATGCAAAAATCGGCCAAAAAGTGAACCTTTCCCCCTTAAAGCATACTTACGCAGCATGATCAGCCTTGGGGTTTCTCTTCGTGGAGGTGAGAGTCACCTTCGCCACGGCATATTGTCGTCACCAAATATATACCGTATATATATATAACTTTCGACAGACACTTGTTCAATTAATACGTCCTATAAATATAAAAAGCAAATAAACAGTTAATACATAATTGTGTATTACGTCACCATTAACAATATGCAGGTCCCCACCTTCGTCTGTCTGTTTCAAGTATCTCTCTCTCTCTCTCTCTCTCTCTCTCTCTCTCTCTCTCTCTCTCTCTCTCTCTCTCTCTCTCTCTCACACTATCTCTCCTCTCGCCATCTCTCCTCTCTCTCTCTCCTCCGTCTCCTCTCTCTCTCTCCTCCTCCCTCCTCTCCTCTCTCATCTCCTCCTCGCTCCATTCCTCTCTCCTCATCAAATCTCTCTCCTCCTCTCTCTCTCTCTCTCTCTCTCTCTCTCTCTCTCTCTCTCTCTCTCTCTCTCTCTCTCTCTGACAGGCAGGTCCAATTAGAGCGCCTGTTAATTGTCAATCATTAAAGAGATGCCTGGATGATAGGCCGTAGCATAAAAAGCCTTAGTGTGGTTTAAGGGGATGATTCACTTTGTGGGCGATATTTCCATGTATTCATTATTTTGCTAGTTTCCTCCCTAGACCTCCATCACATTTTAAAAAACAGCCATTAGATCCCCTGTCTAGATTAATTTGTAAATGTTTCGGTAGAAAAATGTCCCGGCCGAAGGTCGATTCTTCCAACATTACAGACTCACTATCGTTCGCCAGGGAAAAAATCGACACCTAAATAGCACGAAAGGTCTAAATATTGACGAAGAAATGGGGCGAAAGGTCTTAAGATCGACTAACTAATGGGGCAAACATCTTAACCTCTAAAAACTAATGGGGCTAAACATGAGGGAGAAAGCCAGTGGTCCCGAAAACCGGCCCACCATCATCTCCCCCCCCCCCCCCCTTTAATAAGGATATAGCTATAGGGCCTACACTGGAGCTGGTATGGGGTAGTCCATCTGTGCCAGGGTGTCATAGGAGGACAGGGGTTGAGCAGGAACACTGACTTTATCTACAATCAAGGGGAGACTGGCCGTTTGTTTGGTCTATTAATTCATTTATTCATATATTTTTGTTTTAGTCTCCTCCCTAGACCTCCATCAAGCTCAGAAAAACACCCCCTAGACCCCCCTTCAAGATAAATTTATACAATTTTTGGTAGAAAAATATCCCGGCCGAAGGTCGATTTCTCTTAAAATTGCAGGCTCGCTATCGCTCGCCCGGAAATAATCGACACCTAATTCAAATTGCAGGCTCGCTATCGCTCGCCAGGAAATAATCGACACCTAAATCAAATGCAAAAGCCGCCGCCGGTAACGAAGGTGTTAAACAAGGAAATCACCATACTAACAAGTTAACCCTTTCAAGCTCCAATACACATTTCTTGTTTTGTTTTCTGGTAATTACTAGACGATTTTATTCAGATTAGGAAGGGTATATGAAAGTCAGATAGTTGATTGAGAGTCTTTACCCTTGTAATACCCACAGCTAATTCCTAACCTGCATAAAATCGTCTAATGATAGCCAAAATAAAACTGCCAAAACGCGTCAGAGCTTCAAAGGGTTAATGGCGATATGGGAACAAAAATACAGGAAAGAGTGGTCGTATATATCTAAGACACTACAGCCAGATGGCATAATAACCCATACTGTCCCAGTGACGTCATTTTGTTTATATATTGTGGCGGCTATTGAACGATTTTACTCAGATTGGGAAGGACCTTTAAGGGGAGATTTCCACTCCAGGGATTTTTTTCTGGACCCCTTTCTCCCTCATGGTTAGCCCCATTGTTTTTGTGATTATAAGACGTTCGCCCCATTAGTTTGGCGATTTTAATAACTTTCGCCCCATTTATGTCAATGTTAAGACCTTTAGTGCCATTTAGGAGTCAATTTTTCCTGGCGAGCGATAGCAGCCTGTATTTTAAGAGGAATCGGCCTTCGGCCGGGACATTTTTCTACCGAAAAATGTACAAATTTATCTTGAAAGGGGGTCAAGGGAGTGTAATTTCAAGCTTGATGGAGGTCTAGGGAACAAACTGAATACCTCCCCTTAACAATAATAAGGCTTCAAACGATCTCAACTAACCTTTTCAATTACCGGTACCACAGAGTCTTTCTAAGCTGCATAATACCGTCTAAATATAGCTAGAATAAAAAATAACACGTCGCTGGTACTCAAAGGGTTAATGTAGCCATGGGTACCTGGTGGCGACGTTGTGATAGAAAGCGGACAATATATATGGTTGTAAGTAGGACGGAGAGAATACTGTACAAGGTGGAAGATAAGCGAAAGTGACAATGTGGCGGAGTTTTGTTTTGACTTCAGTGGATAAATTATTGGGAGAAAGAAGGATCGACAATATAGGTACCAGTGAGCATCATGTACGATACCACCTACAAATATAATATTATATGAACAAGGTTTAAATGACGGTGTACAGTAAAGAATATATACTATAGGTAGCGCCAACGAACTTTACAATTTTCTTGACCCCTTAACTTCTGATAACTCAAAATGAATGAAAGCAATTGAAGTAACATGTCTATCATTAGGGAAGAGCCCACCAGAAAATAGGTGTGGATATTTACAGCCAGTTTGATCTAGGCCCTTTTGAGTTATGAGAAGTTAAGGGGCCAAGAAAATTGTCAAGTTAGTTGGCGCTACCAATAGTTGACAAAATGACATAATATATAAAATGTGTAATGTGTGGCCAACAAAGGAAAGATATGAATAGGCAATAAGTGGTTGATAAATTGTATGTGGACGTGTGTGGCTGACAAACGATTAGGTGTGAGTGACGGGCAGGAAACATTAGTTCCGGTAGCTAACCCTTTCTATTTTAGGACGCGGTTTTTGTTTCTTCTTTTGTCCTGGCTATCATTAGAAAAATTGACTTAGTTCTGAAGATCCTCCGGAAATCAAAGGGTTCAAGTACCCGGTGTATCTCTAGTAATCGCCTGGCTTCTAAATCCCCTTCCAAAACTGAATACAATCGTCTAATGATAACCAAAATGAAAGGAACAATGCGTCCAAAAGTCAGAGGCAACAGATGAGGGCGATTGGTGGTGTCTGGGCAAGGATGAACAAGAATAGGTTGGGAAGAAAATGTGGGATGTGGGTGTTATACAGTACTAAGGCAGT
The DNA here is from genome assembly GCA_032716605.1 of Paralithodes platypus. NCBI lineage: Eukaryota > Metazoa > Arthropoda > Malacostraca > Decapoda > Lithodidae > Paralithodes > Paralithodes platypus. The sequence continues at coordinate 39,214,854 of CM064552.1, read as the reverse complement.
ACGAAAAGAGACAGGGACGTGTCCATGAAAGGGCAAGGTGGACAAGGAAGAGGTGAGGTGGAGAGGGAGGGAAGTCCGGAGACAAAGGGTATAATGGGCAAGAATGGGTGAGAGGAAGGGTTGCGTTGGACTAAGACAGCAACAGAGGAACAGACAGAGGGATGGTTAAGGGGAGGTTTCCACTTGAGGGATTTTTTTTCGAACTTCCTTCTCCCTTATGTTTAGCCCCATTGATTTTGAGATTTTAAGACGTTTGCCCCATTAGTTTGACGATTTTAATAACTTTCGCCCCATTTGTCAATTTTAAGACCTTTCGTGCCATTTAGGTGTCGATTTTTTCCTGGCGAGCGATAGCGAGCCTGTAACTTAAGAGGAATCGGCCTTCAGCGGGGACATTTTTCTACCGAAAAATTTACATATTTATCTTGAAAGGGGGGGGGGGGGGGTCTAGGGGATGTAATTTTAAGCTTGATGGAGGTCTAAGCAACACACTAGAAAACTCCCCTGAAGAGTAGGTGGATAAGGAATAGGTTGGTCGAAGAGGGAGGGAAGAAAGGATATGTTTGGTGAGGCAAAGAGAGGGTTGGAGCTGTACAAAGGGAGGGGAGGGAAGAGAGAGAGAGAGAGAGAGAGAGTTGTGCGAGGAATACGACAAGTACCGTTAAGGGGAGGTTTTTAGTAGTGTTTCCTAGACCTCCATCAAGCTTGAAATTACACTCCGTAGACCCCCTTTCAAGATAAATTTGTACAGTTTTCGGTAGAAAAATGTCCCGGCCGATGGCCGGTTCCTCTTAAATTACAGGCTCGCTATCGCTCGCCAGGAAAAAATCGACACCTAAATGGGACGAAAGGTCTTAAAAGTGACATAAATGGGGTGAAAGTTCTTAAAATTGCCAAACTAATGGGGCGAACGTCTTAAAATTTCATAAGCAATAGGGCTAAACATGAGGGAGAAAGGGGTAAAGAAAAAAATCACTCAAGTGGAAATCTCCCCTTAAGGGCAAGAAAGAGTAATAAGTCTGGAAAAGCAAAAAACAAGGTAGGCTAAACAGAGGGAGGTAAGGGAAGGAAGACTTGTGAGGAATATAAGATAATTACGGTATAAAAAGGGTAAAGCCGCTGTCACACGAGCACTTTTTCCGTCAATTTTCCATGAGCAAGTTTTTTCTCGTATTATTTCGGGACATTTTCTCACTGTTATCGGTAAGTAGACTGAAGATAGATTGATGTTAGGTGGCTGAATTCTGATAAAGTGTAAATTTGTAAGCTTCCAGAACACAATTGCCCATAAAAAATGTTCGAAAAAGGGCTCGTGTGACTCCGGCTTCAGTTTGGGTGGTCTAGGAAGGGATGGAACCAAGAGAGAGGGAAGGAGGCAGAAGGGGGGTTGTGGACGAGAAAGAGCAAGGCAGTGTAGGCCAGGGAGGAATGGGAATGTAAAAGAGCAGTGTAAATAATAAAATGTAAAGCTGGATTGACAAGAATGGATGGGATGATGGAGGGAGAGGGACTGATTATGGTACTTGGTGCAATGAGCAAGTATTTAGAGAGAGTTAGAGAGAGAGAGAGAGAGAGAGAGAGAGAGAGAGAGAGAGATAGAGGAGAGAGAGAGAGGAGAGATGAGAGGAGAGAGAGAGAGAGAGACGAGAGTTAGAGAGAGAGAGAGAGAGAGAGAGAGAGAGAGAGAGAGAGAGAGAGAGAGAGAGAGAGAGAGAGAGAGAGAGAGAGAGAGAGAGAGAGAGATACAAATAAGTATGTGCAAGAAGGAGAAGATAGCGTAGGCAAGAGAAGATAGAACTATTAAGACAGTAGAAGGTTTTTTGGGATGATAAAAGAGGTGTGTAAACAATCAACTGTAAGGATGAATTGACAAGAAGGGATGGGATCAAGGAGGGAGAGGGACTGATTTATGGTACTTCGTGCAATAATATAAATGAGCAATTATTTAGGTGGGATGATAAAATAGACAGATTAAGAGAATAAACAAAGGGGAACATAGACAGTTCGGGCAAGAAATGTTAAGAGCAAGGAAGGAAGAGCTGGGCCACAGACAGAAGGCGGCTCTACATAATACATGAGGGAGCCAGGGAGGTGTTGTGGGTTGTGGGATGTGGCAGGGATGGTGGTGTACAGAAATGTCAAGGGCAGCTCTTCAGGCGACGTGGGATCAGTCAAGACACCATTTGACATTTACATTCATTAGCTACCGTACCCTACCATTCTCCCCGATTGGTTAAACAAAAACGCAGTAAACACACACACACACACACACACACACATATAGGGCCTACATTATAAAGGCTTGGCAATCCTCGTCCTATAATATATTTGTCAACTAAAAAAACGAATGTAAATTTATCTTCAAAGATTTTTGTATTCATGAATATTTAGATTATCGGTACCGGTACATATATAAGTAAACAACGATAAATTATTTACATATTAAAACAATATGGATAAAATACATGCACAATGCAATATGTAACAGGACAACAGGTGTGTGTATGTGTGTGTGTGGTTTATTTTTTTATTCTGATATTTTTCTTTTTCTCCTGTAAATTTCAAGGTTTCCCCCGGAGTGAAGGAGCAGGGTCTTGTTGTGAGCTGCCATGAAGGACAGGTTTTCAAGATCACTCAACACTGCTCTAAGGACAGTGTGTGGGGACAGGGCCTAGTCCACTTTTTAGTAAGAGTGAAGACAGCGAAACATCATGCTTCAAAGTGTGTGTTTGGGAGAATATATATGTAAATTAGTTTTTGCAGGAGTAGCTACCTGATAACTTTGACACTGAATGTAGTAGTGCGTGCGTGCGTGCGTGTGTGTGTGTGTGTGTGTGTGTGTGTGTGTGTGTGTGTGTGTGTGTGTGTGTGTGTGTGTGTGTGTGTGTGTGTGCGCGTGCGCGCGCGTGTGTGTGTTCTGGATCCTTGCGACTGCTTGCCTTAGTTCTGGTACCGACAAATATGTATTATGTGTATTACAAAAACGTTCTATTTTTACAATATACTAATTTTTATCCAAAATAACAAGTGTAAGAATATTGCAAAATCACTGTAGACTCTGTCCTAGATATCTGTTAAATGCGTGTTCTGTAAACTCCATTCGTATTAGGCTATACAACAAATAATCAAAGTAACACATCACTCCAAATAAAGTCTGTGTGCATTTATCGTGGGCATGATCCCTGGATTTGATGAACCGGTACCAGCCGAGGGGCACACATGTTCACCATATACTCCAATAAATATATAAGGATAGATAATCAATGGTAAAGGATAAGAACTCGAGATAACGTCCCAATGACAAGACGAACAATGTCTTATAGAATATAGGTTTATAGCTACGGTATAGATATAAGTCCTCTTTGATCGTCCCGATATTTATTCGTCTTCTTTGACAGTTCCGTTTTTCACTAAGGCCCATGGACTACCCAAAATATATAGACTAAGTTTAGTCTATAATATCTTGGGACTACCTACAGTAAGCCTACCACCGGGAAGTGCAGCAGTAAAGGGCACACCTTGGGGCAAACTATCTAGAGCGATTTTCGATCGGCAACTTTGTCTATTATGCACTGGAATCGACAACTAGACTGAAGTTACAGTAATTCAAAAGCCTGTAGACAAGAGTTGCTAAAATTTCGAAAGAAATGCAGTACCAGTACCGGTACTAGTGTGATTCAGGCTTAACTACAAGTTATTATCTAGAAATGAAAAGTACGTTATAAATTACGTACGGTACTGTACACTACGTACTGGTACACTTGCACCAATGAAACCGATGTCAATGCCTGCCTGTTTATCGGTACATGCATTTTCCGAAACTACTCGGTACCTTTCCAAATCTAGTGTTACCGGTACCAGTTACTACATTGTGGCTGAACCACTCACAGCCGGTACCGATATTCTTTTAATATTACCGGTAACTAAACAAAAAATGCATATAATCATATAGCCATATTAAATCTCCAAAGTATTTTTTTCCCAACCCTTCCACTGATCTTCTCGTCCATCGAATCCCATTCACCTCCTTGCAGAACCGAATCCACCCCAATACCTACCCACCTCCCTAATCCCCTCCCCCCGAATATTCCGCTACAGCTCTCCGCCCTCTACCAGCTGACCAACACGACCTTTAGATGCACAAAGATCGGGCACATTCTCACCATGGAGCCATTTAGGAAAATCCTACATATAACAGATTCTGATTAATAACTACCCAAAACTTAGTATATACATCTGCTGTTTATATCTTCACCATTGATTATCGAAGGTGTCTAATTTAATACCTCGGTAGTAAAACTGCACGTAAATAGTTTAGGGTGATAACACAAAGGGATCTTAAATGTGTGCAGTTGTCCAATAAGTGTCCGGAGAAGGTTCTGCGGCCTGACCCCTTCGCTACCTGGGTCTACCTTACAACGCCTACGGTACCTGGTGACCCCTACCCTATCACACCACCAGGGGTATATACACTTATACCACACCACAAACACCAGGCCCCAATCCCCATAGCCTCACTATACCTCTGTCTGACACTATACCACTCACCAGACGACCCCTACCCTACTGTATATCCTATCACACCACCAAGGGTA